>VWYH01002997.1:145965-210985 GCA_013399365.1 Pampusana beccarii
AAAAAAAAAAAAAAAAAACACCTAAAAGTTCAATTAAGAAAAAAAAAAAAAAAAGCCAAACAAATGGTTAAATAGTCAATTCTACATCCATGAAGGAATTGAGCTTGTGGTCACCTGAATTGTTCCGAAACCCTTTGATTTCAGTGGGAAAGGAGAGGGGGGCCCTTACTGAGCACGATAACGCACTGAGAGGTCGCTGGTGTGAACACTGAGCAGATGTTGCTCCCAGATCCCGGCTGCTTGCGCGCTGTAGATTATGGGCCAGATTTACAACAGTATTTGGGGACTTAAGCACATTACTACATGTCACATGGGATTGGCAGGAACGCCAAACAAGGTTACACCTCTTATTTAGGTTATGTTATCAAAGCAGTTGGAGAAGCTCCTGAGGTTGTATCTGTAACTTCCCCAGGGCAATGAGTGCTTTATTTCCCTATATTTCATGAACACACATCCAACGCTAGCACCAAAACCAGAATAACGATGGCAGTAAGTGAAGGAAATGGCCACGGCTACACTGACACAAGGAAGAAATTTCTGTTCCTCTGAAACCTGATACTCCTGGGCAATATTTCCTCTCTCCCAAATTAATATTTTTCAGTGGTTTTAAATTATTTTTTTCCTGGTTGCAGTAAGAGATTACATGAACACTAAAAAAAAAAAAAAATATTCATTAAAATAAGCCTCATGGGCTGACCTCAACAAACAAGGCAATTCCAAATTAAGAGATACTACCAAGCTCTGGAAACCTGACAATATGAAGAAGAGTAAGGTGAACTAAGGGTAAAGTAAAGGCTGTAAATATAACAGCTCTTTGCTAGTATCTGCTTTGCCCTTTTGTTCTTTCGGTCCTTGTTAGCAGGACAAACCCACAAAATGTTGGTACGTGCCAGATGGAGTCAAGGAGCAGTGTCTGATATATGTGCCATGGTATGTACAGGAGCACTGCAGTGCTGTGTCGCTACAATTTGAATATACCTAAATATTATTGAAACTCCTTTCTCTATAGCAAAATAAGAAGATGCACCTGAGTTTAGGAACCCGTGGAGTTCTGTGCCTGGTACCAACTCACAAGCCTGACGCTGTCCCGAGTGTGTTTTCCTCTGGAAGATGAACAAGGCAGAATGCAAACAAATAAAAAGTATGTCTGGATCACGCCTTCCTTCCGAATTAAAAACACAGCAACTCTGTGATTAGTCTTCTGGAAGCATCCTTTAAAAACAAACAAAAAAATCCCACACATGCGGTCTCTGAAGCGAGAGCAGAAACCTCCCCGTGCACCTTCTGCTCCTGTGTAAACACATCCCACATCCACAGGGAGATTTCTCACAGAAACACCCCGAGATGTCACCAAAGCGGCTCCCACACCACTGGCTTGGCTTTTCCCTCCAGGAACCGCTGCAGACACCCCACAGCAGCCCCAAACCACGCACAGAGGGTTGGAGGGGGGGTCAAGCCCCAGCTCCCCCCAGCTCCACACCGTCCCGAACGGGCAGAGGGGCTGGAATCACCTCAGCACAGCCATCGCCTCAGGGCCTGGCTTTGCCGGAGGCACCTGAGGGACCTTCCCCCTTCCTCCGAGGCCTGAAGGGGAGGGCCAGGCCGCGGCCTCCCCACTACCGAGAGCTGACAGGCCGCGGAGATCCCGGCTCTCAACCCCCTTCCCGCCGCTCTCCCCTCACGCCGCCCGCCCCGAGCGGCCATGGCGGGGGCGAGGATCCGCGGGCCCGGTTACTGCGGCAACGAGCAGACGCCGTCCCGCTCCCGAAGGGCCTGCCCCTGCTCCCGAAGGGCCTGCCCCCGCCCCGCCAGGTCAGGTCAGCGGACACCAGCACGGTTCCCGCCACCGGCCCCGTTTTTCCCCCCACCCCCGGGCCGCGCCGCCGCCTCACGGGCCGGCGCCTCCCTCAGCGCGGAGCCCGCCCCGCCCCGCCCGGCTCCTCAGGGGCGGCCGCAGCGCTCGCTCGCTCATCCGCTCACTCATCCACCCACCGGCGTGTGTTCCCGCCGAGAAATGGCCTCCACAGCACGGCCAGCTCACCCCCGCCCCACAGCCCGCCGGGGGCCGCCGCTCCTTCCTCCGTGCCGGCTCCAGGTGCTGCCCCGACCCTTCCCCGCCCCGGGGGCGGCTTCGCCCCTCGCCGAGCTCCACCTGCCTCCCGCTGGCTGCCCCGGGTACGGTGTCCTCGCCAGCCCCGGGGGGCTGCCACATCTCTGGCTGTTGTGACAGATGGCTGTGATTAAACGGCGTGATTAATGAGGAGGAACCTCTGCAGGAACTTGGCAGCAGGACAGGTGATGGCGAGCGTGGTTCCCGGTTAAGTGAAGCTGAGGTGAACAAAAGTTTCTTTGTTCCCCAGTGCATATACCGCAAGACAGCGTATTTTACTCACAGCCTTCTATTTAAGCTGTGGATGTTATCAGGCTCAAGCATTTCAGTCCTTTGGAAAATTGACATCACGGGCACAAATTAGAGAATGGGTGCCAGCAATGCAATATCCATCAGAGAGAACACCCTGCTCCTCAGGAAAAATAAAGCTTCCCTATAATAATCTGCCTGAAAAAAAATAATCAGGTAATCAGTCTGACCTTAATCATATGAAGTGGGAAGATTAGCCAGACATCAGGAACGACAAGTTGGTCTGTCAGTTCTTATGCTGTATCAGCCCAGCCTGGGCCACCTCCATTTAGCCAGTTTTTGGTAGTTAAAACCAAGGCAAATAGTCCTAAGAATAAGTTTAGCTAATCACATACTGAAGGGTTAGTGCCAGGGTAAATCTTGCTCAGTTCCATGGCTGAACATGAGATTTGAATTGTGTTGATAGGAAGCTGCAAGTGTTAGGAGCCTATTGATTGCAGCTGCCGGCAATTTCGTTGTCCCTTTGACATCCATGAATTAAAGGGATGAACAGGAAAACTTAGATTCACACAGCCTAAGATCAGAAAGGACAATGAAAACCATCCAGCTCAATCAATCTCCTTCCATTCATAGACCCTGTGATTTATCCCAGAAGCTGGGTGAAGTAATATCTTTTAAGTAGATAACTAACTGAATATTTCAGGTGATGGCGAGTTTATCTCTTCATAAGCTGTTCCACTGCTCTGTTATCCTCATCACTAGGCAATTGTGTGATTGGGGTTGTTTCAAAACTTGCCTGCCAACTTCACAGGCAGTAAATCTTGTTCTGCTTTTGTCAGTATTGTTGCAAAGCCGTTCGCTATCAGGTGCTTGTTAAAGGTGTGTGTAGATACACACAGTGATCAAGTCACCTCTTAACCTTCTTTTCAATTAGGCTGAATAAGTTAAGCTCCTTAAACCTGACATCATTAATGCTTGTTTTCCAGGACCTGGATCATTTTTTTGTGGCCTTACTTTGAACTCTGTTCAGCATTTCCACATCCTTCTTCAAGAAAAGGGCTGGAAACCAGATACAATATCGTCTTGCTTATCCTAGCAATTCATTGCAGATGCAAAAGAGAAACTTCTTGATATTCATTTTTGGGTACCCAAGGACCGTCTTAAGATAATTTTTTCTTTGTCTTTTTGAAGCAGCAATGTATTATAGAGAGGATTTTAATTTCTTTCAGTACAGCATTTTAATTTGGCTTGTAATCCAGTAGGCAGAGTAAAAACTCTTTCTTTAGTAGTTCATAATCATTTGAGGGAGCGAAAATGACCCATATGTTCTGTGTTCTCATCTGTTGTATTTTCTGGTGTTCTGTGAGTGGTTTTGTTGATACCAGTCTGTATAATATCGATAGACACATAGGATTGCAGACTTTGCACTTGTAGAGGATAACACAATGAATAAATAAAGAAAAACTATAGAGACACAAAGTGTTATTTAGGTCCCTAGGTAACTAACAGACCTCTCATTTCTCTCATACTGATGAAAATAAATTCATACCCAATACTATGAGCAGGGTATTGTCTTTATAGTTACGATATTAAAACAGAGATTTGTGTAAGTTTTTATGATGGCAGATTATTAAATCCTAAATACAGACCTTAATCCCGCAAAACACTCCATTTTAATTTGTAAACAAGACGCCTAGAATTAAGTCGTGCTCTAATGTGTTTTGCAGGTTGTGGCCTAAATGTGAACGGTTCTTGAATTCCAGATAGTCTTCAGCATCAGCTTCAAAAAGAGCAAAAATGGAAGACATTTATGTTTCCCAAGCTGTATTTCACTAATACCAGCACACAGACTAACTTCAGCAGGCTTCTAGTGATGCAACAGCACCGAATTCAGCCCTTGGGGAATAACTTTAGCGGGTTGACTTAGGCTATCTGATATGGAAAATATTCTCAAGCGTTGGTGTGTCACGCTTCTTAAAATACTAAGTCACTGAAAATGCCTATGTAAATAGTGTCTAAAGGAGACAATCATAGCTTCCGGCTTCATTCTCTTACCTTTTCTTCTTAAATAACCATTCAGCCTCCAACAGCCTATTTTCCCCTCCCTTTTCCTTCTTCACCTCTTCCCTTCCCTTATTCTTTGCAAACAAGCCCTTCAAGAACCTGTTTTACAAGGGGTTACACCACAGGGCACCAGTGGCCGTACTGAGTACAACTCTAATTGCATTTTTTGTTCTGACGTGGAAGCTGATCAGCTGCAGAAATAGCGTTCGGTATTTTCAGCATAGCTACTAAATGGTAGACACAATTAGCCAGTGTGGGGTTTGTTTTGGGGAAACAGATCCTTCCTTTCTCCTTCTAATTCTAAAACGTCACCGTTAATAAATATTAGTCCTGCAGGAAACACACAATCTTTATTCTCAGTTATTAAATATGTAGTTCGTGGTTGGCATCGGTGGAATTTTGTCCACTCTCTCTTCCCGATGTGTTAGAAAAAGCAAAGCATAAGGTCATTCTTCACATCTCTCTTAATTCTTGTTTTCATTTCCTGAGATTGCCAACAAACAGTCAATTAATGTCAGAGTCAGTGGTATTTTGTTCGTCCGCTACTGCTTAGCTGATTATTTTCAATGTTACATTGGCTTTTTACATGGGTGACAGGGCAATTTATTGCTTGAGAACAGCAAAAGTATGAAAGTGTGTTATGAGTGACAAATGTGGAGAGCCAAAACTTGCATAGGTTGTGGTGTTTGAGATACTTTTACAGATTGCACCTGATCACCGTGTACAATGAAGGCGACAATGTCTATAGGAACACATCACGTCTTTCAGAGAGCAGGAGCGTAGCTATGCAATTAATGATCCGGTGTCAGCTTTTTTGTTTTTAAATCGTATTTTGCCCTCTCTTTGAAAATACATAGCTTTATTTTCTATAACAATCTCTCTCTGATAATCTTTTGAGTTATTGGCAAGTCTACATAATATTTTTGGATATCAAAATATCCAAGCTTCATCCCTTTTGTTTGCACAGGCTATAATAAGGTTCATTTCTTTCTTTTCTTTTACAGATGCTAAACAGTTTAGGCAGCAAGAGAAATAGCTCAAGATGGTTGCTGGCTAACAGTTTCTTATCAGCTTTCTTGTTTCTTTTGATCATGTGTGATTTCAAGTTTTGAAATACATTCTCAGAATATATATTTTGTATCTAAGAAACTTTGATTTTGACATCTCCTTAGATATCTTTGATTCTTTCAGAAAAAATAATGTCATGGTACTTTCTTAAACACTGCCTTGTGCTCAATAGTTGATGAGTTTTGCCCTTAGCACTTTGAATTCATCTCCCTAGTTCTCTGTGAACGTAGCTCACATTATCTCCTCTGGTGCGCGGAACATCTATTTTTACAGGCCAGCCAGAATGTTCTCTCCAGAAATTTGCATTTTGCTCCTTGGGTCACACTGCTCTACCTTTCTCTTACATTATTACCTCTCCTTTCTTTCCAGTTTAGTTGAATACAAGTCATTAAGCGTCTGGATGTGTTCGGAGGATAAGACGGTATAGTGGGTAGCAAATAAATCATCAGGTGTGTGTCTAAGCGCAGAGATGGGTTCTCTCTAACATGCAGCTCTAAATAGAGAGCAAGGTAGAGCTGCACTAAGGTGACCAGATTTTGCAATTAGAAAGATAGTGCTTTGGTATTAATGACTTTAAAATCCCCAAAGTAAATCAGGCATATTAACCCGTCCTGTGATTTGTACAGGTGAAATCATGATATGAAACCACGAAGCTGCCAAACTATTTCTGTTTGGTTCAACCGACCACAGGGAAAATGGCTGGTAGGTACCTTCTCTCTCCGCTTCCACACCCTTCCCTATAGGCAGGAACACGGTTTTGTTCTGCGTATATTGAGTCATGAAGTTATTGTATTTACCTTGTAATGTCATTCTTGGACGTGTTAAGACAAGATTTAGCCTTCAATAATAGCTGGCACGGAACACATACTCCTTTTATGACTAGAATTAAACCAAACTACAGAAATCATTGTGTTGGTGTAATGATGTATTTTGTTAAAACAATCTTTATATCCAGCGTGGAATAACAAATACCAGGACATGTTTATCATTCTAAGGAGAAACAGGGTGAAAATGAGTAAAGAAGAAAAAGAGGATTATCTCATAAAGCCGTAACACTAGTCTAAGCAATCTTACCAAAAGGAAGCTCCATCCATCCTCAGGTGGTTCTTCATGGCTCTGTACTCTCAGCTCGCTCCCTGTGTTATTGTGGTGAGGCTGAAGACATCTGCTAGCATACTAATCCTCAAATCTTTCAATTTATTATTTTAGTAGAGACATGATGAATTATCAGGATCTAGAGATCGCTCAGGAAAAAAACCCCCCTGATTCTGTCCATTGTATATTTTGGATTCTGACACTATCCTACACTACTGAAGCTTCCTGTGATTGGATTCTTAGTTTCCTGTCTATGAAACGAATACTCTCTTAGACCTTGATGTCACTAATTTCCTGCTAATGAATAGACCAAGCGTATTTAAGGTAGTGAGCAATTTTGCAACTACAAGGTTTAGAATTAGGAAGACAAAGCTTTAATTCGCCACCAATGGCGAGACAGCCTTCCCTTTGAATAGAATCAATTCTAAGCAAACAAATATACTTGTTTTGTGTGCAGGCTTTGACCAACTGGTGTGAGAGATGAAGCACAGGAAAAACAGAAATTCATCAGCGATGCTCCGTGAGTGAGGGAAATGCCGCACAAGATGGATTCAGAGTCTCAGGTAGGCCAGAAAGCAACAGATAAAACCACTGCAGCATATGTTAGAAGTTATCTTCACTTGGTTTATATTAAGTCTGAGAATAGTCTTTTAAGATGGCTATTTCTAAATTACAAAACTTTTATTTCATTATCTTATATCGTAGCATCTGTAAAAAGCAACAGAAAGTCACACGGTGACCTTTTCATCAGCATCTTTGTTCTGTACAGAACTGCAGTTATTTTATGCAGGGCTTAATAATATTTTGATACTTTAATATACATATTTCAAATGGATCCTTAAAGTCACGTCTGCTTACGGCACTATCACAAGTAGAATTCCTGCTCCTAGCCTTAAAATATTACTTACAATTCGGTAACACTTACAAGCCTTTATAAGGATTAGGCCCCAGTAGCCCACTTGCTGTTTAAATACAGTAAAAGACTGTGACTACTCCTAATTGCTTAGTAAGCAGCGAGAGCTATTCAAGAGAGCATCTGGAGCCTCTTCTGCTTCATGCATCATCAAAATAATTCTCAGCTAGATTCTGAATGCTAGTCTTTATTACTGGTAATTATGTAAGAGGCAGAGAGATCACATTATGAATTTGGGAGCCAAGATGAAATTTGTAAAGATGGCAGTTAAATCATCTGTTGATTTGCAGATTGGGCCAGTTTGATAGGGAGTCGCTGAAAGTAAATTTAGAACTTTGCAGAGCCGTCTATGCAGTCCCTCCACTGACTTGTTACATTTTAATAGATTTTTAAGCTAACTAAAATGGGAAAGCTAGAGCGGTAAAGCAGACGTCCAGAAAGAATGCTAGAAAATGGTATTGCTCTACAGAAATAACTGTATCTTTGCAGCTGCTAGCTTATTGTCAATAATTTAAAAGCCTAAAGGGGAGGAGGGAAAATTGAGCAGTGCAGGGGCTTTTGTTAGGAACAGCACACTACACGGGCTGTCTCCAGCGTGTAAATTAAGATAGTTTCTTTGGCAGGCGAGTCTACTCACTCAGGCAGGTGCAAACTATAATATTTATGGGCAACACTGTGAATCTGTTGCTTGTATTTTTGAGAAAGTAGACAGAACTATGACCACCGATTGCATTTTAGTTGTGCACTCTCTGCAAACAACTGCTGGGACTTGCAACCTGGGTATGACAATGCTATTTCTGGCAGAAGGAGTTTTGTAAGTAAATAAGGGTTGCAGGAATTAGAATTTCTTGAGGACTTTGGATCAAATTTAAGTGTTTCTGTGAACTTAAAAAGAAAAACAAACTTGGTTATGCCCAATCTAGACTACTAACTAAATGCTGCAAGGGCAAACTTTGGAGCTTATTCACATAAAGACCCAGGGAGAAAACTGGAGAGTTTCTTTTATTCGCTTATTTTGGGGTAGCACTATGAGTCCCAGCCAAGATCTAATGACTAGGCGCACTACACATCATACAAATATATGTCCCTAAGACCCACACTACAAGAATTTGCTTCCTTCCGAAGTTGAGCAGTATTTTAGCTTCCTGATTTATAGTGGCAACGGTGGTTTTTAACTTTTACAATAGCTTTTCTAGCAATTGCACACTAAAGCTTAACTCTGGTTTCATAGCCACAGGAGCGCAGGAAGTGTATGTTTGTATCCTCTGCACATTCTCAGTGTGCTCAGTATCAATAAGTGATTTTCTTTGGTACTAAATTTCCACTCACATGTGTTCTGGACCTGGGGGAAGTTTACAGGCCAGGAGCAGAAGGGGTAGAGACTCCACCACCGCTCCTTTTTTCTCCTTTATTCCACTATTCCAAGTATTTGTGGAGGATAGAGTCTGCTCTCTGACACTGATGTTAGCCAGAGATTCCTGTTTCCTTGGGAGAATGTTGAAGCAGGTGAATCTAATGGCTCTGGTCATTCCACTCGATCAAACTGATGACAGCATTAAAATAGGGAAACCAAACCGAACACTAAATACGGATCACCGAGACCACTGCGCAGCTGCACAGCAAGGCCGCTTGCGCTGCTTGCAGCATTTCTGCGGTGTTTTGCCACGAGAATAATCAGAAAACAAACACAAGCAATTTTTCATGTCCCGGATGAGTTTTTTCTCACAGGTAAGACAAGGAAAGCAGAAAACTCCATGGGAAGCATTAGTTCCCTCATTTTATAGATTTTATCTCTGGGGTTAGCAGTGGGCATCCTTAAATACAATACTACGTTCCAATAAACCACATTACAGTGTTTGTTATTTATATTTACTGGGTTTATTGCATTACCAGGTCAGATAATTATTCCCATCAGCAGTAAGCTTAGTCATTCAGTGGATTATCTCTTTTATCACGTGATGCACCTCATAAAGAATATGGATTGTGAACACTCAGACATGAGATCATATCACTGACATGCACAACACAGAAAAATCTCTATTCCAGCCAAATAATATGCTTTGTTCCTTAGGTGCGTCTGAGACGGCAGAAGCAGAACAGAGAGCAGGCTAAGAAGAAAAAAAAACACCGCACAAAGGGAAAACAGAGTGGGAAAACCCCAAGTTGTGTCTTTGCTACAGGCAGTGATGACACACCGTGTCCATCAAACGTATCCGTCATCAGACAGGTAACCACACTGGACTCACACGGAACTGGCAGCGCTAAAGATTCCATTTTAGGGCACCTACTTGAAAAATTCAAAAGCAGAACAACAAAAAACCCATAAGAACTAACTGGGGGAAAATTAACTCTGGTAAAATATATTTTTCAGCTGTGTCTGCACCCCTGCACCTTTTAATTTCTCAAGCACGGGTCAGATTTGTGTCATGACAAAGCTGTACTGCGCTTCCCCAGCAGAATGAGGAAGATCCAAATCTCGCCTAAACCCCTTATTGCTGAATAAGACAAGAAGCCATCGTATGTTGCATGTTTGAAAAGTACTTACATAATGGCTGGATTAACATCAGTAAATCCAAGGATCACAATAATGCATTAGTGATGCAGAGCTGCCTATATTTTCTTTCTCTTATCCACTCTACATTTGTTCACCACCTTGTGGACCAGAACTGCAGTTCAGTATCTGTATTATGGGTTCAATATCTGTATTATGTCTCACTTATCATCAAAAGAAACTTGGTTATGCATTTGCTTAAACTTGTCCTTAGCGCAAGACACCAGTAACTCAAATATTCTACTATTTGTGAGGTATTCATAAAGTTTCGGTCATCCAGAGCCACCAGCTGCTACAACACTAACAGAAACTTAATTATTTTGAGTGTTCTACCCTATACGATGGTTCATCCATAATACACAAGCTGAGACAAGGGTGAATTGACATTAAAAAAAGCCAAAACAAGACACAACAACACTAACACTACAAGGAATTGGTTTCTTTATAAAACTAGATTAAAAAAATATTCTAAAGTTTTTTCCACAGAACAGTGCACACCAGGAACTTTTGTTGAGTTTTACAGGTGGCAAAGACAGATGATTATAGCATAATGAGATATATTAATACTTTTAAGGGAAAAGCAAGATTTTTTGCCTGATCTTGAGTTTCACTTTAAACAAGTCAGGATGGAGGGGTCTGCCACAATTCATAAGTTTTCGCTTGATGCGGGTTTTGTACAAGCCTTCCCAGCCACGGGTTTGCTGTGTTTCACAGGCTAGAAATTCCAGAAAAACAGATTTCTTAGAGATTCGAGATAAACCAGGGAAACCCTCTGGTCTTCTCTTAACAGAAAATCTAGGGAAATCCTCTATCAGTGCTAGAAATTACTTGTGTGAGCCCAATGAGCAGAAGTTAACCCCATCTCGAAGTCAGAGAGCTGTAAACTAGATGAGTTGCTCAGTAAATTGTTTCCCCCTCAGCCAGAACTTCCACTTGTTTCATCCATCCGTGTGATGATCAGCTACAGGACACTGTGTCTGATCATCGTATCTCACGAGATACCCACTTTTCAGAGGACATCGTAAGAAAGCGGAGTGTGCTGCTGCAATCACGCTGTTTCTCAATTATCTTTTAATCTGCTGAGATCAGGATATCTGTGTTTATTGCTGTTCATGGTCTGTTTTCCAGGTGTCACCGCCATAAGTAGATTCTCAGAGTTAAAATGCTTTCTACATTAAAACTTAGTGCTGCGTCTCTCATCAGAGTATGATATTTCTCAAAACAGGCATGGCTCATATCAAAGGTTAATCTATTTTCCAAAACATTATTTGGTCGTTCCACTGAACTCTTGTCTTCATCCAAAGCACCCTTAAAAGTTGTGTGATATGCTTTAGACATTAGAAAGCTGGTCAAAGTATATTAACACAAGGAGTTCTTTGGGAAGCGGCCGTTTAATTTGTTGATTTACCAGCTAGAAATCTAGAGAATAAAAGCTAAGAAAGGCTAAATCTTCCAGTAGAGTTCCCAGGAGAGCTAAATAATACTGACCATGCCCAGCTGCATCCTGAGCACTCGGGGTGGTTGGATTTCTCGCTTGTGCCTAAACCCTCTCAAGAGCTACAAACATTACGTGTTTGCCCAGCCTACACGTCTGGGTAACGGGGTTTCAGGGAGGAAATTTCAGTGAGGTGGAAGAAGGGGGAGGAAATCTTGGTTCCAGTCTGCTGGAATGTAGATCCCTGCATCGCTTTCCCCATCCTCAGCAGCTCGATTAGAGCTGTACTGACATCCTCCTGACCAGTATTGGATTACACTCCATGCGAAGTCAACACAGTAGGTAGAAAAACTCAAGAACCCCCCTCTGGAGACAACAGTTTAGTAGCCAGAACGTTCACATGAAGGGGAAGCGAACCCAGTTCTACAGCCTGAATAAGCAGTCTAAGTTCTAAACTCTTTAGTAAAAAGAAGGGATGTGGCCTCTGTGCTTTGCTGTGTTATGGGAGAGAGCGTGGACACGGTTCCCAGAAAGGGCTAAAGGGCGTGAGTCGCCGTGTTTCAGATGTGGCAAAACGGTGTCTCCTCCGATGTGAAATTAAGCCTGCAAACCGTCTCTTATGTGGTTGAGTCTGTTCTCAAATCAGGTCATTTCATTTAGGTCAGTCTCATTCCCTAACGTGCATATTATTGGCAAATGCAGATGATATTACTTTGACTTGGCTGGATCCAGGCTTTCCTATTCTACGAAGCAAAGCAGCCTTCCCTGAACTTGGCAAACATGAAGCCATGCAATGGGTGAATGTTCTGGCTGGGTGTGCGTGCCTCTCCCATGCGCTTTCTGGTTTAAGTGATGTTGCTTTTGTAATTCTTGTATTCAGGTTTGGTGAATATTTCTGATAGTAATTTGGACACACTGCTCGATTACCAACCTGACATCTATTTTGGTTGTTATACTGCCATCATCTGTGCATTACGTGAACAAAATAATACACAATTATGATTTCTGAGTCATGTTTTCTTTCCATCTTTCCAGTGAGATAATTAAATACTACAGGGTTCTGATTTTCCTCTCTATTTTTACCCCCCCTGCCCAAAACCTACAGTGATATGGATTCACAGTAGAGAAGACCAAGACAAAAAAGAGCATCCAAGTGTTGATATGGAGGTCAGAAAAGGGTCTGACTGCTCCTACTTTCCTGGAAGTTCATTGTATCATCTCAGACTGATCTCTGGGTAACTCTGACAGCCTGATAGTGGAGTTACAAGGTGAGAGTTGGGATCAAGGACCCGACATCCACATTAGATGCATTTTTAGGAGGTTTTACTTCTGCCTATTGCTCACGTGAGGGAACGCTGATGCCCAGCTGGAGCCTGTCTTCCAGTTAAGTTGCTTCTGAAAGGAATTTTCAGATGTGTTCTCCCAGATTGCTCCCCAGTAAGTGGAAAATACAGAGTCATTTCAAAAGCACAAGGCCCAAATCCAAAGAAAATGCTGCTGCAGCTGCACCCTCTGTGCTCTGAAACACTCCTGTAAATGTGTTTGATCACATGTGCTTTCTTAGGGTGGGATTTTTTGTCTTTGATCGGCAATCAATCAATTACAAAAATGAACCTGAGACTACTACTTACCTAGAGTATTTTTCTTGCCACTAATCAGTCCCTTAGTTACATTTAAATTCATGGGGGTGGTTCCCAGGTGAGGTGGTGTTGCTGGTGTTCATTCAGTTGCAGGACAGACTAAAGCCATCGGTCTAGCACAGAGTAGCACGTTGAAGAGAACTCACAATGCAAATTCTTTGCTAGAAACCCATCATCTATTCAAATAGCTCAGCTGGAAATATTTTTTCAGCCCCATGCACATTGCAGACAAGGAAGGGATACATAGTAATTTTGTTGTGTGTATACACTGAAAAAATCAACATAGTATTGATTTGTAATACATTAATATTCAAATATTATAATTGTGGAATTTTTAATAAAATAGAAAGTCCATAATGAGACTACTAATCTCCACAAAGCCTCTTTTGCATTAATGAAGACAGATTCTCAAACAAAAAGCAAAGAGGTATTTGCATGTGCTGTTTTTGGTGGAGTTATGTGGATTAAGACTTCTGAGGAATCATTTGAGTGTAACTGAACTTGGTTCTAGAGAAACAAGCAAGTGAACTCACCTCGGTTGGGTATCTGCTGGTTCAAGCCTTTCTTCTCCTGAAAGACTGAATCAACATACGTCATGTTTGCTCAGTATTTCACAGGAAAGGGTGGCGAACTGAGCAAATTCACAGTTGTTTTATGATTAGAACAGAATGAAAGACTGGCCCAGAGTGATCTAATGACTGACGAGTTTCACAAGGGGCTGAGCAGATAACCCCTCAAATATGTGGATGTTTTACTTCAATATGCCAGAGGTCTTTCATGCCAACAAATATATTTGGCTTGTACATATTTCATGTATTATACTACATGATCATTCTTTTACATCACACAGCTTCTCATGAAACGAAGTTTACCCTCCAGATATTTGTATTTCTCTGACTTTGAAACTGTTTGGTGAGGATTCCGGTTGTTTGCATTGTTTAATACTTGTTTCCAGAAGAAACATTTCTGTTTATTAGATAAGCTTTCTTCTCGTTATGGAGCTCATTCAGTAGCCTCACAATGAATAGAGCTGCCTACTGGTTTATCATTCCTTTATCAAACAAAGCTTCAGTACTTTTAATTTTCAATGTAGAGTATTTCTCTAGGTATTTATTCTGCTGTTTCAAAAGTGAAATAAGAAGGGTTTGTGCATTGCTAACAATGAAAATTCACCCATTTATTCCTTTAAACCACGGGACAGATGAATTCATTCTTTCACTGGTCCTCACATTTGCTTCCCTCTGTTTCTCCCCAATACATGTAATAAATGTGCTTCCATTAGACCAGGTGTTCCATATTTCTGCCTTGATTATCTATCCTCCCCTCCATGCTATCGCTACATATTTTGGATACTTTTTCCTCTCCTTCCTTTGAAAAGAGTAGTTTTCTAATTTATTGCAGAATAGCAAGAACGAAGATTATTTGTGAATTATTTGTGAACAACAGCTCCCTCTAGTTTTTGTTCTCCTCTGTTGCCAACAGGGAACTGAAACTAAAACCTCCCACAAAGACTGGTTTTGGTGTCTCTCTTCTACATTCTGAAATACAGTGTTTATAATTTTTATCCCAAATTAAAAGCCAAATGGTATTAAACCAGTGGAACTAATTATGTTAAAATGGAATGTGATATTAGAAGATTATGCACACTTTATGGGCTCAAACAAACACTAAAAATATCTGGGTAAAAAGAAAGGAAATTACAATGCCCCTGAGAAAAGGATCTAAATCATTTTAAAGCTGAATAATGTGGGTCTTATTTTCTAATCTGAAGACACAGAACATAATTATTTGTCTTTATTGGCTAAAGCTTATACCCCAAGCTAGCAACCGAGCACACGGAGCTTTGAGGAATTTTTCATCCTTACTCTGCTCCTCATTTGTACCATATGCTACAATGAATTCCCCTGCACTTCACTGACCGTTCACACTTTTAGCTGTATTGTCCAAATCTTTGAAAGAGCATCAAACGCTTTGAAGGAGACCTGGAGCAATCGCCAGTGAGCATCTGGACCTTTCTGAGAGGTTTAACTAGAAGAGCAAAGCTATGGGAGGTTGTACTAAAGACCTACTTTGGTACCAACGCGTTTAAAACCAGGCTTAATCCTGTGGTTATTGTTTCAGTTTGTGAAGAACCTAGATAACGAGAAGATGTCTGTTCTTAACTTTGTTATTTGTCAAGCTGTGCTTGAAAGCTTAAGTTACAAAAGTAAAATGTGAAGAAAATGTGCAAAGTTTTTATGATGGGCAGTTAATCACTGAACGAGTTCTTAATGTTGTGGTAAACACTCCATCCTTCAGAATATTTAAATAAGCTGTGACTATCTTTCTAAATCCTGATATTTAGACCACAAAAAACTGCATATAAAAACAAGCAAAATATCCTCCAACTAAACCAACGCCACACAGGATGAACCATCAGAAAACAGAGTTAGAATGCACTGACTTCATGAACCCATTGTCAGAAATACCTTTTCCTTCTGAAAGGTTATTTTGTATTTAGGTCCTACTACTTCTACAGAGCAATATCTTTTAATAAGTCCCCTCCAGTTTCTGCTTCAGCGCTTTGAGCTCTGTCGATGATCTGTGGGATAGAAGACGAGATGGTTGATCCACTGCTGTTCTACCTGCCAGCAAATAGTGACAGGGAATAAAATAATATCCTTTCCTTCTTAGAAAAATATATTCCAAGAATGAAGTGAAAAATCGAAATTTATCTGAATATTTTTAAGAAAATTGTCCTTATCTACCAACTATCAGTGATGAAGATGGAAATCCTGTGAAATTAAAAAAGCATATAAAGTTTATCTCCTAGGTTCCAATTTCATAACAATGATGACATGCTCATCCTTCTCACTGCAGTATTTTTTACTTTAAACTTCTAATATGTGCTTTGCAAAATGTGTCATATCAATGTTTTTTAAAAACATACCAGGAACAGTTGATTAATCTGGATGACAAAATATTTAGTACTTGTGACTGAAATGTTGCCATTTTCCTAACAAATAACGCATCATGTTGGATGCACAATTGTGACACAGCTTAATGAAATAATCTTCATTAAAATATGCAAGTTACTACAGAAAACAATTATAATCAGGAAAGTACTTGGCAGAATCAGATCAGAGATGTCGTAGAGGACGGTACTTCAGGAAGAATTAACAATAATATTAATTATCATTCAGAGATGCTTTTGTATTTATCACCATTTTGAGAGCAGCCCAACAGAAAGAGGTTTCTCTCTATTAATTAATCGCAGCCTTTGATTAATTAATCAGGCCTTTTAGCTTGATCACAGGACATTTACCTTCTTTCACCGAAGTTTTCCTTCTTTCTTTCTAAAGAAGGTTCAGCAATATATATATATACCACGGAATATATAATACCACGGAATATATATTTATACCACGGAAAAGGACGATTGCATTTATACAGGATTTGCCAGATTGTGAGTAATGGATATGTTGGTACATGCTACAGCTCTTTGGCTCGATCTCTCTGTGTGCATATAAATAAAACCCAAATCCTCCTCTTGCACATTCGATTCCAGCTCACTGTACTAAAGATCTCTGAAAAAAGATGGGAGAGAACCACTTTACCACCGTTAAAAGACTTATCAGCATAGTCTCTGTATTTTTGTGTTCCTCTCCCCCTACACAGATAGATGTAGTAAGATTTATTTTTTTTTAATCACTGAATTAATGTAGATCTAAACTTTTACCAGCACCACACATGAACTTCCTGAACCTGCAAGAGAAAAAGGCTTTTAGGAGTTCCTTGTAGCATTTGATTAACGTAAGGGAGATTAACATGCTTATATTGGGAATGTTAGTTTACTACACTTATAAAAATTTCTGAAAAAGGATTTTACTTTCAATTACTGCTTTTTAGAACAATCCAAGCCAGTGTTATGCTCATGCAGCAGGTAAATGAGCTCAGACATAACCTGGTAAGTATTTACCCGACTCCACCAATAACCCTTGTCTCAACATGTGACCTGCCTCTTCTTTCAGCTTTTTCTGCGTTTCCAAAGATATTAAGCCAAATTATGCAAACGTGTTTGTCTGTGACTGGTATAAAAAGTTGGATGTGCATGAAAGTTTGTGACGACGTTTTATTTTTTTTTCTCACTTTGAATTAACATAGCTTTTCAAATTCAAAAGTTGAAAGACTGATACATTAGCTATTCAGCTTTTCTTTGCACTTTAGTCTAGACTTAATGCTTCAAGTGTAACTACTCCAAGCATAAATCTGTATTATCTCCAAGAGCTTGTTGTATTCTTACCCTAAACTGTGTAAGTATTGTTGAGATGTGTTAATTTGAGAATTATTTTCAGTATTCAGCACTCAAGATTTGTATTTGAGCATCCAGGAACGTTAAAAGTCACTGTATTTTATCTCTTCACAAGGAATTCTTAAAGACCAGAGTTAATTTGAGTGTTATTGACAAATGGATCCAGCTACATGATAAATACAGCATAATGACAAAGGTGGTGCTTGTCCTCTGGAATACAGAAGGCAGAATTGTTTCGTGGACCAGGACCATATGAAATGTTTGGTAATTGAACCGCCACGGCCTGGTTTGAATGGCTCACATTGTAGTTCCCCTGATGATATCAACATGCAAAAGGTCACAAGTCCAAATTAGACTTGGCAAGGGAACAGATCTAATAAACTTAACTGGAACCATTCACTCGTCTATCTGTTTATGCCATGGTGGTACTTTCTGACATTATGGAATCACAGCTTTCAGTTTTATTCTTATAATAGTGATGTCACTCTGCCGAGTCATCTGCAAAATAAAGATTCTTAGCAAAAGGCCTTGGTTTTATAGTGAAGAGTCCCATACTCCAAAAAAGAACCCGAATAAAATGCAAAGAAAAAATTGAACGTTGTACATTATGTGGAAATATCTGGTTTCATTATATGTTAAACAGCTTGAGGGAGAGAACAGAGAAAAAAGAGAAAGGGGTTTTCTGTTTGTGAATGGTGCATGTGTTTTCTTCCTGCTATTTAGAAGATTTGTTCTTACTCTGCTTTGTGTTGCAAGTTGTTTTCCTCAGAGCTGGTGATGTTTAGTCGCCTCTTTTTCTTTTCTAGACCCGCACAAATGAGAATCCTGAGAGCAAACATGGATCTGTCATCAAATCTTCTGGGAACAGACCAGGCCTTAAATTTCCTGTTATAGACAATATATCAGTCAAGCGGAAGTGGAAACACAACATAAGCTTAAAAAAAGTCGATGAAAGTGTACTTGACCCAAATAAAGTCACCTCGGGTGAGTAGTGAGTCCATGAAATTGAGTCATTTGTCCTGACATTACAAGTAGCAAACTGGATGAATGCTTTGTAATTTAATCATCCTTGTTTTACCTTATTTTCTTCATATAAACCAGTAAGTCTAACAACAAAAACATTTCAAAAATAGAGTTCACATTTGCATTTTGGGGTCATTTTTAAACTGCCACACAGTGGAAAATTTAAATTGGAATTACACCTGCAACTGTAAACTTTGTCGTAGTGGATTAAGTGAGATGGCTTAGTGGTATTGTTCAGGACAACCAAGATTCCTTTTGGAATGAGGAATCACAGAACACACAGACATGCCTTTCAGTTAATTGTGAAACATGGGATCAAAGGCCGGAGATAAAGCATCTTCCGATCGCCCTGTTCCTGCAGGGTGCAGGCAAAGTTTTGCAGTCACGTTCATTAGGCTTTTAATGAGAACAGGATCAAGCCCTTATTTCATGCAACTTTCCAATTGGTTGAGATAAGAGGGTAATTTAAAAGGAATTATTTGTGTTTAAAATGTCTTTTTTAAAAAAGTTACTTATCATAGTTAATTTTATCAAAACAACAAAGAAATCCTCCATCATTTACATAGCAGCCGTTAAACAAGTTCCAACCTAACAATGTGTACGGGTAAATTCTCAGAAAACAATATGGAGTTTGCCAGGATTAGCTAATCACTTTATTGTTTCAGTGAAGTCAGCCAGCATGCATGCCAGCAAGTTGCTTTTTAAAGTGATATTCCATTTTTAAACACAAAGCTTCAAATATTTATAGAAGATTATTCACTAAATATCATAGCAGATGGATGGTTTCTCTCTTCTTGAGGGAAACTGTGGGAACAGCTGCATCTCTGGAGACGAAAGCCAGACCCATACAGAGAGAAACAAGTTTTGCAGGAGTGACCATCTTTGCAGGTTTATATCATCGTAGAAATAACTTTCATAAACACTTGAACATTGATACTGGTTTTGACATATATCAACTGGGGCTCTTCACACAATCAAGAATGCCATCGAATATTCAAGACTCAGGGATTTTTTTTAAGTTTTAGAGAGGAAATGGAATAGTTCCTTTCATAATTCCGATTTACTGCGTATTTGCATTCCACTAGCTCAAAACCAACGCCATTCCGCAAAAATAAACATTTTAAAATTAAGGTTAAACCCCTTTAAGTGTGCATTCATGTAGGTCTGAGGTAATCACATTTACATCAGCGTTGTTTCATGTCTCTGCCTTAATTTAGAACAGAAAATAGGCCTCAGGTATTTGGGGAAAAAGTATAGTCAAAATTAACTAGTGCCCTGATCTTGTAACCGTGTAAGGACAAAATCTTATTTCCGTTCAAAGCTTCTCTTACATCAACACCGAGTCTCCCGAGTAAAGCGCTGCCTTGACTTAGCCAGGCAGAGTAGGCCCAGTTGTCTTTCCCTGTCCTTCCAGTCAGGAAAAAAAGAAATAAATACAGAGCAGCATAGAAATAAAGCAAAATTAAATATTGCTAAGGACTCATATGCACGTAACTTGCTCTTTGTAGGGGAAAAGCTCAAACGGTTTAAAAATTTATCAGCAGCAGGTAGTTCAAAGGAAAGTTTATCCTAAAGGCCGATCCCTGCGGCCTTCCTGGCTGGTTTAATGCTGTGTTAGACTGAGTATATATTCTCCTGTTTGCCCATCACATTTCTAATATATTTTATCTTCATCTTTTGTTTCTGACATCCTTCACATGCACGCAGGCATGCTTCCCTGATAATTTTACATACTTAGCTGCCCTTCACGGGTTATTTCTGACCATCCTCCACCATTTCAATGACTTTATCTTTACAGCACCCAGGAGTTTGTGTATTTACGCTTGACTGAGAAGCTAAGGCACAGTAAGTGATTTATGCAGGATAAGTTTTAGCAGAGCCCAAAACTGAGCCCAGCCATCTTATCTTCCACGTGAGGGTCCTGAGTAACACTTTTATTTTCCATTCGAAGTTTGTTTGATGCTAGGAGAGCTCTGTTTGTGCTGGGGCCACGGGCAATGAGGTAACTGTGAGAAATAACACAGCTATTTCTCTCTTTGATGTCACCACCTTGGAATTACCACTTTCAATGACTTCAGGGACACTCAAATTCCTATCTAGAGAGTAAAACTCTTGTTTTGAAGAAGAGAAAGGAATACTCAAGACCAATGAGATCACTACGGCCCCACTTTACTCCTACATTATGTTTTTTTATGATGCCTTGGAGTTAGAAGTGAAATATTTATCATCTAGACCATATTTTAATGTGTAGCAGACCAAAAGAAGCACAAGCAAAACTAAATGTAACAGGGAATGTTCCTTTCTGCGCTGTGTCTTAGTGAATTCTTAAGTTGCTCCTAAGTTTCTGCATGGTTTCTCACAGTAAAGCAGAGAGAAGGACACAGGCACAGTAAAACATGAGATGGCAGTCATGGATAGAGCACACGTGTCTTTAAAACTGCATTACAATTGGAAGTAAATACATTCAAGTGCACCCATGTAGCAAGGAGAAACACGATAAAGCAGCCCCAAGCAATTTAAAATATGCTGTATGAATGAGTGGACAGCCCAAGCAGAACAGTTGTCCAAATATTTCCGAGGGATAAAAGGCAAATACACACGTAAGAGCCTCTCACTTGTTGGGATGTCCGTGATCTACCAAGAAGGCCGAGCAGGCTGGTTTTATCCAGCCCACTTATATTTTTGCACTAACCAAGACGACAGGACTTGCAGTCTCATGAGATTTATTACATTTTCTAACGTTTTATGTGACATTTTTGGTAAGATAATAATTAGAATCACTAAAACTTTTTTTTGCTGTTGTTGTTACCATAACATATGGGTTTGTGTATAAATGTTAACATACAGAGAGTTCTGTTGCAGGGTGCCCTTGAGGGTTAGAACAAGCAGCAGACCTCCCCCAGAGTACGTATTAAAAAAAATAAAATCAGCTCAGCTTCACATTCAAACTGGGGCAGATCAAAGTGTTCACTGCAAGTTTACATTACTGGGTAATAAGCAAGCGAGATAAAATTCTTAAAATTGAAAATCCCATCTCTTACATAATAAAAATCCCTCAGACAAGTTGGCAATGCAATTCCTGTTGCTTATATACAGACAGTTTCTTCTGAAACTGCGTATTCTAGGTGCCACTGCATCCCTTATTAGTATCTATTAGTGTTCTTCACATATTCCTACACATCCTATCAGACAAACAGTATTGATTTTCTGTCTGCGTTCTAGAGAAGCTCATGAATAAATTCACATTGTTAGCAAGAAAAGTACTAGAATTAGAATTACCAATAAGTGAGTCTGCTGTAGCATCGATAGCAGGATAATATTCTTAAGCCACTCCAAACGTGTGCTAAACACTCAACACAAAAGTAAAATGGTATTTTGACTGTTTGTTGGTTTGTTGCTGTTTTTTAATTTTAATTTTGAATGCAGACCTTGAAGTTCAACAAGATTGTGCAAGAAGATCAAGTGAAACTGCATTTGAGAACAGGAAGTGATCTGAAATGAGGAGGAGTATAACACAGTCCTCTAACCTCAGTCTGGCTCACAGAGGCCTTGAGACAAAAACTAAAGTCGGAGCTATTCCAGCAGAGGCACAAGCTCAGTCATCTCTAACTCAGTCACCCACATCGACCTCCCAAGGAAATATTGGTTCCTCCACAGCAAACAAATCAAGTGGTTCATTTTTTCTGCACCGTAGAAGAGTCCCTTGTAGGTCCAGAGGGAAAAGCTTTTGTTCTGTTCAGTATTTAACCAAGGATTCTTTTAGAGAAATGGAAGCCACTGAACTTGCAAATCAGTTAAAGAAAAGCCTTTCCTTGAGGACTAGCCAAGTTCCTGGTATTCTGGGACACGGGAACAAATTTAGTGACATATATTTAGCACAAGGTGAGCGACATAGCTTGGAAGGTGGAAATGACAAAAATACATCACTGAGAGTCTGTAAATCTTCCCATTGGCCTTTAAGAGAGCACAGAGTGATGGTCACCACTGTGGAACTACAGCAGAGAGAATCCAAGGACAATGACAAACCACACCATCCAGATAGGAATCATCTAGAAGATACAGATCATTCCATATTTGAAGGTGGGCCACCGCAGCGTGCTCTTTGGGCACTGGTATATATGGTATATATGGCCAATAGCATAGTCGTCAAACTTGCCCCTTCGTTCCTTTATAAGGCTTCATTTTGGGATAGACCCCATTTAACCAGCACTGACTCTGTTAAGCTCAGCTTCTTGATGTGTTCCAGCCAGAACAGAAGCTCAAGTTAAGAGACGCAGCTTTCTTCATCAAAGTTATTTTTAATTGTTTGCTTGCCCTGTTTTCTGTCTGTGGTCTAAATACAGTAATTCCTTTGGCTGCAGAGATTTTCTGATCAAGGCAGAATGAAGTAGCAATAGGTTTCCCTGCTGCTCATTGTCATCAACAAGCTGCTCGCTCTGTCTCGAGAAACTGCTTAAGCAATTCGATTCGGAGATGCTATCAGGAAAAACATTCCTGTTCCCGGCTTCGCTGCAAATAAACCAACTGTCTGCATTTCCAAGTCTGTCAGCTGTCCCAGGGGACAAGACACACAGCTAGGCAGAAGTTTCAGAATGAACCTTTTCTTCAAAAGTTAAGGAAATTCAGAACTCGGGGTGCCACATTGTGCGGAGGTAACAATTCGAAAGGAACCAACACCTAGAGGGTTTTCCTATTTTGCGTCGGAAGGTTGTAAATATTCATTTTCCCTCCTTTGCCAACAGGAAGCCTCCCTGCTCTTGAGTTGCCTCAGTCTCCTGATGACATTAATTGGAGTTAGGAAAGGTACCTGTTCTGTCTGAGAAATTTAGAGAGACACAGTGAATAGTTTGCGTGTTTTCATCCATCAGTCAGAAATACAAAAGCATTAAAATGTTTTGTAATGTGACATTTTTTTCCCCGTTTGGTTAAAATATCACTCTTCACCAAGAAACGAACTTCCCCTGCATCACCACAAATCCAGAAAGGTTTCTAGAAATAAAACCACTCAGAACAAATATTTACAACCCCTGCAATGCCCGCAGAGCTGAGAAGGGAGAGTATTCAGCAGATATTCCTCCCGTGGTTGACAGGCAGTAATCAAACACACTTGTTCTTCTCAAAGAACAGAAACTCCATAATTCTCAGCAACACCTCGTCAGATTTGGATCACACAAAAGCATAAAGGCCTTATAGACGCTATAAGGTTTTTCCTTTGAGCATTTATCAGCTTTAAGGCCCGTATTAACTGTAAAGTGTTGGATATTATACTTCTAGGTCACCATCATGTGATAAAGGTCCTTAGTAAAACCTCTCCAAATCCTAGAACATTAGCGCAAAGATACTGTCCGTGATTAAACTATAGACTTTGCCAAGAGCGGTATTTGATTTCTTTTGTTGTGTCTTAATAGTTTCCAGGCAGAAGACTCAGAAGAAGACGGAGATCAGTGTCGTATCTGTCAGATTGCTGGAGGTTCTCCTACAAATCCCCTGCTAGAGCCGTGTGGCTGTGTGGGAATTCTGCAGCTCCTTCATCAGGAATGTCTAAAAGAATGGCTCCGAGCTAACCTAAAGTCAGGTGAGACAGAAAGAGACCGACAGGATATAAAACACACTGTTGAGATGCTTCTATCAGACTTACCTCTCAATTAATTCTCCTGTACTAACGGAGCTGAACAAGGTGAAGTGTTTAAATTTACCCAAAGGATGCATTTAACCTATAGCGTGATCACCATGGTAGTATTTTTCTGTGGCACAAGCATTCTCCGTGAAATAACACTGAACATTAATGTCTTTGATGAGGTTACTGGTACGTAGTGAACAGAACACCAAACCCATAATTTTCTAGTGCTTGTTTTAGATTAAAACAAGATCTTTGATATTAAGTGCTGAAAGATTCAATGAGCCAATCTACAGCAATTAGCAGTAGCAGGCAAACATGAAATTTTGCAGGGATCGTGAACTGCACATGTAAGACTAACAGGTAAGAGAAATGTTTGAATGACAAAAGAAAACCGCAAAATGAGATTACATGTGCAAAGTGTAAGAAGAATTCAGATGGGGAGGGGAGAGGGAATACAAGCAGGATGAATTTTAGCATTCAGGAAGAGAATTTTAGCATTCAGCTAGAGAACAGTCCTGGTGATTCTTCTTTGATTTCACTCTCTCTTAAGTCAGCATGCTGCTTTTTTCCCCTCTAAGCACAATTCTTGCTGTGCCATTTCTAGTTCCACTCTGAATGAAGATTATCGGTGATGTTATATCACTGTAAGTTTAGATCATAAGCGTATTTTCACAATATGGACCGTATCTTTATCAAGGCATTGAAGGTAATCATAACACAAGTTGGTCTGGGTTTTTTTAAATTATTTTTTTAAGATCCACTCTACAGCTTTTGTTAAGCACTTAGGTATACTTTGGCTTCTGAAGTTCCTAACTGAGTTGTATGATTTATATGTATCATACAACTTACTCCTTGTAAGTAAGCATTTAAAAATACAAATTTTTAAAGCCGCCATCAGATAATAACCAGAGAATTAACCCCCCGAAAAGATATAAGTAGGAATGTGATATACACACACACCGTAACCTAGTGTAGATTGCATGAAATGCCAGTCCTGCGCATGGGAAGATAATAGCTTACGCCAGCTTTGTTTCTTCAGTCTTAAAAGGCAGATGATGTATCAGTGAGATTCTGTGTGCTTGGGTTCCTGCCAACCCTCGTTCATTGAAATTCCTGGCTTGCCCCCAGCTTAGGGAAGTGAGTCACATTTCCCAAACCTTCACCAAATCCTGCCCTCGTAGAATAATTCCAATTTCCCCTCAGTGCAAGTTGATGGAATATGGGGATGTGACCCTGTTCAGAGCTTCTTGGGTCGTCTGGGTGCCAGAACAAGAGGTGGTGGTACATTAAACAATGAAAGAACGAAGCGGAACCACATGCTAAGACCCATGTTTGATGATATATCAGTCTTAACGAGCGGAAGTTTTGCTTCTGGATATGAAGTGTGTGGGGAGGGTTTCCTCCTTTATTTTTTTGTTTCTGTTTTCCTTTGGTTCTGTTTATTTATTTTCTTTTTTTAAGCAGGCCATCTGTGCACATGCAAAGCAGGGCTTTTTCCTCTTTAGAAGTTTTTGTTCCACATCTTACTTTAGATAAAAAGAGAATCAGTTTATAAGGTGGGCGTATATCCATTTCTTTTATGGCACGCAAATGAAATCCATTGTCATCTTAAAAATAACAAGGGGAAGATGCAAGTAAACAATCCCAGGCAATTCCTTGGTTTTGTTGGTACTGACAAGACCTTAGACGAGGTTTGTGTTTGGAGCCTATTACTGCATTTGACATCAGTGTGGCTCATGATCCCTGCAGTTTTATTCCACAATAGCTACATTTTTTGTCATTTAAAAGCAAACAAACAAAAAAAAATCCATCGCACTCACATACCACACAGAATTTAACAGAAGACTATTCCAGTTAACCCTAATATTACACGCGTTTAGCGTAAAGGAAATGCCGTGGCTTCAAATGATTGAGGAGAAGGCCAGTAAAAAAAAAGATAGCAATCTGTAGAAAACAGCTTTAGAATTAAAAATGTCCTCGTTCCAATTTTATAGCAGGCGTGATGTAGTTTAAGGTTAAAGACAATTTTTTTGATTGCAGGGGCTGATCTGGGGGCTGTGAAGACGTGTGAGCTGTGCAGGCAGAACCTGATAACTGATGTGGACAATTTAACGTGAATGCATATTCCAGAAATCACCAGCAGTCACGGGTAAGAAACTGCCTCTCTTCAGATAAGAGGCCATAATCCTGTTTTGATATTGCTGCCTTGCAATATTTCAATGGGTAGTGAAATGTCAACAGGAACTGAAACCTGCAAAACTGTGAGAAAAGAGACACGCTTACTTATGCAGATTTCAAGAAATGTAAAGAGACTTTATTCGTCTTCGGCTCGCACTGTATAATCCCGAAGCATTTCACAGAACTGCCCAATATCTGGAGGCTTTGCATAGAGAAAACCTGTAATTAAGTGTGGCAATGGAAAAAAACATATTGTTTGTTATGTAGATACAACATTGCAGGAGAGAAGCAGATTAAGGGAGAGCAGCCAAGGATTTCATTGTTTGTCCTGCACAACATTATGTAAGATGTGGAATTTAGCAAACTAAGCAGCAGAAGAATCAAGTAACTTCCCGTTAGGCTTTTTTTTAAATGAACATGGAATTTTAAAGAAAGAAATACAGGAATGAGAGCCAGAAATATTGAAACTAGGAGCCTCCTCTTTTTTTAATGATAGCCAAGAATGCCCTGTTTTCTGAGAAATTAACCTTACCAAAGCCAGGTGTATTGATTTCATTATAAAGCGATGCTAACATTGAGGCAAGAGATCACCACTCTCAACAGCAAAAGAAAAATCTCCTTGGTGAGATTTCAAAACACTATTCTTGGATTTGAATGCACAAATTCTATTACTTCTTTGTCACTGACGAGTTTCCATGACCCTAAGGAGCTGAAGACCCCACTATGCAAGCTGTGAGTAAATAAGATATTATGACAAGGCCTTTTAGCAAACTGCAGTAGAAGTTCCTTTCTCCAAATGTCTTGCAAATGTCTTGGCTTTCCTCAGAGTAGGAGTTTAAGTCCCCACTTCTACGCAACATTTATAGGAACAAGGTTTGCAGGTGAAACACACACACGCTTCGGTTTTGAACCTTTAAAGTACTTCACAGAATTAGAATTCATGCGCGTATTGGAGTCTAGTTTGATAATTCAGCGCATCGTGCTCACACATTCCACACAAGGAGAAAGCACAAGGCTCATTTCCCCTACCAGGCATTTTTCAAACGGGTATTTAGAGTAATTAAGATTGTAGGTTGTGTTGCTTTCTTGAGGTGGTTTATATCATATTATCCTGCTGTACTTTTAGGGTATTATTTGTGATGCATTCCTAGCGATGCCAGAAGCTTCTAAAACATATGGTTAGGTGCCCTTTTCGGCATTTCTACTCATCTAAATAAATAATTCAATGTGCCAGAGTCTTTCCTATCAACTAGGATAAGATGCACAATCTGGCAGAAATGTCTTTCTCAAATTATTTGCAGTAAACAGTGCATATTTCCCCATCTGCATGCCTTCGGGCCTTCCTTACTCATAAAAAAAGGTAGATGATTTCCCAGAATGCTTTGACAGAAGCGTTCACCAGCAAATTATTTTCTAGCTGATTGATTTGCCTCTGTGCTGTAAAATACGAACAGAAAGTCTTTGACTTAGGCTGAGGTTGGCAGACACTCATTGAAGGCCTAAAGGAGAAGCTTGAGGTGTCCGAAAGGAATAGAGAAATTTAGGGGAAAAGGGTGGAGGATGATGCAATGGTTAAGAGAACAATTTGAGGAGAATCTGTGAACATGCCAGAACATATAACACTATCACGCAAAGGTGTTTCAATCAAAGTCCTGAGGAGCACGATGAGTTCAAGGTTAAGGGTGATGCTGCTTCTATTCACAGCCTGGCTGGTCCTGTCTCTTCTTACTTACCATACAATTTTGAAAGAGGTGACGGTTCTTCACAGGGACGCTATTAGCAGCCTTGAGGTTGCTTTTAGCAAGCTTGGGTTTCCATTCATTCCCCCTCGCACAAATACGCTTATGTATACACATAATTTTTTGTCTCTAATCAGTGGAATACAGCCATCTCTGACTTGGAATGAGGGCTACTGTTCCTCGCCAGCAATATCGTACAGTGTATTTACAGGGGAAATGATTATTAATTCCTATAGTTCATTTCACTATTGGCAGCTGGCACTTTAATTACAGAGGCAAAACGCAAACAAAACACTTGTTTGTCAAGAGCGAGACAAAATAAGTGTTTTGTCCTGAGGGTTGATTAGATTCACTATTTTTAAAAAGTGTTCAATTAGAGCCATAGAGTGGAAATTTGAGGAGGCGAAAATCAATTACCGTCAGCGGAATGCAGCCAGGATGCTGCATTTTATTTTATGACGGTTGTAAGTGCCGCGAAATCTTCAGTGCCCACAGGTGGCCAAGATCTCTTGCTGCATCTCACCGAGAACTGACACTTTTAGAGGCAGTTCGGCCCCGTTTCATGATCCGTTTTAGGAAAGCGTAACATCATCTCGTTCTGCACCTGGTTCCCCGCAGTGCCAGGGTTTTCCTCAGAGACTTTCCCTCTAGGAATGCAGCACATTCACACCTTGTTTTCCATATTAGCGATTATTATCTATATCAGAGTTGATCTAGATTAAAGAAAGAAAGCAGCCACCTCTTCCCAAAACCCACACACCCCCCTACGGCTCTGGATAGTACATCTGGAGTTTAATTGCACCATCTTTATTTGCTTTTAATTGATGCTTGGTATTTGTTCGTGTCAAATCAGCACTTATTTTTTTCTTTCCTGGTGAGTTGTACCAATCACCAATCACAGCATTAAATTTTTTTAATATAAGAGATCCTGAGTAACTTTTGGGATTATATAGGATTATGTACCTGGAAAACACACCTGGAATGGTTGAGGAATGAGAACGGTAATGACTTTTTTCAACAGTGCTAATTTAAATGAGTACAGACACATCCCTACCAGCTTCTCTGGTTGATGTTAACTAGTCCCCGACTCCTTTCAATAGTTTCGGCAGCAACGGGTTAGGGAATCTTAATTAAAGGTGAAAACGAGGGGTTTGATGAGGCCTTTTTGCGAGCACTCCTCCCCATGGTGAGCATCTCAACCCCTGTGAAAGGTTTTCTCGGCTGTAGGTAAATACCGTTTCCATCATCTTGAGAGACACTTCGTTATTCCGCTCATTTCAGGCGTGCAGACAGAAGAGTTAGAATAATACATTGGTGATGCTGTGGTTTGTGACCAAGCCAGTGGGTCAGAGCTGCGGACACGTCCAATTAAAACACATCTCCCTTGTCTTAGCCTGTTATGAATTGCAAAGCTCCACATAAAACTTTCCAGTTAATTGCCAGGCAAACTCTACATGAAACCGGGCCCGTGTTCTCTACCTTGCAAAGCTCTCCGGAATGACATTTTTGATGGGTTTAAATCCAAAGAGCATCTTTTCACTGGAGCATTATGATTGTAGTCGAGCTGATCTAAAAAAAGGTCACATCAACTGATCCAGTGGCTGCTTGTGGCTTGTCTGAAGTCTCTCATTAGTCGTCTTGAAACTGTAGGAATAGTGATGGTTTTAGTCTTGACTGTCTGGAGGTTGGGAGGGCTTTTAATTAGAACCCAGGCTATGAAATGCTGGATTCTTGTGATTTCTTTCTAGTCTTGCCATTTTGAAATGTCCAGTCTAAAATAATGCTGACAGAGTGATAAGAATAATTCTTCTTCTCCTATTGTTGTGGTTATGATACGTTTACCCTTAGAATTAGTGGGTATTTGTGGCTGCACATCATGAAAAACAAGACAAAACAACTCAAAAAAAACCTCCAAACCAAGGAACTAAGCAACAGTTTTCTCCTGACAAATCGTCGGTCCAGATGAGAAAACAAAAGGTAAGATAATACTTTTAGATAGAGCACGTAAACCATTCGTCTGAGGTGCATCAGGACCTGGCATTTCCACAGGCTACCTCCCATTTTGACTATATATTATAATAAATAATTAAAAACCCTTTCCATTTGCCATTCTGAAAGCTGGATGCAGCCACAGCGCCAATTGAAGCCAGCAAAGAATTGAGTGCTTCCAAAAATCAGGCATAAGAAGGGGGATTAATCTCTGTTTGGTTTAGACGACCCCAGTCAAAAATCATGGACAAACCCACAAGCAAAATGTTCAAGTTCTGAGAATTTGAGGTCAGGTGTGAGATACCAAATTGTGTAAAAAGTGAGGGGATTAGGTACGGAGTTAGGTATGGAATCTGCTCTTGCGGGGAGGTCCCTGGCGTGGTGCAGAACAAAATTACAGCTAGAATGAGTCTCGTTTCTGAGCAGCCTCAATTATCTGTTAATGGCCCCGCATTACATGGTCAAATGTGCTCTAAATTAGTCCAACTCCCTCTCCTGCAACACAAGCCAAGCTCATCTGGTGCAAGCAGGATAAATAGAGCAAAATGCTGAAAAATGTTATTCGCCGTCATTTCCCTAAAACCTTCAGGAACAGCTTTAGTGGCAAATGATACGACACCGCAGCAGGCAGAGGTTACAGATGGCCTTGTTAAAAACTCTCATAAAGAAGTCTATCAGCGACAGGCAAACATGAAAGAGAAACTGCTTTCAAACCAACACTTCAGAGAGAATACGGAATTAAAACAGAGCCCCATGGGACAAGTTCCGCGAAGCTTTTCACAATCATTCATTACTTAGTCATTCAAATATTTTGCTACAGGACCGTGTACGTTCATTTTTAAAGTACGTGTGCGTTTTGATAGCCGAACCAGCCCACTTGGTGTAAATAGATCACGGCAGGAAAATTAAATGAGCGGTCCCGCAGAGGTAGAACGTGCTGTGTCACCGGTGGACAATTAATGAGCGTTTAATCCTGTTTTATTTCAAACGTTTAACATCAGCACTCTTCTGCTGTTGGGCTGCTTGCGTTGTGTGACCTTCCCTCCCACGCAGGTCCGCGTTGACATGGTTTGGATGGGGAACAACAAGCGAAACGCATGAGCCTCGGGCTATATGAGACCTTTGGGCTTTGAAAAATAAAACCCCGTCCACCCCCTCAGTGTCGCTCCTAAGTTCAAAGGGACAACAGGGGCTTTGTCACACTCCAGGTACCACCATCAAGAGCCTCGAGACCTTCAGCTGAAACGGCCACACAAGTTGAGTCAAGAAGATGCTGTATTCTTGTGTTTCTTTCCTCTTTCAAAGTCTCCGTTCGGATTGGATTTAGGAAGAAAAAACACCACGTCCAGACGCCAAACTCTCCCCCACGTGGATCTCAGAAGAATGTATCACTCCTGGGTTTGAGTTCGATCGTCCTTCTGGAAGTTTAAACATTACTAGCACCAATCCTGATTAAATGCATGTAAACCTCTGAGAGTCTGGTAGTTTTTCCCCATGCGTACATTTTATTTTAGAAGCCAACAGTTTAAAAAATATCAGAAATCATTAAAACTGAGCCATAATCTTAGATTTTCATGTTTTAGGACTAACTACTTAAATGTAACAATTCTTTTAAAAAAATACAGAAAAACATAGATTAATTGAGTAAAATTTAAAGGCAAACCAGACAGTTATATCTGTTTACAAGTCATTTTGATATTGACAGCAATCCAAAGCTTTACTGTATCTTAAATATTAATTTCCTCACCTTTCTTTTTTAAAAGCATTTCCACGCTTGCATTTTTTTTAAAAAAAGCATTCTCTCTGCTTTTTATAGCTGTATTAAATCGTAAGGCTAATCAGTGTTAACATGGGAAAGCTTTATTAATCTTGCTTGCCTTTCTTCTAGTGCTCCAGACAGCCTAAAGCAGAGGAAAATGAAAGTCAGCTTTGGAGCTTAAAACTCACAAAATTCTTGTTGGATTGTCCTCGTTAAATATGCAAGATCTCATGAATTGGCAAGAGGGACTGAGATATAAAAGAGACACATTAAACATCAAAAAAAAAAGTGGGAGGAAAAAAATGCAGGAAATGCAAGTTTCAGAAATTAGGAAAATTGACACGATATCAAGTGTGCAGTAAAGATATTTAATTGAAGTTGCCCACAAAAACGAAGAGCAATGAAAAGAAAAAACAAAAACCCCCACAGTGTACAAGTTCGAGCTGCTGGGCTTTAATCTTTAATTCTTTAAAAGTTTATTGCAGTAAAACTCGGTTTGTTACGCATTTGGTGTGCTAGCACTCCCCCGATTATTCGATTCAATAAGATGTTAAATAGACTTTACCAGCATTTACTAGCTTTTATTTTTCTGGAATATCTAAACAGAAGGCTGGCGTCTTTTTAAAGGGTTTTTTCATTTAATAACGTTTTTGGTTTCTTCTAGTTTTGTTCTAACAAAGTCACTGTGTTTTCTTTCCTTTGAGCTGATCAGGAAATTCTACATCCCCATCCAGTCCTAAAAGAGAAATGCCGACAGCGAGACACTGACATACGTAAGACAGGGCAACAAACTGGATCATTTTTTAAGATGTGAGCACAAACTGTAAGAAGCTGCTTTGCTTTTACTTGCAAAATAATCTCGGATTTTGTAGGTTGGAAAATTGAGCGCTTACTCACATCCCTGTGATGTCAAAGAGCATCTGTACATCAAATATCGCGGGGGAGCCTGGAGCTGTTTTCCACGCGAGGTTCAGCGTCTGAACAAAAGGCAAATGAAGCCTCGGCCTCTGAGAAAGTTTCCTGCATTTGTTCTGGTGTTTCAGGGTTCAAGATCTAAAACGATATTAATTAAGCCATTGGTTTTAGGTGGCCACCCCTGCTGAGCTCAGAAGGATGTTGGGACTTGTAGGAAACTGCTTAAAAAAAGAAAGTTTTTCTTAAAAAAATCCCCAATTGTAATTTCTCCTACCTGAGCAAAACATTCCGAATGGGAATTTTAAAGAAGCGCTACTACTACTGATTAAAAAAGATGTTTTCAGCAGCCTGAAACCCGTCTCTGTTCTTCAACACAAAGTTTCGGCCTGGGCCGCCTTTTTTCTTGCACCCTTTCAAACTCCGTATCGCCGTGCAGCTTTTTCCTGAACACGACCATTAGTCGTGATAAATAAAGTCATCCGCAGTCCTACGGTACTTCTAAGTTTATAGCAACATCTACCTTGTGCGAACAAGGGGGGGTTCAACTGAATTAATGAGAAGAACAGTTTTTAAAGAGAGTTAAGATGCTTATTTGAACTCATTTGCTTATTAACATTTACTCGCTGTCACCTGGTAAATTCAGTTCTGAGAGTAACTCAGTTTACATTTGCTCTTTGCCCTGTAATTTTACTAAAACTCCCCCACAGTTTCCAGCCACAACCTTGCCTTTGACCTCCAAGTTAAACTATCCATTACTAAGATATTTTCTCCATTTTTCCATTACAAAGATATTTTTCTTTGTCTCAACTCCCCTTTTGCAATGGGTATTTAAACAAAGCAAACCTTATATTTAGATAAGTTGTGTAGACAATGATTATTGGCTAAGAAGCGATTAACTCCCTGTTTCTGATGTAAATACTTGCTGAACAGCGTTACAGAACAGACTTTTGTCCCACAACCAATAGCAAGGACTTGTATTTCTCTCAAAGGTAGAAATAAAATGCAAATAAAAGGGTAAGAAAACTTTCTCCAGTAAATCATTTATTAACTTTTACATGTTAATACTCTCCAGAGATGTGAAATTGCCTTTTTGGCTAAACCACCCACTTTTCCTTCACCTTCTACGTCCTATTACCATTCATTGTCCGGGATTAGCGAACAGAAAAATGAGAATGCATATTTTAAATCGACATTTCCCAGTGAATGACGGGTTATTTGTTGTCTTGCAGATCCGCTTACCCAGGAGCTGATGACGAGGCACGAAACCCCGATGCTGCTGCTAGAGAAAGGTTTTCCTGAATCCCAACATGCCGCTTACAGGAAAAAAAAACACCCCATATAAACAGGATTTAAAATTGTAATGCCTGGGAACAACACAAAACACCAAACGAGTTATTTCATCCCCAAAGAAGCCTTGAGGTCTTCTGTTTATAACACAGCTCATATTCTCAGAGCAAACCTCTTTCAGCTGGGGTGAGTTTCGCTTCTTTGTTGGCCTTGTTTCCACTTCCATGGGTTTTTGCCAAGGCGGTTGGCTCAGCCGGGGCTGCAGTGACACCTAGTTAACTGCTTGGCTAATTACACTGGGCTTTACCCACCGGCCTGGTGGCTCCAGCACCGAGAAATTCCTCATCCCCAGCAGGATTTGTGCCTTTTGTGCTACAGCGCAGGGCCAGGAAAGCCAGTGCGCAGAGCTGAATCGTCTCAAGCACTGAAAAATTGCAATTTATTTCCTTAGAATGTAAAAATCACGCTTCGAATCATCCGTTTTCATTAATTAGTCAGCCAGGGTTGCTTCTAAAGAGACCTTGCTGCACACTTCCTGCGTTTTACATCAACTCCCCTGTGCCAGGATTTCGTTCCCCACACAAAACACACCTGCGAGGTATCTTATTGAACAGACTAGATCTACTTATAGAATATTTAAAACGTAAATAACAATTAGACTACTGTGGATTTGACAATCCCATCGAAAGAGAAAACCGCATTTTTCAGCTGTACTTTCAGTAAATAAGGCACCAGTAGGTTACCGAGCGAATCTGAGAAAGCAGGACTTCACGTTTTTTGCGTTATTTGCAACCAGTGACTTGAAAAGGTTTTCCACGTATCAACACTTAACAACAGTACTGTAAGGATTACAAAAATTCTCACTTTTTAGGAAAAAGAGATGCTGAGGCACCGATCACTCGAGTGATTTCCACGGTGTTCAGAAGGTGTTTATGTGCAACGAGGAGAGATGATTCTTTCCCCTTTGCTGTGCTTTCCTACAGCAATTCAAACTCCATAAATCGGAAGGCCACGTCACACCATAAATATCTTTTGAATACTGAGGGAGCTGTTTTATGGTCAGATGGGCAGCAAACCCAAGCTCAGAAGGGGTTGCACTGGTGCCTCTGAGAACAGGCTGTAGTGCAGATAATTGGCAATCAGACTAATTATTCACTGATTGTTCTCTCTTTCCAAGCTTAAGAGAAAGCAAAGACATATAACCTCGTTCAGTTCAGTCAGTATTTTTCTTGTTGATGAAGAAAAGAGTTCTAAAACACCCTCTTTGTTCATTTACAGATCCTGACTGAGAAAAACAGATAAAACTCTCGTAACATGTGAATTCCATCAAGAAGCCGTTATCTTGAGTACCCTTTTCATTGTTTTTTACACCCCTGTTTTTCTCCTACTTTAATTAAAGCCAAAGCAAGTGTGTTTATGTCACATACTCCTTTTTGTAGTCCTACTGATGTCCCTCCAAGCCCAAACACTGACTGCTAATTACTTTAAGAGACCACAGGTCAAGGTAACTAGTGGGGAAATCAAACATGGCATTTCCATTGATGATGTCCTAAAACTGCCTCACCTAATTGGAAACAGTTGGCTGGTAAGTTGGGCTTTTAACTGACCTTCTTTAACCTTTAAAAATCACAAGCTGTGGGGATGCCTGTGGTTCCCTTACCGTGTATTTTGAGGCACATATAATACTGACATTCTTTTGCTTCTGAGGTTTCTCCTGATTAGAGCTTGAGCTTACACCGAGACGTGATCCTAAGCACAGCTTAAAGGTCCAAAGCACATTTCTACATGACAATAAACCATGGAGTGCGTTGCCTTCAGCTTGAGTTGGACAAACTTTTGGTGAAGATCCTTTGTTTAATGTTCTTTTTCTTTAAGAACTAGCATGGCCTCAACAAAAAGGGGGTTTCCTTTTATTTTAGAAGGGAGAATGCAGAAGAAAAGCAGTTACTCAGATCTTGACTTGAATGCTGACAAAGACAGCGAGTTGAATCCATGTAAAGCAACTAGAAAATACCACTGTTGTCTGGAAGCAAAGATACGAAGGAGCCTGAAGGCTTCCTTGTACTATACAGCAACAAGTCTGGAGCATTTGTATCGCAGAAAAAAACCAGATTGATCCATGCAAATACGCTGTAAAAATTCTTTTAAGCTACGCTCAGATTTGTACACGAACCTTCCGAATTCTTGTCTGGTTAACGCATTTCCTAACTTCTCAATTCCACGTGAAATCTATCACTCAATAAATGACGATTATTTTTACTGCGTGTGATGAGAGGGTATAATTTTGGCAAGTTTTAAGGCACTTAATATCCCCTGCGCTGTTGCTAGCACTGTGCTGGTTATTGTCCGTCCCTGGAAACCTGAGCCGCACGCGTGGCTGTGCTCACTAGGCTCCAAGTTGGTCCTTAAAAACGATATCCTAACTGCATGAATTAGAAGATAAATCATTAAACATGAGCTATACATGATACTATGACCAATAACCAATAACTCAATAACCTGAGTGAAGAGCATGTAGCATATTTCTCGTTATCCCTAAACAAAATTCCTTACTAAGCACAGAACTCACAGAACATTGCATTCCTTCCTCAGCCAGCAAAGATTAATAACTTCTGAGTCAGACTTAGGCCTGGATTCTGGGAAGGAGGAAACAAAGATCCTGCGGTTGCTCGTTTTGCACAAACCGGTTCTTTTCAGAGCAGCGGTTTTGACCATGGGGTGCGAGGAAAACAGCTGCCAGCTGCAATTTGCTTCAAAAAGGCGACATCCACGGGTCCCAGTCCGTACACGGCACATGGATCCTGCGGCTTTGAGGAGCCCCCACTTTCAATACACTACAGCCCCGGAGCGTTTTCTCTTTTCCTGAACATTTAACACCGAATTCTCACCTTTGCTGTGTTGGGTCTGAGTGGTGATCTATCAGCGCAGGCAAAAATCAAAGGAATTGGCTTTTTAGGGCAGGATTCTGCTCATTTAACAGCAGATGCGACGCAGACGCTGCTTCCCCGACCTTCTTTTTTTTTATTCAAGAGAAAAGGACGCTTTAGGTCACCATCCATCTGACCCAGTTCAGACCTCAGAGGTTATTTCATGTTCTCCTCCATATGAACCCAGCCTGAACCAAACCTCGTGGAATTCTCTAATGACTCCCTTAAAATGGGTGCGCTCGAGTTCACAAGAGCGGATAAAAGACGGAGCCGCCTCATCTCCGTGAGAAAGCGCCTTTGGTTTACTCCAAACTACTATTTTTCTCCAAAGGCTGTATTTATTTTAAATTAAAAAGAGAAAAAAAAAAACCACAACAATCAAATAAAGGTAAAATTCAATGGTCACGGCAAACCCGAGGGAAACCCCAGTGAGATCCCACCTCTCCCAGTCACACCAGTTTGGGAAGCCTGAGCAGGTGGCATTTGAATGTCACATTCACCACGGCCACAGGAAAGACAAGATTTGTGTTTCCCAAATAAACGGGACCAAAAAAAAGAAAAAAAAAGGAATAGGTGGGGAAGGAAATTTTATTTCCAAGCTTCTAAAAGGATCTTACAAACCACAGAGAGTAAAAAAATGCAAAACTATATATATATATTTTATATATATATATATATATATATATAATTGACAGGGTCCTTGTAAGCAATTCTTCACATTATTCTAATGGTGATAGGAAATACCACTTAGCCATATATGCCTTTCTCCCGTAATCCTGATTGCTGCCGACAGCTGACAAAACTCTTCTCGTACAAAATCTCCCCTAGATTGTACAGCTTTCTTCTCTTGAGAGCAAAGGAGACAAGAGAACAAATTAACCAAGGAGAAAAACAACGAAAAACGAAACGTCCTGAACCAAGGCCTTCAAGGGCTGTGGGAAAGCCGGGTGCGATCCCTCCCACGTGGTGATGGAATCTCCTTCCTAAACCCAGCACTTTGTGTTCACGGCGCCCGTTTTTCTCCGGCACTGGTAACTCGCCCCATCCCAGCCGTACCCCCCGTGTCTCCAAACGAACCCCAACGTTCCCCTCCACCCCAGCACCGCTCTTCCCCCGCTCCTTCCCACCCATCTGAACCTCCACTTTTATTTTTTAGGACTTCCCAAGAGCTCAGCTCAGCCAGGAGGGGTTAATCCAGCACCTCCATCCCCGTCCGGCTCAGCATCCCTCCCGCTATTCCAACCAGCCCCGGCAGCGATGCTCGGCACATCAACACGCGCTGGGGACGAGGAGGAATCCACGCTCGGCTTTTCAGGATCCAACACCCACGTTGGGAAAGCCACGGGCCCCTGGACAAAACCGACAGCTCCGAAGCAGAAAGGACCTCGGGAAATAAAGTACAGAGAAAGCCAAAGAGAGAGAAACGGAGCCGGGGCAGCTCTGTGCGCTCCAGATTCTCGCTCACCCTGAAACGTCGTGGCGGCTTTTGGACATTGCCAAGAAGTAAACAAAACCCCAACGATCCCGTGTTCCCCTGTCCCACCCCCCCAACAGTTTCTTAAACACTTAATGTCCAGCTTAAGTGAAATCAACAGATTTTAAAATCCACGCAGGTGTCAAAAAGGAGAGAGTAACAAAAATGAGCCAGTTCCCGGCGTCACAACGAAAATAAAAACCCAAGTCGAGCCTCGGAGGCAGAGGACTAAACGCAATGTCCCTTGTAGGGGCTGTGCCACCCCACTTCAGAGGTCTGGGGGGCTCTTTGGGTCCCATTCCCAGCAGGGAACCCCCCTTGGGGCCCCAATGTCTCTTGCTGTCTCCAGGCATCCTCTGTCACCCCAGAACTGGGGATGGAGGAGAAAAGCTCAGCCCTGGGCGCCCCGCTCCTTCCTGCACAGGTCTAAAGCTGGGCTTAGCCCTGCACTGCCTTCCTCCTCCTCCTCCTCCTCCTCTACACGTAAAACAGGCAACCAGAAACACCCCAGCCAGCTGTGTGAAAGAACGTATATATTCAGCACGCACTCAATACAGCATAGCAAAAAAAGCTATCGTTTCCTTAAAAAAAAAACCAAAACACCAAAAAAACCAAAAAAACATCCACCAAACTTTTCAAAGTAACCACCAAAGCTTCCAAATCGCTCCCCACCCTATGGCCCTGATGCTTGTTCTCCCAGCCCGAACACGGCACCCGGCGGCGAGTGACCCCAGCCCCGCTGTCCCTGCCCGGCAAGGGACAGATGGTGGCCCTGGCTCTCCGGCAGCACCTTGTCCGGCCGAGCCCGGGGTGCCGGGGGGGTCCCGCCGGAGAGGGGCCTGGCCAGCGGTTTGCTCCGGTGCCATCACGCGCAGTTATTTGGGACACACACACCCCAAAGCAACGGAAAGCGGGGAGCAGCCGCAGCCCTGGGGATGCGCCAGGGAGGAGAGGGGGTCCCACGGCTGATGCTGGGGGGGGATCCGCTCGGATCGCTGCGACGGCGGCTCCGCTGCTTTCTGCCGGAGGTGGGGGACGGTGCCGAGGACGGGGAGAGCCGGTGGGGACTGGGGGGCTGGCAGGGCCCTCGCTGCTGTGTGGAGGGGAGGTAGATCGGCTTTAGAGACCTCTTGCCCAGGAGGGTGTCTTCTCGGCCGCCAGCTCGGCTCCTGGGGGGGGAACAAGCCCGTCGTGGGGCCCTGAACACCCACGGCCCAAGGGGAAGGTGTCTCGGAGCCTGTTCACGCCGCCAGGAAGCTCTTGAACCAGCGCGAGCAACTTTCCTCGAAACTTTTTAGCCCTGAAACGGCCCCCACGGCTGCTGCAGGAAAACTCCCGGCAGCCGGGGACGAGCGCGGAGGTGGCGACAGCGACAAGTGGGGCAGGGGAACCCCGGCTCCCTCCGCTCGCCCGCCTGGCCAGACCCCAACCCCGACCCCGACCCCTCTCTCTGCCCCAACTCACCGGTCCCCCCCGCCCCGTGCGCCGCGGGGACAGCGCGCGTGATGCTCCCCGTCCTCCCCCCTCCCCAGGTCCCCGTCCCCAGCGTCCCCCCTGCCGTTAGTCCTGCTGCTCGTTCATCTCCATGTCCGACACCAGGATGTTCTTCTCGGCGGATTCGCTGGGGTTGGAGGTGGTGCGGCTGTAGCGGGCGCTCTCGAAGGCTCCTCGCTCCGCGCTCCGCCGACGCCTGTACAGGTAGACGGCGACGCCCAGCAGGGCGCACAGCGCCAGCGTCGACAGCACCACCACCGCGATGGCCGTCGTGTTCTCCGGCAGGGCTGCGGGGAGCGGGAAAGGCCGGTGAGAGGCAGCCTGATGCCTCCCGGAGTCTTATCCTGAAATAGGGGCTTGGGCTGGTGGGTGTGCAGCCGGACGGGGGCTCTTGGGCAGGATCAGAGAATCATTTTAGTTGGAAGAGACCCTCAAGATCGAGCCCAACTGTTAACCCAGCCCTGGGATTACCCCATGTCCCTAAGAACCTCATGTCTGAGTCTTTTGGATGGGTCAGAGCAGGACAGGACTGGAGGCTGTTTTGGGGTTTTGGGGGTGTCCTGCCTGCGGCAGAGCTGCGGGGGCCAGGCAGCCTCTTGGGGTTGCTCCTGATGTGTGTGAACATCTGGCAGCTGCCTGGGCTGGATCTTCGGGATCCCACCAGCAGATGTGGCCAGGCAGTGCGGGCAAGGGCAGGACAGCTGGCCAGACCCACAGCTGCATGGACAGATGGTTCCTGCTGCCAGGGAGCCCTATCTTAGGGTCAAAGCCGCCCGGGGATGGGATTTCCCACCCGCAAACACCATTTCCCTGGTTACTGACACAAGCCGGGCTGAACCGCGCTCCCCCAGCGCCCATTCCCAGTCCCAGTGCTGTGCCCAGGCTGACGGTGCCACTCACCTGCCCTGGAAAAGCTGCTCTCCTCCACTGCAACGGCAACACAGACAGGTGAGCGCGCAGCCACGGCACCCTCCCCTCTTCCCAGCGCCGGCACCACCGGTGCCGACCCGGCCACCGACACATGCACAGCTCCACTGAGCCCACTGGGGACCTGCAGACCCCAACACCGGCCCCTACAACCCCCCTACACCTGAATTGCCCAACACATGCGGCCGGTGCTGCCTGCACAGGCCACCAGCTCATCCCACTTCAACCCAGGCACCACAGGGGGGCCCCTACCTCGGGGGATCTTGCAGATGACCCCCATGGTGACGTTGGTGCAGGAGCCCAGGCGCCACACGCCGTTGCTGCTCTGGATCCAGTAGCAGCTGTTCTGGCTGAGCATGCTGGGCCCCGTGTCGTGCTGGCCCCAGTTGGAGTAATTCACGGCGGTGTTGTCGTGCCACACCAAGGTGCCACCTGGGAAATGGAAGAATTTGGTCTGGGAAGGCTGAAGGGGACACCCCATCTTCACCCCGGAAGGTGTCAATGAGGTGACGGGAAGGTGTGATGGGGAGGTGGAGGTGTGATGGGGAGGTGAGCAGGTGTGATGGGGCGGTGAGCAGGTGAGATGGGGAGATGATAAGCAGGTGCGATGGGGGGATGATAAGCAGGAGAGATGGGGAGATGATAAGCAGGTGCGATGGGGGGATGATAAGCAGGAGAGATGGGGAGATGATAAGCAGGTGCGATGGGGGGATGATAAGCAGGAGAGATGGGGAGATGATAAGCAGGTGCGATGGGGGGATGATAAGCAGGAGAGATGGGGAGATGATAAGCAGGTGCGATGGGGGGATGATAAGCAGGAGAGATGGGGAGATGATAAGCAGGTGCGATGGGGGGATGATAAGCAGGAGAGATGGGGAGATGATAAGCAGGTGCGATGGGGGGATGATAAGCAGGAGAGATGGGGAGATGATAAGCAGGTGTGATGGGGAGGTGAGCAGGTGTGATGGGGCGGTGAGCAGGTGAGATGGGGAGATGATAAGCAGGTGTGATGGGGCGATGATAAGCAGGTGTGATGGGGCGATGATAAGCAGGTGAGATGGGGAGGACCAGGGGCTGCAGGACACCCTCCTGAACCTGCAGACCCCAGTGCCTTGGAGGAGGCTCTTGGTGTGAAAACCACCACTCCCACCCCACCGAGCCAGAGGAGGACACGCATGGCACGTCCAGCATGGCCTGAGGCTCCTGGTCACACCACAGCATAAGCCCCACGCTGCTGCCACCACCGCAGACCTGCTGGGAATTCACGGCGTTGCCCAAGGGGGTAAAACCTTGTTCCTCCCTTTGTACCTTTGGGGTTGAAGCTCATGCCCAGCCAGGCGCCCTTGGACGGGCCCTCGTACGCCTGGAGGTGCTCCCACACGAAGACGTTCTCCATCTCATCCTGGATGGACAACACCGTGCCACCGACTGCGGAGGAAAGAGCATCAGGGAAGAGCCCAGAGCTCGGAGGATGGAGCTCAAGAGGACAAAGCTGAGGAACCACCCACAAACCACGTCGTAGTTGTGGAACCCCAACACATAACAGGAGATGACGGCTGACCAAGGCTGGACACGGGCACAGGGACAGAGGTGCCATTCATGGGTGCTCTGCTGCACCCACGGGCATCCTGGGGACCCCATCCTGGGAATGTCACCCCCCTCTGCCACCACAGCGCCCCCGTACCTTTCTGGCACCTCCTCATGGCGTCCTTCTGCCCCAGGGTGATCTCCATGTGGAAGGTGTAGCAGTGGTCCCGGAAAGGGATCCAGGACGAGTCCTCCAGCGATTTGGGACAACTGCCGCTGTAGCTCCACTTGTGCGTGCGGGGGGCACCTGTGGGGCACACGGTGCATTGGGGGTGCTTGGGGGGTTGGCACAGGGTGTGGGGGTCCCACAGCACAGTGGAGCACCCAGCCCTGGAGGGATGCGCACAGAGCTGTGGAACATCCCTGGTGGGATGCCATCTCCAACCCTTGGGTGCTCCCCAACCCGGTCCACCCCGTGTCCCCCCCATTCCCCACAACCAGCACCTGCTCGCAGCTGGCAGATGCCCCCCTGCAGCTTGGTGTCACAGCCGGCCGTGCGCCAGCTCCCGTCCGCGTCCATGTAGGAGCAGCCGGTGACCTGCTGGGGCTCCCCGTCCTGCCAGTTGGTGTAGAACACGTTCTCCTCCGTCAGCCACGAGTAGCTCCGGCCTCCCTGCAGAACCAAGGCGAGGAGAAGCTGGGGGACGGCCGTGACCCCCGGGGACCCCCACCCCGGCCGCCTGTCCCCTTCCCTCACCTCGTCGTTGGCCAAGCCGATCCAGAGCGGAGCCCCTAGGCTGCTGACGGCCTGGGTGAGGAAGGCCTGGCTGTAGGGGTCGGGGATGGTGGCCAGGGTGGCGTTGAGGGTCTCGCAGAGCAGCAGGGCCTCGTGCCACCTGAGGGGTTTCTGCAGGATGCGGTAAGTGCTGTTGTGGTAAAAGAGGGTGCCGGTGGGCGAGGGGGGGTACGGCGTCCGCGCGGGGCTCAGGGACGGGTCTGGGGGAGCAAAGAGACACGGTCAGAGGGCACGGAGGACACTCCTGCATCCCAGGGGGTCAGCCCTTCATCCACCCCCCCCCATAGATGGGGTGTCGCTGGCGTCACTGTACATGGGGCACCTGGGGACATCGCGGTGCAACCAGGGAGGGCGGAGAGGCCACATCCCCAGGACTGACCCCCCAAGGTGCACCCATCGCCCCGAGCTCCATGGCCACAGCCCCACCACACCATGGGGCCCCGGGACAGTGGTGACAGGTCCCCAGCGAGCAGAGATCGGGGCTGTCCCCGCGGGTCCCCCCGTACCTATGCTCCGCTGGCAGATATAGCCGTGCTTCTCCTCCAGGCAGCTCCGGTCGTCCCAGCGCCCCGTGAAAAGTGGGGGCGAGCCGTGCCACACCACCACACAGTTGGTCTGCACAGCCAAGACACAAGGTCAGCACGGCCCTCACCATCGTCACCGCAACCCCAGGGACACCCCCACCCCAAGGACCCCCACCCCACAGGGCCAGATCCTGCTCTGCCTTCAGAGACCCCCCTGGGGAAGGGGCTGGAGCACAAGTGTGATGGGAGCGGCTGAGAGAGCTGGGGGGTTCAGCTGGAGAACAGGAGCTGAGGGGAGACCTTCTGATCTCTGAACTGCCTGAAAGGAGCTTGGAGCCAGGGGGGTCGGGCTCTGCTCCCCAGGAACAAGCGCCAGGAGCAGAGGAAACGGCCTCAAGTTGCGCCAGGGGAGGTTGAGGTTGGATGTGGGAACAATTTCTTCCCCAAAGGGCTGTGGGGCATTGGAACAGGCTGCCCAGGGCAGTGCTGGAGTCACCATCCCTGGAGGGGTTGGACAGACGGAGATGAGGTTCTCAGGACATGGGGCAGTGCCAGGGCTGGGGGAACGGTTGGACTTGATCTCTTCCAATCTAAATGACTCATGATCCTATGATCCTCATGGTGGGACATGGGGCTGAGACCTTCCCAGGGCTGGGGGATGCTACAGGTGGGTGTCACTCACCGGTTTGTCGCGGGGGCCGGGGGTGCCGCAGCCCGAGGGCTCGCCGGGCGCCCAGCTCGTGTGCCGCAGCGGCTCCCCCTCCACCCACTGGAACTCCCTCTGGGCATCGTGGAGCCCGATCCAGAGGTCGAAGGAGATGTTGGGCAGCATGGACGTGATGAAAGCTGCAAGGGATGCATGAGGTGCTGTCACCAGCCCTGGCAGGCCCCAAGCCAAAGGGGTCGGTGGGAGCGGGGGGGACATACCCTGCTCCAGGGGGCTGGCGATGGTGGCCAGGACAGCGCCCTGGCTCTCGCATGCCTGCTTCGCCTCGGGCCACTTCACTATCTCAGCTTTGTCTTGGCCGTTGAAGCTGAAACACTGCACAGGCAGGGGCATGGGATGGTCCAGGGGGCGCAACCGGCCCCCCGACCCGAGCCCTGCACCCTCCCCAGTCACCCACCCTCTGCAGCCCCCTTCTACCCCAAGGCTCCTTCTCCCCTTTGCACCCTCATGCCCACTTACCCTCCAACCCTGCCCACACCCCCACCCCACAGCACACCCCCTATACATGCACCCCCCGGAATCTCCCCCCAAACCCTTGCACAGGTCCCTCTCCACCCTGGGATGTCGGGAGGTGACCGTCCCCTCCCTGTCCTGCCGCACCTTGCTGAGGAAGGGGACCCATCCGCGGGGACAGCCCCCGCTCGCGGGCAGCGCTGGGGGCGAAGGCTTGGCGGCCGTCCCGTTGCTCCGCTTGCAGATGTAGGGCAGCGCCGTCAGGCACTTCTGGTCCCCCCAGTCCTCTGCGGGGAGGGACAGGCCGGGCGTGACCCCCCATGTCGCACTGGGGTAGGGGTGCCTCAGCCCCCCAGCACGGCTGGGTCCAGCCCCTCACCTCTGCTGGCCGTCATGTACACACACTTCTTGTCTTTGGAGATGGGCCGGGGTTTGCCCGGCGCCCAGGAGACGAAGTTGAGGACGGACCCGTCTGACCACCTGGGAAAGGCACCGGTGGGAGCAAGTGTCCGAGCAGTGGCAAATGGGACCAGTTGCGTGCCCTAACTGGGAGCACACCCCACCACCGCCCTCTCTTGGGTGCGCGGCCTCCATCGCAGCACCCCAGGATGAGACCCCTGAGATGCAGGTGCTGAGCCACAGTGCTCTGAGAGCTGGGGACAGCGGCGCAGGGACGCGCAGGGACGCGGTGACTCGGCCTCTGACTTACTTGAACCTCCCGTCGTTCTCGTAGGTGTGCAGCCCGATCCACCAGTGTTGCTCCTGGCCCCTGGAGAACTGCACGCCCGGAGAGGACACGTCAGTGCCCCACGGGGACCGGGTGTCCGTGGGGACAGCCATGGCCGCTGTGGGCACGGCAGCACCCCCAGTTTGCACCGCAGCAAAAAGCATCACCCTTCTGAGCCCCAAACCCATGCTCTGGCATGGGACCTGCCACCACCCCCCATCTCGATCCCAGGAGAGCCCAGTTAGAATCATCATGGAATCAGGGAATGGTTTGGGTTGAAGGGACCTTAAAGCTNGCTCTCACCACCCTCAGGCCCAACAATTCCTTTATATCCAGCCTGAATCTCCCTCCTTTAGTTTCAAACCATCACCCCTTGTCCTGTCGCAACAGGCCCTGCAAAAAAGCCTGTCCCCATCTTTCTTATCAGCCTCTTTTTAAGCACAGAAAGGCCAGTTGTCCCCAGGTAACGTCCCTTCAGCAAAGGATGGAAGGAGCAGCCCGGGCAGGTCCCGTCCCCCCGGTACCTTCTGCAGGTTCTGTCCCAGGAAGCGCAGCTCGGCCTCGCCGTGCACCGACGCCAGGTCCGCCTGGAACCACGTGCAGATGCGCTGGGCCTGCACCCACGTCGAGTGGTGCTCGAAGAACTTGTACTCGGCCTCCTGGTACTTCACCCACTCTTTGCTGCCTGCAGACAGGGACCGGTGTCACGCCAGGGTTGTGCCACCCCCTGCTGCAGCCACCAGCATCTGCCACCCTGTCCCTCCAGTCCCCACGGGTTGGGCTGCTTTGCTTTTGCCTCTCTCCTGCATCTGAGGGTCCTGACGCTGCCCTGTCCCTGCAGCAAGGGGCAGGAGGACACCTGGGCTCCTATGACCCTACACAGGATCCATCGTCCTTGGGTAACGCAGGGACACCCCGCAGGGACGGTGCCTTGCTCACGCGTGTGACAAAGGTGACAAGACACCTGGAAAGGACGATCGACACCAGACGGACATACGGCCATGGCCAACGCACCTTGGGTGGTGATCTCTGGCTCCTTCACGTCAGCACCTGGCGAAAGGGCAAGGAGAGGCGGTCAGAGGGATGCAGGGCTGGGATGCTCCGCTGATGCTCGCCTGGAAACCACCTGTGGGCTCCATGGGCGAGATGCCCTCCTGAATCCCCCTGGGATGGGCAGCACCTCTCTCACCTCCCGCAACCCCTGAATTAAGACTCATCCTCCCATAAAGTGATTTTTCACGATGAATTTCATTGGAATAATCTCCCCAGGGAAGGGATGGTGTCCTGGCTTTGTTAAAAACAAGACCAGTTCTCTTTTAGTGATTTTTCCTTTCAGCTAAGTTCTTCTAGGTGGCTGTACTTTTCTGAGTTTTTGCCTGCACGTTTTTCCTCGGATGCTGTACTCTGGTGCTGATAAGAAGACCAACGGAAAGGAAAGGGGTGGTGGGAGGTAAGAGGGTAGCAGGGAGCGTCTGCCACAGTTTATTGCCGCCTTGCCTTAAGCCTTGACAGACAGATTCCCTAACACTGGACACTTTTAAGATTCAGCTGGGCCAGCAGGTCTAGACTGGGCTTTTGCCAAGAAAAGTTGGACCAGATGATCCTTGGGGTCCCTTCCAACCTGGTATTCTATAAAAGCACAGCCTTCAGAAGGGAGGCGACAGCGGGTCCCCCTGCACCCATTCCACCATCCCACAGCCCATCCTCTGCCAGATTACTCAAAGCTGAAGGGTTTGGGGGTCTCTTTGCCGGGCACCTTTGGGCAGTTTGCAGATCCAGTCCAGCTGGGCTTCGCACTGCATCGGCATCCACTGCAGAGAGGCCAGGTCCAGCACCGCGCACGTCCGGATGTCATCGTCGTCGTAGTTACTGCGGTCAAAGTTGTGGTAGAAAAACTGGGGGTCGAGAGAGACAGGCGGTGTTGGGCATTTCCACCAGCACCGGATCGGGCCCTCCTTGCACCCCAAATCTTGCCGAAATCCCCCCGAACTCACCCCCAGCCCGTCGCTCCACCTCCAGCTCCGGTCGCCCGCGGGGTCCTGCCGGTTCAGGCCGATCCAGAACCAGTGCTGCTCATGGAGCTCTGGCTCCGACTCCCTGTGGAGAGCCGGAGGGAGGGTGAAAACACATCCCCCCACCAAAACAGAAGCTTTTCTGTTTATATACAAGTATATATTTATAATCTGGTGGGTTTTGTTGTTTTTCAAAGCCTACTGCCCCCACAACATCCAAAGACAAGAGCTCCAATAACAGGCACACCGGCTCAGGGCTGAAGTAGTTTCAAACCCAAGCTCCATCCCCAAATCACACTGAATTTCCTGCACTTCTCCGCTTTCTCATTGTAGCCACACCAACCGATGCACGTTCTGCACACAAGTTCGTGCTCAGAGAGCCACATCCATGCCCCGAACACAAGTGTTGGAGCACGGGAAGGGGCGCAGGCTTGCACCAAGCACCCTCGGGCAGCGGGACACACACCAGCACCGCCAGCCACTTACCCAAAGATCTTATTGAGGGTGTTGGCGACGAAATGCTCCTCCTCATAGCTGCCCAGGCTGAGCAGCTGTGCCCCCAGCTGCCGGCAGAACTCCTGCGCCGCGATCCACGTCTTCTTCTCCTGCAGTTTCTCCGAGTTGAACACCTGGGGACGGAGGAATGTGCTCAGCAATGGGAGAGGAACAAAGCATCGTCCCCACCAGCATCCCGGGACACGCTGCCACCGCTCAGCCCAAAAAAGTAAACCTAAAAATACGTAAATCCCTTCAGTTCTATGTCGGTCCGCTCATATAACAAAGATAAGAGTGACTTGCAAAACACCTAATCATGAACTACAGACACTACTGACCTTGCAGCTTTAGACATTTTGAAGCCCGCACAATTACTCGAGTCTTGCTTTAACGCATATAACTGTTGGATGAAGTGCCCTTTAGCTGAATGTTGTCCATTGCACGCTAAAAGGACTATGTAACGCAACATGCAAATGCGTAACCAGCTGGCTCTTTAGGACTGCCCTGAGTAGTAATAAGATTTGGTCTATCACGCCTTTTACTTTTCTTGCTGGCTTTATTCCAGCATCCAGACTCGTGCAGCTCTGTAAATAAACACCTCGTCTCCGTAAATAAATCTCTCTCATTTGTATGCACACCAGGTTTTTGGGACAACACCTTCACCCCCCCTACACCAATGGGGAGGCACAGAAAACCCCCAGCAGCCCTTACCTTGTAGCAGTGCCGGAGCTTGGGGTCAGAGCTCCATCCCGGGGGGCAGGCGGCGGTCAAGCTGGGCGTGGGGTATGGAGCGGGCAGCTCGGGGTTCACCGGGGTGCCCAGGTTCTGCCGGCAGATGTACTTGGCCTTGAAAGTGCTGCAGTTCTTCACCTCCCACAGCCCCATGGAGCTGCCGGTGGCCAGGGCCACGCACCCGCCCTTGTTGTAACCTGGAGCGCTCACGGGAGCGGGGGACACGCCAGCCTTAGGGTCGGACCACGGCGGGTGGCAGAGCCAACCCCAGCACCCGCGCTGCACGGAGGGGACGTCCCCATCCCATCCGCGGACACCCCCTTACCGGGCTGGTCGCGGTTCCAGTGCGTGTACATCACCTCGTCGCCGCTCAGCCAGCGGAAAGCCCCCGTCTCGTTGATGTCCTGCAGCGCCGTCCAAAAATACTCGCCGTCCCAGCCGTAGATGAGGCTGCTGACGTACGCCTGCTCGAACCTGCGGGGATGGCGAGAGCGGGAGATGTGCTGTGAACGGCTCTGGGTCCGCAGCACAGGACACACATGGAGCTGCTGGAGAGGGGCAGAGGAGCCCCAGAAATGATGCGAGGCTGGAACAGCTCTGCTGTGGGACAGGCTGAGAGAGCTGGGGGGTTCAGCTGGAGAAGAGAAGCTCCGGGGACACCTTAGTGCGGCCTTTCTGGACTTAAAAGGGGCTGAGAAGAAAGATGGGACAGANTGGACGGGGCTCTGAGCAACCTGAGCTGGTGAAGATGTCCCTGTCATGGCAGGGGGGGCACTGGGGGAGCTGGGAAGGTCCCTTCAACCCAAACCATTCTCTGATTCTACAATGATTCTATGCCAAGCAGCCCGTGATGCTCCAGCCCTTGTGTGCAAAGCCCAGCTGGCGGGTCACACCCCACCTTGCAGGGGCTCATTTTGGGGCAAACCGACCGCACCGGCGTGGCACTGACCTGTTGGTGATGGTGACCAGCGTCGAGCCGTAGTCGGAGCACGTCTTGCGGGCATCACTGTAGGGGACGCGATCCTCGCCCAGCCAGAAACAGGAGGGGCTGTGCCACTTCCAGCCCTGGGACAGGTGACAGGGGACGTCATCCTGCTCACCCCCGCAGGATGGGAGCAAACCCGGGGGGTGACAGCAATGTCCCGTGTCCCCTGCCACCACCTCCGCTCCCCCCGGGAGGTCTCCAGCCCCCGGCCGCCCCAGCCTGACCCCGCTCAGCTTTGAGCTCTAACAAGCCCCCAACCCCAGAGGACACGGCTGCAAGGAAAACAAACACCCAAGCAGCTTCAAAGCTGGGGAAATGACTGTCCCGGCCAGTGTCCAGCCCCGGCCGGGACACGGGGGGACACACACAATCCTCCTCTATACACCGCAGGGCTGAATCCAGAGTGAGTCCCAGCGCAGGCTGCTTTAATCCCCCGCCTTGTTGATGTTGGAGCCTCTCCGGGGCCGGACACACAATAGCGGCTGTTTTCTGCCGGAGGAGGGAGCGGGGTGGCCCCCGTGGTGGTGGCACAGAGAGGGACACCGGGACACATCCGCGAGAGGGGACACGCATGTGATGGAAGAGCAAGATGGGGTGGGAAGGGTGAAGGGGAGGAATGATGGGAAAAGGCCTTTTCTCGGTTCATTTATCACTCCCAGTTTGTTTCCCAGGGGGTGCATCTCTCTGCTGGGCACCCTGGGCCAGGGTAAGACTGTGGCTGGAGAGGCAGGAGGGAGATAAATCTGCCTGGGGACCACGGGGACAATAAAGACGGGTGGCAGTGGCACATTGCCACTGAGCGCCTCATCCCCAGCACCCGCTGACACAGGGGCTGCTCCAGCGGGCAGCCCCCCAAATCTGGCCCGGTGTCTCCACTGTGATGGGGTAAAAACCCAAGAAGAGCCTGGCAGCACCTCTGGGAGGTGGTCCCGAGGGGCTGCTTGCTAGTCCGAGCGCGAGCGAGCCCTGGCTCGCTCTGAAACGCTGGGAGACGTTCAAGAGCGGTGGCGATGCCAGGTTTGCCACTTGTGGACCTCGCAAAGAGGCACAAAAATGACTTCCTGGCAAGCGTGGGAACAGGGCGGCCTCAGCCCTGCTCGACAGCTGGGGAAACTGAGGCAGAGCGCCGCCTGGGTGAGAACCCGCCAGTTTGGCAGCCGTGTCCCCAAAACACTCGTATCCCGCCCAAAGAACGCAGCCTGTGCTGGCGGGGCTGGCAGCGCCTCGGTCCCGCCGGGCTCCTGCACACAGCAGCTTTGCTGCCGGGTTTTGGCACAGAGACAGGCCAGGGAAAAAAAAAAATAACGAACATCCCTGCTGGCAACCAAGCCAGCCCAAAGAGGAGGATCTTGGATGATGTTTTGTCCCAATTTCTTCCCGCAGCCTCATGCAACCGCAGGAGCGAGCGGTCAGAAGCCCCGCGATGCTCTGCCGTGCTGGCAGCCCCTGGGCGCAGACCTGCAGCTCCGGGTGCTGCACATCGGGGCTCCCTGAAATGGTTTTGTGGAGAGATCCCCTGCGACCCCAAAGCCCCGAGCATCAGGCAGAGCGGTGGAGCAGCCAGAGCCACCTCCCGCCCCGGGTCCCCCTCACCTTTCGGCACCCGTGGTCATCCTCCTCCTTCTCCTGGCTCACCCGACCCGGCTTTTTGCAGATGGAGGGCAGGGTCTGGTTGCACGGGCTGTCATTCCACCTTCCCTCCTGCACAGTGGGGAGAAAAGCAGGATTATGATTGAGCCTTATATCCGACAGCCTGGGGAACTTCCCAGCCCATCCATCCCCACCTTGGGTCCACAGACTTTCCTTCTCTACATTAAATCCCCAAGGATGTTGTGCTGCACCCCACACATCCCAACAGCCAGGATGAGCCAGGTTCAACCAAACCAGAGATGCTCAGAGCCCCGTCCAGCCTGGCCTGGGATGTCTCCAGGGATGGTTCATCCATCACCTCTCTGGGCAGCCTGTCCCAGGTGCTGCAGCACCCTGGGGAGGTGCAGGATGAACCCCCTGCCCTGGGCTCTCACCGGTCCCCAGATGGTCACACAATCTTCCAGGCTGTCACGGAAGTTGTTGGGCTCGAAGGGGTGCCAATACGTGAACCTGACGGGCGTCCCATCCGACCACTCGAAGTTCATCTGCAGCTTGAGGTCGTTTAGGCCGATCCAGAGCTCCTCCACGTCTGCTGAGACAGGGCAGGGGGTGAAATTCCCTCCGCCTGGCTGAAATCTTGCAGAACCCACCCCATGACATGATCCCCCACGATGGGACCACAGCTCTGCAAAAAAACCCGCTGCGGGGCTCAGCCTCGAACCCAAGACGTTTCCCAGCAGTTTTCAGAAAGGTGCCGGGATAATACTGACGCAGAATGGTAAAAGTTCGGATTAACACGCTCAGCTCCAGTCAGCTGCTGGTTTTTAACCCTTCCCTCCCATCTCTGACTGGGAATGCCAGCATGTTCCCCTCCACCCTCCCTCAGCATTAACTCCCTTCAGCCCCCAGCCCTCCCCGGTCCCCACTGCCATCTGGGTCCCCTGATGTCCCCATGGGGAGTTTTGCTGCCAGACTCTTCCCCTGTGGAGCACAGATGGGCTGTGGGCTCGCGGGAATCCAGAATTTGGTCAGAGGGGCTACATTTGCATGGGAACAGCAAAACCTGACCCAAGGGTGACCCCGACGAGGGGTGGCACAAGTGGGGTCCAGGGGATGGTGGTGTGGGTGCTCCCTGTCCCACCACGTGATTGCTTGGGCTGAAAAACTTCCCCAGTTCCATCCCAGCTCCGGCACATCCCAACGTGGGAAATGTCAGCCCAGTAACACCCAGGTGAAGCCAAAACTGGAGAAAGAACCCTGGGACACCATGTGCGGGTGTTGCCCCTTCACACCACCTGCAGCAGCAGACACTCATGCCCTAATAGATTTAGCAGGAGGAGGTGCAGCCTCCTCCAGCAAGCCCAGCAGGACTTTTTTTTTTTCCCTTATTTTTCTACGCTGACCAACTGGGACCAGCGCCATTCCCAGCTGCAGCTGTGTTTTCCTTCCTCAGCTCTGCGGGCTCCCGGGAACAGCTTTTCCATTTGCTGGATGGAGGATGCGCCCGAGGCGAAGGCTCCTCCAAGCAACACATCATCCCCCAGCCTGGGCTCTCCACTCCCTTCACAAGAATCAATTCAACTTCTCAGCCTCCACCACACAGAAACGACCTCTCCGCAGACCCCAAAACGGGACGGGAAGGGTGCTGTGGGCACAGCGGGCTCTTCCTTACCTTGCTTGACCTGCTTGGTGACGAACTCCAGCTCGGAGAGGGTGTGGATGCTGACCAGATCCCCCCCGCTCCGCAGACAGGTCTTCTTTGCCTCCTGCCAACTCTTCTTCTCTCCCACCAGGCGGTAGCAGTTGGACTGGAAGGGCTGCCAGCTGGGCTCGCAGTCCACCTTCACCTCCGACCACGAGTCTGGTAGGACATGGGGCATCCTGAGGGCTCCTGTCCTGCTCGCCAACCCCCTCCTCGGCAGGGAGGGGACCGCGGTCCCATGGGATGCTCAGGAGACCAAGCCAAAGCAACAGTGGGAAGGCTACAGCCGAAATCTAACATGCAAGGTGTGGGCAGTGGTGGCTTTACAGGTCCAGAGCCAGAGCAAAATCCCTCTTTTTTCGCAGAGGAGCAACAGCAGAGCAGACTGTCCCCCCTGGGGATCACAGGAATCTGATTCCACCCCACCACCCAACCTGTAACTGCACCAAGCGCTTCTCGGGGGATGCCCTTTGTGCAGGACCTTTTCCAAATCCAGGCAACCCCGGGGAGCTCAACCACTGCTCTGCACAAGCTGGGGACACCACAAGCATCTTCAGCACCCCGAGCGTGCTGGGATGGAGCACACCGGGCCGGGGCACAGGGATGCCCACCGCCCACGCTGCTCACCCGTCAGGAAGGGGTCGGCGGTGGCGTTGGGCTTCTTCTTGCAGACGTAGGGGAGGGCGATGCCGCAGTCGCGGTTCTGCCACCCCCCAGACGACTCGGTGCGGATCACCCCGCAGTTCTCCTCGCTGGGGTTGTCGGGCTGGTCTGGAAAGCGGGGTGGGGGGGGCACGCTGCTGAGGAGCTGGGGCAGAGCTGCCCACGCTGCCAGGGCATGGAGCAAGGGCAGGGTGCAGCTCTCCCTGCTCCCACACATTAAAAACCTATTCATTTTGTTATTTTGCATGATGAAGACCCAACCCCGCATGCCCAGGATTGTTTATTGTGCCTCAACGCACAAGAACCTGGAGCATCACTGTTCTACCTAGAAATGTCAATGGCAGTTGTGGGGTCACAGTACCAGAACCAATCTGCTCCCGCCTGTCCCCAAACCTCCTCTGAGGGTATCACTGTCCCCATGAGCACCTCTGGGTGACAGCACCGGGCATAACCAGAGCAATCCTCACAATGGGTCCACGTGCCCCCCTGAGCCCCCCGGGGTTAGAGATGGGTGCCTGTGGTTGGGGACCGCTCCTCAGCCACCAAGCTGGGACGCAATGACCCTCCAAACAAGGAAGCTCAACCCAGGTTACCCACAGGGCCACTGAGGGCTTGCAGAGGGACAAATCCCCCTTCAGCACCCCGTGTCCCCCCTCCAGCTCCGCAGGTGTCCCAGGCCGCTCCACAACTCCATGAGGCTCCCTGTCCCCAGGCAGAAGGGGACACCCTGTGGCAGCCCAGGCCATCTCTGGTGGTCACGGGCTGTTCCCCAGTCCCCCCATCACCACCGTGACCATCCCCATCTCACCGCTCTCCCAGTTGAGGTACTTGAGGGGGGAGTTGTCCGACCACTGCCAGCCGCCGTTGATGTCCAGGTCGTTGAGCCCAATCCAGAGAGTGGAGCTGTACCCCGTCAGCAGCCCTGGGACAGCACCACAGGGGCAGGATCAGTCCCCTCTGCTCCCAACCCGACCCCCGGCCTGTCACCATCCCCAAACCAAACACCCAGGGCTGGAAGCTGGCACCGGCGATGGCCGCGGTGCCACCAGCTCTGCCCAGGCGAGCAGGATGGGGACACAGCCCGGCTGCCACCCTCTCACCGTTGATGTAGGTCTGCTCGTGGATCTCGGTGATGCTCAGCAGGTTGGCCCCTTGCTGCTCGCAGCTGTTCCAGGCCTCCCGCCACGACAGCGTCGACTGGAAGTTGAACTGGTAGCAGCTGTTGGTGAGGTGGTCCTTGTCCCAGAAGGTCTCGCAGTCGTTGCCTGCAGGGACGAGGAGGGTGAGCATCCAACACAGCCCCAGAAAACGCCAATAACCCAGCAAACCCCAATAAATTGTGCTGGACCAGCACTGCTAGGGCACAGAGCAAGGGCAGGGTGCAGCTCTCCCTGCTCCCACACATTAAAAACCTATTCATTTTGTTATTTTGCATGATGAAGACCCAATCCCGCATGCCCAGCACGGGAGACAATTCAGGAGGGAAGGGAAGAGGCAGGGAAGCCCCCAGGAGGGATGGACACAGAGCTTTTGCTTTTCCCCATGGGATTCAGCCCCCCCGACTTACTCTTTATGGGGCAGAAGCCCCATCGCTCGTCCTTGCCGTAGTCCTGGGTGGTGGCACACCAGAGGTGACCGTCCTCCCGCCCCGTGCTGGTGCACTCGTGAAACCACTGGTTATCGTACTTGAAGGGGATGGTGCAGGGCTTCCCGTGAGAGTTGCCCTGGATGGTGTAAATCTCTGCGGGAAAAGAGGAGCCCTGGCTTGAGGTTGTGTCTTTATGACGAGCAAAGGCTGAGAGAGCTGGGGCTGTTGAGCTGGAGAAGAGAAGCTCAGAGGGATGTGATCAATGGGATCAATATCTCAGGGCGGGTGTCAGAGGATGGACCAGACTCTGTTCAGTGGTGCCCAACGCCAGGGTGAGGGGCAACGGGCACAGACTGAAACACAGGAGGGTCCATCTGAACACGAGGAGAAACTTCTTTCCTTTGCGGTGCCAGAGCCTGGCCCAGGCTGCCCAGAGCGGGTGTGGAGTCTCCTTCTCTGAGCCATTCAAACCCGCCTGGGATCCTGTGTGATCTGCTCTGTGACCCTGTGTGAGCAGGGCTGGGGTTGGGGGATCTACAGGGATCCCTGCAACCCGAATCACTTCGGTATTCTGCGACCCAACTGCTGCAGCACCGCGGCCTCAGCTCACATTCCAGGGATTGGTTTGGGTAACGGGATAACACTGACGCCCAACGAGGCGCTACCTGAGTACGGCACGGAGCACAGATCCTCCTCGGTGCCGTACGTCCTCCACTGCGAACCACGCGCCTGGTCCCCCCTGTCCAGGGAGGAATTGCCCGGGCGGGCGCCGAGATGCTGGGAGAGCTGCTCCCCGAGGCTGCGGCAGCTCCAGCGCATGTTGACGGACTCGCGGTCGCACTCGTAGGTGGCCAAGGGGTGCAGCCCCGCCGTGGCGTTGGCCCCGTGCCACGACACCCCCAGGCACTGCATGGCCCCCACGTTGAAGAGGCGATTTCGTGAGACCCATTTCCACTGCTGGGCCGGGGCGCTGGCGTTGCAGCCCTTGGCCAGTCTCACCAGCGAGTCCTTCGTCTCCAGGCAGCCCTGCAGGCCCGTGTTGTAGATGAGGAAGACTTTAGAGTCTGGGGGGAAAAAAACAGAGGGAAAGGGTTAAAGCGTCACTGAGGATTTGGCATCGTACCATGCATTCCTACCCAGCCTGGCCTGAACATCTGGCTCCCTTTCTATGCACAGCACGTTTTGGGGTGCAGCCCTGTGCACAGCACTCCGCACACCAGGGACTCTGCACCTCTGCAGAGATAACCCCAGGGTTTGCCCTGATGTCTGTCCAGGCAGGGTGATCATAGAATCACAGGATGGTTGGGGTTGAAGGGACCTTCCCAGCTCCCCCAGTGCCCCCCCTGCCATGACAGGGACATCTTCAGCAGCTCAGGTTGCTCAGAGCCCCGTCCAGCCTGGCCTGGGATGTCTCCAGGGATGGTTCAGCCACCACCTCTCTGGGAACCTGGGCCAGGCTCTCACCACCCTCAGGGCCAACAATTCCTCATATCCAGCCTGAATCTCCCTCCTTTAGTTTAAAACCATCACCCCTTGTCCTATCGCAACAGGCCCTGAGCTGGATGAATTATGTGGACGGGTGTCTGCACCCAGAACCGGCTGAAGCCTCGCGACATCCCTGTGAAGCACCAGCAAGCGGCTTTTGCGCATCAGAGCTGGGGCAAAGAGCTTGGCTGCCCTAGGAGCACCATCAGACCCATTTAAAATTGAGTTCCCATCAGCAACACCTGGCTGCAGCATCACCAGGCATCGCAATGAGCCCCATGGTGGTGCCGGAGGAGCCCACGCCAACAGCTTCAGCACCAGCCATCTGCTCCGGGCGGAGAAAAACAGCAGGGAAACAGAGAGGCATCCCTCATTCCTATGTGTATTTGGGGACCTGCTAAAAAAACTGCAGAGTAAACAAGAACTTTGGGGGACGTGTCACTTCTAAGAGATACTTTATTTTCTCCAGGAGCATCTTTCTGAGTCAAAAAGCCACCACTTCTTGCCCCAACGCCCCAGCAAAAAAGCTGCCCAAAGCAGCACATCGACAACACGACCTCTGTCGAGGTTTTTTTCCTGCTTGTTTTTAAAAGGGACCCATTTTTTCTCCACCACAAGTCAAAGCGAACTCGTGGGCCCTGCTATATTTAGCTTTGGTTTGTTTTGGTTTTTTGCCATTGTATGGACTTTTTGGGGCTGGAAAGGTTTGCATTTCCTATTCCCCCGCAACCTCACCCTGCCCCAGCTCTGTTGTTACAGGCGGCCCCGGCACATTCGAGCGACAAACGTCTCAGCTCAGCAAACTTTCCTGACTTGTCTCTGAAAGGAAAAAAGAAATGGAGGAAGACAGACACCCCCATTGCATTTCAGAGCTTCAGCATCGACCGGGCTCCAGAAAATGATGTAAAAGGCCCATTCTCCAGCTGAGATGACATGGGAAGTGAAAAAAATACGCAAAAATTCAGACGGGGGTGATTTTGTCTGCCTGAAGCTCAGGTCCCTGACACCGATGCTGGTGTTTCCCCAACTGGAGCTGGCTTGATCCTGAGCTGGACATCAGGAGAGCAGCTCACCCTTCTCCAAAAACCCCTCTTATCATTCTAGCATCGGCCATAGCATCACCCAGCCCATCACTCTCCCATTCCCGCATCCAGCGATGGGTGGAACAACCCACCACCAGCACCGGGGATGGGGATTTCAAGCAGTTCTGGGGTGATGCGGCACCAGTGCCATGACCCGCTGGACCCCAGTACCAGCAATGGGACAGGATGAGACCTCCATGGGTCACCGGCTGATGCCACAGGAGCCAAACACTGTCCCTTTTTTCCCAGATACACAAAAAGCTGCTGTAGTGCGAGCAGCGCCGTGGCTCTTAGCAGCAGGGGTCAGCAACGGGACACCCTCCTCGGCTCTTCTGCTAACCTGGTTTTGCAAGAAAAAATTAATAGCACATCAGAAAAGCCCTGGAGCCAAGCCCAGGACTGAGTGCCGGGGTGCTCAGCGCCGTATCGGGGCTGTGCTGCCCTGTGCAACGCTCGACAGCAGCTGTCCAGGCTGGAGGGGGCCGGAAAAGCACAAAATATCATTTTGCTCTAAAAAGAGAAGAGCTGGAGGTAGGAAATTATAGGCTAAGGGTTTGGGGCTGCCCCCGCATCCCGTGGGCAGCTCAGCCCATGCTTCGAGCACAGGGGGAATAGGGGGACAAATGTGTCCCCCGGTCCCTGCTGAGTCCTGGAGGAGGGGGAAAGCTTCAGCACCCGCTCGGCCCTCGCGCCTCCATCTTTCCCCCTTGCAAAAACCCCCGGATGGAGTTGGGGGGACGACCAGCACGAGCTCAACACACATCAGCAATGGCACCCGCTGTGCTTCACCCAAAATACGCTTTTCTTTCATTTATTCTGCCCGCAGAACCGCTCCCCGCTCCCATGGGGGGAATACCGGGATGCTCTGGCACAGGGAGAGAAATCGGCCCTTAGTAGCAGGGGCTGAATGCTGCAGGGACAGAGAAACTGCGACCCTATGGGGCAGCCCCCAAGGGAGTTTTACACCCCAGCCCAGGCTACAGATTCTCTTTTTTTTTTTAAAGAAAAAAAGCCAAAACTAAACAAGTTTTTAGCCAGCAGAAAGTCTGAACCGAAGGGAACTCAGCTCAACCCTTCCCACGACGTCTTTACCACCCCATGGCAAATAAGAAAAGCTTTGCAACCTGCAATTTTGGGGAGCATGGGCAGCGGTAACAGGGGACGGGGAGGCTCCAGGGGACAGAGACGGTGGCAGATGCACAAAGTGCTGTGGCACGGTGTGGATGGGTGACCTCAGCACCACTCTGCCCTGAGCACATCCCAGCCAGGCCACCCACACCAGGACACCCAGATCACCCTGCTGTGTTGCATTTGTCACCCTAATGGCAACGAGCCCATCCCTCAAGGTTTCTTCGCTGCAGAAAACAACAGGGGAGCTGGTTTGCTCCAAACCACCCGGCTAAGGCAGCAAATCCTCAAAGCCCAGCGTGGTGCGTCGGTCACTGCAGTAAATGCGATTCCACCAGGGCTCCACTACCCAGAGGCTCCTTGGGGGTTGCAGACAACCGTGGAAAGCAAGCAAACCTGCTAACAAACACCTTCCTTTGGATCTGCGAGCCCATGCAAATGTTTTTTACCCACAGCAAGAAATCCACCCTTCACTCGCAGGGTGCATAAAGAAACCTCCTTTCAGCCTGAACCTCCCCATTTCATGTGCTCTCACCCACTGGAAGACAGGGCACAGCAGCCCCAAACTACCAGCTTTTCAGCCCGTTATTGCTGCCTGACAATGAGCACAAGCTCCAAAACACACGCAGCAGCGATGGAGGAAAAGCTGTGGGAAGCAGCAGCTCATTCCCAATAAACAAGACGGGGATGCACCAAACTCGGGGGAAAAAACAGTAACAGGAACAAAACCCCCTGCAATAAAATAAACAAGAGAAAAAGAACCAAAAAGTGTCGCTTGTTGAATGTAGGAAACCATGAATGTAATTTCGTGGGTCAGAGATAGTGTCCACCAGGCTCAGCTTGCACAGCCCCACAGAAGAGAGGGAGCTGCCGGGATGGGGACAGACCCGGCCAAAAATTCACCCTCTGGTGACGTTTGGGAGTTCAGGAACCCAGAGCTGCCCCCCAGCACTGCGGCTCTGCGGACAGATGCTCCAGGGGCATAGAAAAACCTCAGCTCCATCTTAAATTCTCCCTGGAAAGCAGCTCCCAGCAAAGCCCGGCTTTAGCACCGCCGGCATCCGCATCCCTGGTACTCAGCTATCCCCAAGGTCACGGCGTGGAGAAGAGCAAAAGCACAGCCATTGCTATGAAGAACAGCGAATTTTGGCCCAGGGAAGGAGCCTGTGTGTCCCTCCCAGGGCTGGGAAAGGGAAGCAGTGATAAGAAAAGCAGCGGTGATAAGAAAAGCAGTGGTTGTACCCACGGGAGCTCCCGGCAGCATCGCCGCTGCCATTGAGCACGGGATACAACAGCAGCCCCAGCACCGCTGCTCTGCCCATCCCCGAGCTGCTTTCGGGCATCGATAAACTCAATGCAACCCCTTAAAGAGGAACTTTGGATTAAAAAAAAAACAAAAGGGAAGGAAATGCAGATGGTATCAGCATCCTTGGCGTATCAGCATCCTCGGGGCACGCTGTGAGCTGCAGGTCACCAGCACGGCTGTGGGAGAGCTGGTGACAGACACCAACCCACCCGCCCACCTCCTGATGCTCCAAAATTAGCGGTTTGCACCAAAACAGCGACGCTGCCCGAGGCCCCGCAGGGTCACCCCAGCCCAGCACATCCCCAGGGCTCGGCTGGGTTCAAATTCACCCAGAGAACATCCTTAAACCCAGCTCTGGGTGCTGCAAGCCAAGCTCCAGAATAAAAGAAGGTGACCGCTGGGTTTTTGTTTGTTTTAAATAAACCTCAGGGAATACGGAGCGGATCTCTTGTTAGAGGGAAGAAAGCAAAGCTCCTGATGACCCGGTTGGGGCTGTGAAGCACCAGGACCTGTGCTCAGAGCCCAGAAACTCCCCTTGGCTCGTCCAGCAGCGCAAAAAGAAGCTGTTGTTTATATGGTGGGAGCTGTACAAGACGAGCTCCTCACTTGGCCGTGACCACAAAGGCTATCTGCCACCCCGAGTACTGTCTGCTGCCTCGGGAAGACTTTGGATGGGCTCCACATACCGCATTTCAGCCTCTCTGCAGACATTTAAAGGTCCATTCTGCCCGGGATGCAGAGAAACAAACGTTTTCCACGGGGGATGCTCGTCCTTGGGCAGCTCAAGTGATTCACCCACAGCTGTGGGGCAAGGAACCGGGAGCCCCAGCATCGTCCCGAAAAGGGTGGAAGGAGGGAAATTTTCCCCAAATTTCCTCCAGATCTGCTCCAGGCTCTGACCCCATTATTAACACGCTAAGCGGCACCATTGGTAGCTCAGGACGGGGGATCCCCCATCTTCACCAAGACCAAGCGCATCTGCACAGCAAAGATCAGCCCTTGGTGTCCTACAGCCTTTCTTTTAAGTAAAATGATGTTTAACACGAAGCTTTTCTCACCGGGTGCTCTTTGCTTGTCTCATGCTCAGCCCCCAAGGGCAAGACCAGGGTAAATGGGGCTGTTCCCTGCGGAGCCCGAAGTCACCGCATCTGGATTCAAGCAAAGGAAAGCGCTTGATCCCCCCATCCCTGGTCTCAGTACCATCCTGCAAACATGTTATTTTACACAGAAAATCCCATTTACGTCCCTGTTGCAACATCACAAGGTGCGGGGCAGGTCTGAGCTCTCACCGGGATGGGGACACAGGGACCATCACACTTGAAAAACATCCCATGTCCCCTACAAACAGCCAAACCTTTGCTCCCGGACTAAAGAGTACTCCCAAGAATTCGCAAGTCAATCCACTAATCATTTTCTAATCCTTAATTAATTAAAGATGGGTCCTTTAAGAAAAAGAGCATCTGTGTGGGTCTCTTTTGGGCTCCGAGCAATCTCAAGAATGAGAAAAATGCCGATGCTCCGCGGTTTTGGCGCAGTTCTAATTAATTAAAACCCTGCTCCTCGGCCGCACGTGAAGAACGAGGTTCTACAAATCGCTTAAGCGACCCTTTGAGGAAATCGCTGGGTCGGGACGGGCTGCAATGGATGAGCGGGGTGCGATGCACCGGTGAGCGGCACCGGGTCCCCGGGCAGAGCCACCGAGGTGGGCACCGGAGCATCTGCCGAGGCACAAGGAGCCACAGCCTCCCGCTATGGATTTATCAGCTGGAAAAGGTGGTTGAGCAGACAGCAACCACACCACCTCAACAGCCATTTGCTTCGATTCCAGAGTAAAAAGTTTTCCCTGGAAAACCTTTCGGCAAGAGGGAAAGCAGCGGCGTCTCTGCCCTGCAGGGAAAGGTGCGAAATCCAGCCAGAAATAAAGCGGGAGAGAGAAACCTGCAACGTGGCTTTAACCACCACCGGGACCTCACGCCTGAAAACACCTTCTCCTGAGCCAGCCAAGCGTCCAGGGCAGCACCTTTCCACGGGGAACGTCCCAGGGCCACCACTCGGCCCCGGGTGGCTCTGCGGGAAGGGGACAGCTCTGCGCTGAAGGCTTAAATCTCTTTTGCTCTTCATTCTTGTAATTCTTGCGCAAGCAGCCATCCTCTTCCTGCCATCTCAGCCCCGTCCGGCGAGGTCCCCGTGTCCCCACACCCGGAGCCGCCGGACCTTTAGCGGCAAAGCCGACACCTCCCTTCCCACCTCCCGCTCCCAAATCATCCAAAGAAGGTCAAGTTATAATTTCTCGGAGCTGCGTCTGCTGTGCAACAAGCTGTTTCCATCGCAAAGAGGAAAACGGGGAGGGAGCTTCAAGGAAAGGCTGCTCTGTTTGTTTTAACAGGCTGTAAATTCTTCCCCGGGTCCCTTTCGCCCCCTCCTCTCACCACAAAACCGAGCAGCTCCTGCCCGCGGGTCCCGGAGTTGGGTACCGGACAGGTGGAGAAGCTGATCCGAAACATCAGCAGGGCCACGTCCCTGCACTCACACAGGGACCTCAATGCGCCTGCAAGCCACGGTGGGATGGGAGCTGCTGCCTCAGTTTCCCCAAGGCAGACACGTGGGTGCTTGCGCAATGCTGCTGAGATTTGGCACGAACCCCTCAAGGAAGCGTTGGCCCCCCAGGGAAAGCAATGTTGCCTGCCAGGCCAGCCCCCGAGGCCCCATCGAGAGCATCCTTGCAAACAGCACTCGCTCAAGGGACTAACCCACCCCAACCCCAAAATCCCAGCGAGGAGCCTTTCCCAGTTGCAAAACCAGCCTGGCGCCGGGGGACCACGGATGTGGCACCTCCTTTGGTGCCACCGCGTCCCCTTTCCATGCTGGGGACAACAGTGAAAAATTGGGGATGGGGGGCGAAGAATGGGGAGTGTTTGCAGCCCCTGGGCAGCGGGCTGCTCAGCGGGAGCAGCTCAGCACCGCGGGCTGGAGGCAGCTCAAAGCCGCCTTGTTCCTCGCCCTGCCCCGGCGCAGGGTCGGCTGCCACCGCAAACCGCGGGGACAGAGCCGCCTCTGTCCTCAAAGCGAGGGGCACTCGCCAGACCTGGATCCCACCGACATTTTTCAGGGCAAACCAGCCAGAATCGGTACTTGCAGGTAGCTAAGCCCTGCTGAAATCACATAACCCCCCCTTAAGACCCGCAAGAGAAGAGGAGGAATGCACGGCCCTCAAGGAAATTATGGGGATGTTTAACGGGAATTCGGCTGCGGAATGTTGCGGGTTCGGCTGAGATGTTTTGAACCAGCAGCAAACTCTGGCACCGCTGCCCTGGACACCCCGGGGTGTGGGGGTCTCCTTCCCCATCGCCTCCTCCTTTTCTCTACCTCTTAAACAAGCGGTTTCTCCCCACCTTGCACCTCCACTCCCGGGCTGGACCCCTCGCCTGGCACGGAACCGTCACCCAACAGCATCAATGGCACCACAAAGCAACCCCAGCGATGCTCAGCCCTGGGGGGCTGCGGGGAGAGAGGAAAGCGGGGGGCAAAGGGGGAGAGGGGGAACGGTGCCCTCCCATGCTGCCGTTGCCAAATCTGCTTTGGATTTGCTAAACGTACTCTAACGAAATAGGCCAAGGGTTGTTATTGTTCAGGCAAGAGTAGCCAATTTTGCTCTTTTTTCTAAAAAATAAAAAAATAAAATGCTTTCTCAATAGGGCCAAGTGAATCCAAGGAAGCAATAAAAGCAGTTCCTTGCTTCTGTGCTAGACTGTCCTGGGGCAAAACGTGTCTCAAATAGCAGTTTCCAGGGGCTGTTCTGAGGAGCCTCAGGCGTCTGGCACATGGTGTCTTCGGAAGGTTTTAAGAAAAAAAAGAATACAGCCCGTTGACTTTATTGTGAGAAGTTACCAAAAAACCAAACCAACAAAAAAAGCCGAAAAACCAAACACCACGAAGTCTGCAAATACCCACTCGGGTCCCGATCCCGCGGGGTGCAGGATTAAGACGTCGGGGGAAGTGGGGGGGGGTTCAAGGATGGGAGAGGGAGGAAACCTCCAACAAAACACTTCGGCCCGTTCCCGACCTCCCCCTCCGCCAACTGCCCTCTCTGGGGAGACAAAAGGCCGGAGCGCGGCTGCGGGACAGTGCGGGTCGGGGGCCCCCCCGGAGCCGCCCTGAGCGCCCCCGCGGCCGCGGAAGCGTTTCCGCCGGGCTGGCCAGACGCTGCGTGGCCGGTCGGCGCGGAGAGTTAAACTAAAATAATAAGAGCGAGGGGAAAACGCGGCGAAACGGGGAGAGAACGCGACGCGGCGAAAGCGGAGAAAACAAAACGCGGCGGAACGAACGGCGAGCGAAGGACGGTGAAGTAAAACAAACCGCGATAAAAACAAATAAAACATCCTGGGAGGAAATAAAGCGGAGCGGTGTAAAACCGAGCCAAGAGTGCGGCGGTGCCCCCACCCTCCCCGGGCAGCGCCCCGCGGCGCCGGGCTGGGGGGGTCCCCCGTCTACCTCCGTGCTGCTTGCATCCCCCTCCCCCCAAAAATAATTAAAAAGCGGAAAGCGGGCGGGGATTGGGGGGGTCCCGGAGGATGGGGGGGGTGTCAGAGGAAAGGGGGGTCCCGGAGGATGGGGGGTCCCACCTGGATGCGCAGCGCCGAGCACCAGCTGGAGGCCGAGGAGGCAGCAGAGGGGGGTGCGCAGGGGGGCGCGGAGGGGCCGCGGTCCCGTCGAACCGCGCCCCATGCCCGGCGCTGCCCCGCTCCGCTCC
>VWYH01002997.1:211104-258271 GCA_013399365.1 Pampusana beccarii
CCCCCCCGGGAGGGCTCCCCCCGAGCAGGGGACACGCAGCACCCCCTGCACCCCAGGTGACCCCCCTGGGGGGGCGTGGGAGATGCCCACGGTGCCACCAGCCCCACTCTGGGTCCCGCTGTGACCGAGCACCGTCCCCATCCCGGGGCCGGCGTGGGAGTCACCGCCAGCAGCGAGAGGAGCCCTGGGTGCTACGAGCCATGGCTGCACATTTTGGGTTGTACCTCCGCGTGTTTGGAGAGGTCATTTCACCCCAAATTGCCCAGCCAAGCCAGCTGAATCTTCCTCCCTCCATCCCTGCCGCATTGAGCTGCGCAGCCCCCGTCTCACCCCCGGATGGGAGATGCTGAGGTCGGACACAGCTCGTTGCACCTTCCACCCTGCTCAGAGAGCGGCCTCGTCCCTCCGGTTGGAGGGGTGCAACACCCCAGCTTCCCAGTGCTCTGCCGAGGAGCATGGAGCGAAGAGCTGTGCCCTTAGGGATATACCCCATATACAAGAGCTGAACGTAAAAGGTTTTTTAAAACTTTAAAATATTTTCTTGACTTTTTTTTTTTACACCTTACCTCTAGGCAGGGCTGCCCAGTGCCCCAAAAGACACGCGAAGAAGGCATGGAAAACACTGGAAATCAGATTTCCCCAACTTTATGTGCCCATCCATCTGTGTGTTTCTGTGCGAGGATGCCCGCACAGACACCTGGTTCCTGCTCAGAAGGGTTTTCTTCTGTGCTAAAAACCATTTGCACCTTAAAAACCATCAGCACCAAAGCAGCGCAGCTGCCCACCTCCTCCTGGAGGCAACAGGTCAGACAAGCACCTGGAGGGGATTCAGCATCACACGAAGCCCCAAACACCTGAAACCTGGGAAGAGAAAACTCCCACTGAGCAGCTGGGCCCTGGCTCATCTGGGGAGACGCTTTTCCATCTCCAAAGCAATCAAGAAAGCTTTGAGAGGGGACATGGGAATATTGGGAAGTGCAGTGGGACCCAGGCTGGGTACTTTGAGCTTTTTTTGCTCACAATTCTGCTGGAAAGCCCCATGGGAGCTGTGCAGGCTGGTGCCCACTGTGTTGCCTCTGCACTGGAGCGTTGCACCCAGACCCGTCCGAAATGGTCCAGCTTCTCTCTTGGCGTTGCCCATGGAGTGGCAACGTGGCACGGGGAAAAGATTTGGTTGCATCGGTGCGGAAAGGTTGATGGCTGCGGTGCCCAACCCATGGGAGCATCCCCGAGGATGCGGGAGCTTCACCTCGTCCTCGAGCTCTCCAGGGATTTGGTGGTGCAAGGGGATGCGCGTCAGACCCCGACACATCGGACCTCGACACGCAGACCCTACCACGCAAAATCCAGGCGAGACAACGCTTTTAATGAGGCCAAGACGATGGCAGCGCTCCCTTGCGCGGGGAGCAGGATCCGGCCCCGCGACGCGTGTGAGCCGGCCACGTGTTGTTTGCCTGGTCTTGTGAAAATAAATGAATCCGTTGTTTCCCAGCAAAAAGCAGGAAGGACCTGCAGACCGGTGCCAGGACAGGCTTTGGGGATGCAAACCCTCCTTAGGGGGGCCCAATTAAGCACATCAGCATCTGGGCTGTTGGATTATTTTTTTTTTAAGCCGGGGATTATTTTTTTAATTGAGGCAACGCAGGGAGAACAACCTCGCTCCCCCTCCATGGCTGGGTGCACGGCAGGGGCTGCCTGCAGGGAACGCGTGTGACAGCGCCAGAAGAGGAGGGAATTGCCCGGATCCTCATTCCCATCCCTAAAACCTGAAATCTGCTCCAGGGGAACGTCAGCAGCTGGATGTGGTGGAGCTGTGAAGTCCCACGAATGTGTCCCTTTACCAGTTCTGGGCAAACCTGACACCCCTGTCCCAGGAGGCAAATCCCATCCGAATGGGGAGATGGCGGAGCCAAAAGGATTTGCATCCCACAGAGCATCGCTGCCTCCTGGTCTGGTTCATCCCATGTCTTGGAGGCCTCAACGCTACATGTGATGAGAAGATAATTAGCGCTTCCTAATAACTAATTCCTCCAATGCGGGCCAACAGCTCCTCACCGACTGTTCTCCCGATCCAGTTTAGTGCCAATCGAGTTGCTCTCGGAGCGGAACGGGAGGAAACGCGTTTTCCCCTGGGACGTTTCCAAGCTGTCTGACCTCTCTGGCCCTGACGAGCCGCTGCCAGACGAGCGACCGTGACCATGCAGCTGGCGGCCTCTCGGGAGAGCTCTCTGCACCGGGTGAGGGATGGAGCGACGGGCTCGTCCTGGCCTTACCCAGCGCTTGCGACCTTCAGACAAACGGGTCAATGGGGGATGCTCAGCTTCCCGCAGGCGGGAAAATTAATGTGGGGGGACCCAGGCATTCGGCACCCTGCAAGTTACTGAGTTTGGGGCTGACACGGGGCACGTTTGGTGGTTGTTAATGCCGGAGGCATTAGAGGATGGGATCTGGGGACCTGTGGACCGCAAGAGCAGCGTCTGTAGCGCAGGCTTGAGGGGAGATGCTCTGAAGGAAGGACCAGCAGCAACGCATCAGCCACATCTGAGGAGCTGCAGGTCCAAGGGGTCTGTCTGAGGGCCTGGGGAGGACATGGGGGTACCATAAAGGACAAGGGGTGATGGTTTGAAACTAAAGGAGGGAGATTGAGGCTGGACATGAGGAAGGAATTGTTGGCCCTGAGGGTGGTGAGAGCCTGGCCCAGGTTCCCAGAGAGGTGGTGGCTGAACCATCCCTGGAGACATCCCAGGCCAGGCTGGACGGGGCTCTGAGCAACCTGAGCTGGTGAAGATGTCCCTGTCATGGCAGGGGGGGCACTGGGGGAGCTGGGAAGGTCCCTTCAACACAAACCATCCTGCAATTCTGTATCCAACCAGGGAGGATGCACATCCTGCCCTTCCAAGGGTGTCCCCCCCATCCCGTCACTCTCCGCAGCACTGGGGGTTCTGGAGGAGCAGCGCTGCCGAGCGAGGCCCCATCTGCAGGCAGCGGCTGTCGCGGGGCTCCTGGTGCCACGGACTTTGCTTCGCTTCAGCCATCGCAGCCGGGGACCAGCAGCACCTGCCAGGCCCCGCTGCGAGCTCAGCCCTCCATCCGAGCTCAGCCCTCGGTCCGAGCTCAGCCCTCGGTCCACACTCAGCCCTCCATCCGAGCTCAACCCTCCGTCCGCGCTCAGCCCTTGGTCCGAGCTCAGCCCTCAGTCCGAACTCAGCCCTCAGTCCAAGCTCAGCCCTCGGTCCAAGCTCAGCCCTCAGTCCGCGCTCAGCTCTCCGTCCGCGCCGCCTCGGCCTCATCCTGGCCCCGAACGGCACGGACCGGGCCAAGATCAACACCCACCTGGCAGGCGCCGCCGCGCTGAGGTCACTGCTTGGGGAAGAGGCCGTCTTGGCGTCTGCGGGCTGCTCTCTCCCCCGCGCCGGCAGCGGGGAAGGCCACGTCGCTCTCCCTGTGTCATCGGAGACAGGCGGGGGACGGCCAGGGCCACCCCAGTCCCAGCGATGGGAGACGGGTTCCCCCCCAAACGCCTCTGCCGGGCTCTGCAGTGGGGGGCGATCACAGCCCCATTGCTGGGATGTGGGGCTTGACACATCCCCCAGCACAGGGGTGGACCCACACGGGGATACGGCAGGGGACTTGTCCCCGAAGAACCAGTTTGCGTTTGCACCCTCCCCTCCATGGACGGGGCTCAGCTCCCCCATGGCCCCACTGTGTTGGTGCCCATGGGGCGATGCTGATGCTCCCAACCAAACCGGTTTCCCCAAGGAAAGGGAGAGGGGTCTCGGCACTGGTGGTCGTGGCTCCCCCGACCCGGGGGGTGTTGGGAGGCAGTTTACTCCCCGTGCTTGTCGCCTGAGTGCAGAAACATAATTTAAGATCAGGCTCAGCTCTGCTCAACACCCAGCTGCGGGTGGAAGGACCCTGGCCAAAAAGAAGAGCTGTTTTCCTGCCTCCAAACTGACCGTCCTCTGCGTTCTTGCGAGGAGCAGATGGGGTTTGCCAGCTGCTGGGGACACCCTAGGGGTTCAGCCAGCCCTAGGAACCCCCAAATCCCTCCCAGCACTGCAAACAGGGTCCCTTTGTGGCTGCCCAGCGCTGAGGTTCTCGGGGCTCTTTCCTTCTCTCTCTTCTGCAGCCCTTAAAAGTCAGGCAAGTTCAAGCTGCAAATAATTTATTAAAACCAGATGTGCTCGCTCAAAGCTGCCACGAGGAATTTCAGGGCGCTCCAGCCCTGGGAGGGCCAGCACCGAGCTCCCTGCCCTTCCGCCGCGGGGGCGAGACCAGGCCGGGGCGCCCACCGCCTCCCCTTCCTCCCCGGGACTCGCAGAAAGGGATAGAGAGCAATTCCAGCCATTTGCAAAAAAAACCCAAACTGCTTTAAAAAAAAAAATAATTTAAAAACTAACACTTTCTCTGCATGACTCAAGAGCAAATGAGCAGAGCCGGGTTGCAGAGCGGGGAGGGAAGGCAGCTGTAGGGGGATGGAGGGACAGCACATCCCGAACGGCGGCGTCCTCAGCCCGGCCTCGTGGCTCCCATACGGTCAAGAGAGGACAGGGCTCAGCTGAGCTCTGGTTTTTTCCTTCCCATAGATGCAAACCAGAGCCAAACACCTTATAAACCCGCTGCCTGCGTTCCCTGGGGCTGCTGGAGCGGGGATGCGAGATCCATCGCCCCATCCTCACCCCACTGCTCCTCGCAGCATCTCTGCATTTTTACATCTGTCTCGGGCCTTTCCAGCTCCAGCTGGACCATTGCACCCCCCTGCAGCCCAAGTAACGCTGGATGGGAGAAGATGCTGGCAAACCTCTGCTTTCAGGCTTTACCGGATCGGCTTGAAGCACCGAATCCCCCCTGCGCTGACCCAGCAGCCGCTTGGCGTTTGGAAATGAGGAGCGACAGAGCAATAGGAACAAGGAGCTGCAGCCCAAGGATGGAGGGAGGAGAAGGGCTGTGCCAAGCCATCCCAGGGCACGATGCAGGGCTGGGAGCGGCGAGGAGCGTGCGGCTCTTCCCCTCTTTCGTGCAGTTAATGCATGAAATGAGAGTGTGTGTCAGCACAGACAATAGTGGCCTTGTGGCCAAGACGCCTGGTCCGGGGTGGGAATGAGGCGAGGGGAGGCCGAGCGGCTCCGCGTTTGCTTGGCCTCTCACCCCCACCCAAGCGGGGACCACCCGCTTGTCCCCAAGGGCAGCGCTGGGGACGGGGTGAAGCGGAGACCGTGGGCGCAGCCGCACGCAGCGGTGGAAATTCAGCATCTCAGTGCAAAGATCCATCAGAATTTGGCTAAAAAGGCAACTCTAGGGTGGGTGGGGGTCAGGGATGCGCCAGGTCCCACTTCCACGTGCTGCAAATCTCTTCATGCTGGGAACGGGGAGGTTTAAGTCAAGGCTGCTTGAGCCAGGCTTACGTAGCACCCAGAAAATAACATCCTCCAGCAGCAAACCCCAGGGAGACACGGGCAGTGAACAAACGTCATGTCGAGGGTTTGCCAGGTCACAAAAAAACCTGGGACTGGCCCATTTGGCAGAAGGAAGCTCATTTCCTAGCGTGACTCCCAACCGCTAACGTCGGAGCCGAAGCATCCAGCCCCTCCACAAGTCTCATCCCTGCTGGCATCAAGCTGAGTGTGTAATTCTGCATCTCTCGGGGCTCCCGGGTACCCAGGGTACCCAGTTGGTACCCAGGCACACACGGGATGCTCGCGCATTCGCTGCCGCAACGCCACCGCCTCCCCCTGCCCAAAAATCTGTGTCGCATCATCAAAACTGGCACAGGGGGCCAAAAAATAATCAACTGCAGCAGCAGGGAGGGAGCCGGAGCTGCTCTCGGTGTTCGGTTTCACCCGCGCTCAGCTGAAAGCTGACTTGAAGTTCAAGTGCAAGCGAGGGCGATGTCGGTTTGTGGAGAAACGTGGGTCCCCAGCAGCTCTGGGGGGGACACGCAGCCCCCCTTGAGTGGTGGGGACACCCCGCAGAGCGGGTGGGAGACACCAGCGGGTGAACCGGCGCTCCCTGGTTATTAATCCAGATATAAACAGACTCGACGTCTTCAGCTGCCAAGGTCCTTTTCCAGTTTCTATTGTACGTTTTTCAAGCTGACAAAGACTCAGCCGTAAGGAATTAAAGGAGCCGAGTTTCTCGTCACCGCGCAGCGCGGTTATTCCCGGTGACCGAGACCGGAGCTTCGTGTCCCCGTGGGCTGTGGCCACCGGCTTGGCACAGCCAGCCAGGGCACGGAGTTCAGCACAAATTTCCATCAACAGACACAAAAAAGACGGGTTTTATGTCCAAACCATAGACAGCTTCTTAGGGCAGCTGCTACTCAACTGGAAATGAAGGATAAACCCACCTTGGATGTCTGTCTTGATGTTCCGGAACAAAATCGATGCCAGTAATTCAACAAAATGTGGTAATTTTGAGCGATTCCCACCTCCAACAGGGATCTCACAACCTTCCTCCATCCTTCGTCATCTCGTCCCGCGTCACCTCCGCGCAGCCACTGTAAGAGAGCTCGTGCCGATGCTACGAAGAGCAAAACAGTGAGAGCCAAGCAAATCAGTTTCTTAAAACTTATTTTAATATCCATGTCTCATCTGTTGGGTAGAGCCAAAACAGTCTGGCCTGGTTTAAGTTACAAATTCTTCATACACTTCTCTTTAAGTAAATGAACAGTGTGGCAATAGGGTCTGTTATTGGAAGTGAAACCCGTATTAACGAGGAAGGTGTCGCAGCCAGAATTCTAGCGGGGTTTTTCACCGCGACCGGCCCCTGGATGGGTGTCGCACAGCAGGAATAAATGCATCTGACACAAAACTAATCACACCCACAGAGATAGCACACACTGTATGTCCAAGAAACAACGGGACCGGGACGGAAAAAAACCCTTTTAGAATTCTCCCCGACGTGGACAGACATCAAATCGTCAGATTCAGCAAATAGGATGAAGCATCAACCCTGATTTTGCCTGACGGAGGCTGAACAGACCTGTCGAAGCGCTGCTTGCTAAACAGTTAACTGCTGGAATAGAGCAGCAGGGATGGAAAGGGCTAAGAAATGACGGCTGGGGATTTAAAGATGCAGTATTTCTTTGTTTAAAACACGACAGTTGAGAGACCACCTTAATGCAGCTGCAAGTGAACACATCCAATTAAAAGCCCAAGAGTCACTACAAAAATAGTAATAAAAATCAAAGCGGCAGAGTTCTCCACTTCCCAGGCCCGTTACTTAATTTCGACAGACTCCTCCATTGTTTTTTTCAGTTAACCACAAGTTCCTGATCAGGTTTTAAGCGTAATATTCGCAGGCGATGGTTTACAGTAAGGCAGACAAGCGGTAGCCGTCTCCAAAAATGCGTGACGGAGAACATCTCTTGCCTCAAAAATGCCATTTGGGTACCGAGCGTCCCAAACAGCCCCCACGCTGCTGGGGACAATGGCGGAGGTGCCGCAGGGGCCAAGACGCACCACGGTGGTCGGGGCGGCGGGTTAGGAAGCGTGCACAGGGTAATTTGGTTTTTAAACACCACCCTAAATTGCAATAGTGCACCACAAAGCTCCCTCCCGAGACGAACCCTGCTCTCCCAACACTGCATCTTTAAATATTTTCTGGCTAGGAACTCTTGCCACATGTTAGGAATGCTCCAACCTGGCTGCCACATGTTCAAGTGCTGCGCTTTTTGTGTTTTCAGTTTTCCTTCACCGCGGGGAGAAAACGGGGCAGAGCGGGGACAGGAGGGTTGTGTTTCCCAGCAGGCTGAAGGGGTAAGAACCCTCCAGGATTACAGAAGGGAGACAAAAGTAATAATTAGGGCGTTTGCTCCCTTCTAGAACATTACCTCCTTCCCTCTCATTTGGAAGTGGATGCAGCGACGGCAGCAAGTTAGGAAAGTCGGCGGGTTTTAAAAGGGAAGTGTTAAGGGAGAGAGGAAGCTTTGCTGAGAAGAGCAGACAAGTCTTCAGCTTCGGGTTTTTGCGACGCGAACGAGATATGTACAGCACTGCGGGAGCACAGCTCGCGCCCGCGATCGACCGAGCCGTGCTCCGGTTCCTTCCCGTCCGCTGCCTGCCGTTAACGGCCGAGCGATAATCGCGCTCACGAGAGCGGGTCGCGAACGTGTTGAAGGGCGCGTCTTCAAAAAGAACAGCACTTCAAATAAATTAAAGAGGTGCAACCGTTGTGAGAGCTACGAAGCAGCAGCTGAAAGCCTCGTGGCGGTCTGAGCTGTGATCCGCTCCGATCACAGGAGATCTACGCAGGCCTGTTCTCCTGAGAAGGTGAATTATTCAGAGGCCACTCCGAGGGAGCAGAAAGCTGCGCCATCCGCAGAACGGACACTGCTACGAACCTGCTAATACGGGTTTCACTTTGAGACCAGAAAACTGTTTTCTTCCAAAAAAATTGTTATTTTTAAAAAACTGAAATTAATTAGGGGTAAAACACTAACTCTAGTGCCATGAACAGGCAGGATCAACTTTTTTTCCCCTCCAAAGGGCAAAGAGTCATATATCATCCCCAGCTGAACGTTGGTGCTTCGAGCTTTTCAGGAGATGTTACCTAAACTTTATTAAAAGAAAAAGAACAATGTTTAAATATCAACACTGGACTAGCCCAGTCTTTTTCCAGAGTCCACATTCTTCATATGAAGCACACACGGCGTCCTGGATTCCCCAAGGCTGCATGTTCAGAAGTTCACAGTACATGGAACCATGTCTTTTTTTTGTATTTTCTTGAGTTTCCCCTCCTTGCTCAGAGCAGCCACCCTTTTGTGGTCATTTACCGGATAAACCTCAAGCCATCTCCTATCCACGTGGCTTGGCCTAGATGCCGAAGGTTTTCTTGATGAGAGTTGATGTTGTCATGCTCTATGGATGGAAAAAAGCAAGAGAAAAAAAAGCACCTGGTACAGGTTTCTTGAGACCCTTGCGGATTCCTCTATTCCAAAGCTCTTTCTGAAAGTCGTTTGTTTTTTTTTCTTTTTTTTCCCCGTTTCTCAAGCAGTTTTTGGCCTATTCCTCTGTCTCAGTTTGAAGAGCTGTTATTAGATGATCCAGAGGTTGATGCAATCGCAGCTCCAGCTGGGCTGCTTGTGGAGACGGATTTGCGGATGTGAGGCAGCAAGTACGGGTCACAGGCCAGCTGCTGGACATCTATCCGATCCTCCTTTCGGTAGGCCAAACAACGTCTGATAAACGCCTGCAGATACCCCACAAAGGCAAACCAAGAATTAGTAGACGGACAGAAACAAAAGAGTTTGTTTGACAGAGGAATCTTTGGGAGCGGAGCCAATCCGACAACCCCGGCGCTGAAATTCCGTCCCCCGTGACCACGGAGACAGCCCAGCTCCTACACCAGAAGTTCATATTTTATCAGGAGAAAGCCCGAGCGAGGCACAGGCTGCACACTGTTCAATCCTCAGCCTGACAACTACAGCACAAAACCACCGACCGCTCTGCAGGAGACAAGGATTAAACACAGAACTCCTGCTGGTTTGAGGGAAACCGAGAGGACAGAAGTGGCGGTGCCAACGGCGGATCGACACGCAGAGCGTGATCAAACTCGCTGCAAGATTTACCTTTGCTTCTGGCGTGACTACTGGCTTTGGAGGAAACTGCACCTCGGTAGCTTTCAGAATTGTGTTCTCCTGCAGGATATCTTGTTGTGACTGGTTGTGACCGAAGGGCTACCGAAAAAACAGAAGACAGTTGTTAAAGGTTGGTGATGGGCCTTAAAATAAAAAAAAAAAAATCCCACAACGCTGCTGTTTATCATCACTTGACATCAGCATTTTTCCAGGCAAGAAGCCCACGACTGCTGTGAAGGTGCTGCAGATTCCAGCCAGATGAGCAGGACGCATTGCTCCCACGCTTAAACTGAATAAAAAGGATGGAACGTGTCTGGGGTGTCTCCGGCTCAGACGGGAGGGATCTCCAGCTGCTTCCAGACCTCGCAGATCAGCTTTGGCACGTGCCAAAGGGCCTCCATCTGCCCAAGCTGATGGAGAGCCACCCACCGCAGTCTTTGCCGGGCTGGTTCCACCGTTTGTCCAATTGACACCACCAAGCAACAGAGGGTGTTTGTCAGCCCAGGCGTTCACAACACTCCGTAACCAAAGAGTTGATGGAATCCTTTCCCTGCTCTAACCTATTTCGTCTGTTGCCATAAAACAAGTTACCTTTTCTCAGGACAAAACACCTTTTCCTGATCCAGACTCTTCCCTTCCAAAAGCCATCCTGAAAACTTCTAGAGTGGGTCTTTGTACCTGTGTTTTGTTTTTTTTTCCAAAAACGCTCACAGCTGTCAAGCGACATCAGGCTCAGCAAAGAGTTAGTGCATTGAAAGCATCACAAAATGACGCCAGAACAGGAACCTCAGGTGTCTGACCCTGAATGATACGCTTGTCCTGCCCATAATGGCCTCAGTGGGACAATGCACAGTAGGAAGAGATGTTCTGCAGAACGTTGCTTTGGAAAAAAGTGCCATGTAGAGCAAAGCACACCCTTGTAAATTCTCCTTGCTTCATTAGCAGGGACTCTGCCTTGGAACGGATGGCAAGGAGACAAGGCAGAAGCACCTTCTAAATCTGGGGAACAGAAGGAAGCAGAAGCCAGGGCTGCCTTTCAAAAGCTTTGGGAATCACCGCTAGGAAAGGAGTGAAATGCTTTCTTACCTTTCTGCCGTAGAGACACTGATAGAAGATGACTCCCACTGACCAGACATCAACTTTATTTGAAATCTTTGGAGGTTCTTTCCCAACCACAAAACATTCTGGTGGCAAATACCTGGTTGGAAGGAAGTGACAACAGGTTATGAGCAACATCTCTAAATACTTTCAGTCTTTTTCTTTAGAAATGAAGGAAAAAGCTTCTGTGATCAGGTACTGACTTGGGACTCCAAGGACCCAAATTCATTCCTGTGCATGTTTGAGCCCTGATCACCGATGCTTCCTTCCAGGAACGGTGATCCCACAGACTCTGCAGACACTCAGGGTCTGAGCTAGTCAGCACAGTCGGTTTCTTTTCACCAGAGCACATAAAATAATCCCATTTTCTTTTATCTTCAGAACTGGTATTTGTTGTTAAAAGAGCTTAGCCAACAATTCCACAATAGAAACACACAGCCAAAAGACATATTTCTAGAAATGCAACCCCGGATGCCACGTCCTAGTTAGAGACACTCAGCCTTGCTCAAACTAGAGTTAGTTTCGTTTTTAGGAACAAAACAAAACTGTACAATACAGAAGGCCTTAACAAATGTTCCTGTACAACTGTTGCCCATAGTGACACTCTGCAGCTTGGGTAATATCGAAGAATCACGCTCAGTGGCACTCACTGTAGGCCTTGCTCTCAGCCGTGGGTGACGCAGTGACAACACTTGGCACCGAAGATACAATATTGCTGAGAAAATCTTTCGCATGACACTCAAAGTGAAGCTCTGGCTATAGACAGCGCTGTGAGATTTATTTTTTTCTAAGAGCTAACTACGGATTTTCACCTCCTCATTTCAGTGGAATTCTCTTTCCATCTCCCTGACGTACCTGAATTTCCAGATAGACGCAGTATTTTCCTCCTCCTTGCTTAAACTGTTAGACAGCGCCATTACAGACTGTGAAATAGCAGCCGAGCTCCACTCCAGAGCTCGCTATCTCAGCAGCATATGCAGTTTTTCACCAGGCCCTTTGGTTTTCAAATGTATAAACACTAAGCCACTGAAAAGTAAAAAGCTGCCAGCCTCAAAGGAGCCCTGTGACAACAAGAGCAATTCCTGGGGTCTCAAACCTCCAGTGTCTCAAGCTGTCACAGACAATGGCAGCACACACAGAGCTGCCAGAGATCCAAAGCTGTTTATAAACTGTTTTTGATCTGTAACTTGCGAGTGCCCCGGGCGACACTTACCAGTAAGTACCAGCCCCCTGCGATGTCAGTTCCATGCCATCAACAGAGTTGTAGCTGTCATCATCCATGATTTTGGAAAGTCCAAAATCTGTGATTTTTATCTCTCCACATGCAGTACCATTGACTAGAAGAATGTTACCTAGACAGAGAAAGGAAACAGCCCCTTAGGATACACATCTAGCATGAAAAAAACCCACCCAAACAAGAATAAAATGGCATTGAACTCTGGCACTCTGCATGAGAAGACAAGGAACCTACAGGAGCTGCAGCAGCCTGGGGTAGATGTTTTAATACTCAATACTCCGAGCTCCAGAGACAACTCAAGCGCTAGAACTGATCTGCCCATCCTTGAATGACCCAGTGGCCTGAAATCACTTGGAGCCTCCAGATTCTGAGTCGTATTAGCCAAACGAGCTTGATGCCCGTGCAGTTTTGACCCCTCCCAAAGGTCCTGTTGGAAGGGCAGGTCAAAAAGGAGGATTAAGAAGTACACACACAGAGTCGTGACTCATTCTGCCCAGAAGTCCTGACTTGCCCCGGCCTCTCAACAAGCCAGAAACTCTCTCCTTCCTGGAAACACTCCCCAGTGGCTTTCTAAGCTCAAAAAGGACAATTATTGCTTAGGCAAGAGTCTTTTACAAATCCATCAAGGATCAAGAAGTCAGATCCTCACTGTTTTTTTGCAAAGCCTACAATAAGGCAGCAGAATCGTGCGTGATGGCAGCGGATGAATCACGGCTTTAGGCAACCGTAGGCAGAGCTCTGCTGCGTGCTCAGACAACGCCAGAGCGGTCGGCAGAAACGGGGTCACTAGAACTAGAGCAACAGCACCATCTCCTGTACAGATTCCTCACGCTGATGCAACAAACCACATCACACAGCAGTTACACAATGCTGATGAAGTGCCACCAGTACAGGGAGACAAGCCAGGGATAACTGCCCAGTTTTACTGGACTAGGACAAAAAAAAAAGCTCTGTAGCCAAGAGGCAGCACGCCAAAAGAGAGCACGTCCATTTCTCCCCTTGTGTCTCTGCCCAATGATAAAGGGAAAACTGCAACAGCATTTGGAGGGGACTTTCTACCTGGTAGACGTCACAAAATTCAAAAGCAGACCTGAGCAAACCGACTGTGCGTCCTCAGCTTTGGGAGCTGCCGCACGATACGAGAAACTGAACACTCCCAAGTTCTGCCACCAAATTTTCAGGCAGCCGATTACAGAAAGAATAAGCCAGAGGAATGGGAACATGAAACACACTAGTAATTAACGGAACCCTTATGAAGCAATAACAGCAGCTCCCAACAGCAGAATACAAGCAGGACATTAAGAAACCAAACACACTTAGTGGTTCAAGGGCTCATTCTGAACAAGGAGGCTACTTTTTCTGGAATGTTACTCCCTTGTTTCATGTTGCAATTCTGGGAGACAATCCCCTTTTCACAGCATGTTCTATGCATTTTATTTCTTTTTCCTGTTGCAAGTTAGTTTTCCCAGACAGCCCTGTCTCCTTTTTGCTGTCTGACCAAAATAAACTTCCCCACATTACTTAGAACCCGTTACCTTTACGTAGCATCCTCAAGCACATCAGCTAGCAGCACAGCGTACCTGGTTTAAGGTCATAGTGTATGATGGGAGGTTTGATTTCGTTTAAGTATTTTAAAGCGTTCACAATCTGCATGATAATGGATCGCGCCTCTTTCTCCGACATCAACTTGTGCTGTTTCAGGTAGAAGTCCAGATCGTTTCCCTCACAGTATTCTAACACTGTACAAAACCTGAAGGCAAACCAGCAGTTGTTATAATTAAAGCGCCTGATAGAAATCGGAACACATTTTTATTCCTTGTCTGTAAGATTTACCTATTCGGTCAATATATTTAATTAAGAGCACGCCATCCTGTTAATCCCTTTCTAAAAACAAGCTACCATGAGCACAGTCCTCAATGCTCAATAGTACAAAGGTCAGAGATCCCCCATGAAGTGCTAGATCCAGAATTGGAAAGCTGCATCAGCTGAGGCATTCGCCCAGGCCAACAAAAAGCAGGATTTACCAGTAAAGCACCACATCTGATATAATACGGCATACTGGTTTGTGAGCTAGCGTCCCTAGAAAGCCAATGTATGTGTAAAGTGCCACAGACATCCCTGCAATACAGTCTGTAACGTTGGTGTGGACATTCTCTGGACCCTCCTGCAAAGTTTTAAAAGACCAAATACTTTGTAGTGAATGGTCAAAGCAAGTCAAAGGGTATAGTAAAATAACTTACGAGTCAGTATCCAACGAAAAGTAGTCATATAGCTTAACTATTCGAGGATGATCCAGTTCTTTGTGAATTCTGTACTCTCTACACGCATGTCTGAAAACAGGAAAGTCTGAGCATTAGTCATACAAGTGACTTAATTTTAAGCTCTGCAGATAGTGAACCCAGACAAAGCACACATCAGCCCAACTTCAATCAATCCCGAGAACATTATTCAGACAGCTTGAGAAAAGGAAAGCGAATGGGGAACTGCACAGAACAGTTCTCGAGAACCACAGAATCTGAGTGCACCTCAAACGCTGGCAATACTACAAAATAACTAATCTTGATTAACAGTGCTGCTTGCCATAACCTCAGAATAAATCGTTCAGGGATCCAAGATAGCTGAATATGAAAAATCAGCAAGTTCTAGAAAAATTCCATGATGCTCAACAGCCCAACCTCCAGGCTTCAAATTCAGCCTACTTTGTCCCAGTGACCTGTTGGGGAATTAAGATCACAGCTTTATCTTTGAAGCTCTGTCGAGAAGGCTTGGCTGCCACTCTGCAGAGCTTATCTAATCCACAGCACTGGGGAGCAAGTGTTACCAACACCCAAAGGCTTCCTGTACCTCCCTTCTAGGCCACGACATACATATAGTCCAAATATTCTGTGAAAGGATTAAGTATTCTAGGAAAAGGAAAGGCTTTCAGGGAGAAACTGGATAACCAAACGCAGGAGGAGTTTGGGAACACGGCTGTCTGCTTTATAGCCTTACTTACTTGTGATAGTTTTCTTTCTTCTCATCTCTCCAGTTTTTATTTAACTGGTGTATTTTCACAGCTACGTATCTCTGTTCTGTTAAATCAAATGCCTGCAGAGAGAAGAGCTGAAAATCAGTAGGAATCACAACTTCAACTTAATACCGTAAAACCAGACAAGCTCGAACAAACCGATATCCCCACCCAGGAAATCAGGATTACAACATACCGAGTGAAGAGCAACCCCACATTTTGATGTAATTAAGTTTTACTAATGAAAGCAAGCAACTCTGAAAACAATTGAATATTCTGCGCTTTGATCTGACCTTCCCTATGGGATCGAATGTTGCATTTATTCTGACATTTTACCACCAGAGCTGCAATGAGATCAGAAAGGCCGAATTACCAAACTATAGACAGTTAATCACAGTGGAAAGACCCTGCCATTATTCCCCCAAGCCCCCTAACTCATTTTCTACACTCAGTTAAAAAAAACCCCAAGCATACAGAGGATTTTCAATACTCTTTTTTCCACACTGGTAGCTCAGTTCTCCATCTTGGAGCAAAATGCTTCAGCTTATTTAGAAACTGGAGAATTCAATGGCAGAAGTGTGTAAATCTTGTGTTTCGTTTTTGTTTGGTTTTTTTTCCCCCCCTCCAGTTTCTTGCTATTCAGGCACGTCCTTAAAGAACGGAGCACTGGGATTGTGCTTTTGGAGAAATGCAGAAATCTTTTACCTTGTCTGAAAGCAGCAACAGCTAATAATTTATAGGATGGGACAAAAATCTTATTGTAAGCAGACAAGGATAACGTGTGTCCATCTCACGAGCTCTATACTTAACTCCTAAAGCTTAATAGATTGACCCAGACCCTGGAGAAGAAGAGCTAAGCATTTATTTGTTTTAATAACAGTTACGACTCTTATGTGTGGTCAGGTATGAAGGATTTGCACCCTCTTGCTTTTATTTGCGGAGCCAAAGCTTTCTACTTAAGTCAGCAAAGCCTCCAAAGAGCAATTCAGAGCATTTCCATGCAGATAACACTTTTTGTTTTCACTACCTGGGCAGTCTAGGCCCGCCTGGTTTAGACACCTATTGTTGTATTGCATCAAAATAAGAAATAACCATGAAGTTGTCAATATTTGCATTGGCACAGTTCAGTTCATTCTAGCCAAATTCAACATGAGTTAAGAACTACTGGGTACAGATGGGGAATATTTAGAATGGAAAAGGCTCTAAAGCGTAATAGCGGAACAGCAAGCACCGATGTAGCACAGGTTTTGGCTGTGCAAGAGTGCTGACACACCAGTAATCCTCAGTTCCAAGGAAGTCCCAAGACTACACACACACACCCAGCCTGCTACTTCAGAGCGTAAAATAAAGACACAAGGTAAAAAAAAGGCCTTCTACCCCCAGGAAATGCAGACTTTGCTCTTATTATTGCAGCTATTTTCTCTGATTTACAGTGACGTTCAGACTTGCTAGGCCATATTGAATAAAACTCAGCCACTTGAGTTATTTGTGTGTAGCACTTGAAGAAACAAGTGGTTTGCTTCTCTGTCCTGACAAAACTCGCAGTCTCTGTGCAACGTTTTCTTGTAACATGCATTTGCAGGAAATCTGACCTCTGAGGACAAGGGCAGAACCCAAAAATCTCAAGCCTGCTGCCTAATGCAAACCAGATGCAACATGTGCTTTGTCCTCCCTTCTTCTCTCCACAACCACACACCCCATTGAGAAAACAAGTGTAAAAATTCTGCTTACTGCAGTATTTCATTGCAGATTCAGGTTACACCACAGATTGCCACTTCAAATTTACCTTATATACTTCACTGAAGCCGCCTCTACCCAGAAGATGTAGCAACAAATATCTATCATTTAGCGTTGGATGGTCTTTAAATCTGGTGAGAAAGACATGATTTAAGAACACTGGTAGACATAATGTAATCTACTGCACAATAAATTACATCTTAGAAACAACTTTTTTATTTTGAGACAGAAAAATATTAAAACTGTGTTAACAACTGATAAGATTTAATACTATTTGATCACTTTGCACTGATGAAAAACTAAATAATGGTGCGTTGATGCACTTGGAAGCTTTTGTCTCTCATTAACTTCAAGACGTATTGCCGTGCCACCTCCCTAGTTAAGTGACATATTCAGTTGTAACACCAACTTAAAAAAGATTAAGGGTTTTTTATTATGAACGGAACAAATAAATGTTATACTGTCTTGTCCCTGAATCCCATGTACTTACTGTGAATTATCTTCATTGTGTATCCTTTTCAATTCCCTGATATGTAGATTTCTAACCCTCTCTAGCCGCTCCAGCTCTGCCTGGATCTCTGCTTCTTCCTGCACCAAGACAAACCAAAAGGAAAACACAACATCGTGTAAGGATGCAGTCAGGATTTCTGCCTGATTTATGGAAACATAAATGTCATTGCACCTGTGGAGCAGTTATTGGTAAATAAGTCACTGGGGAGATTAAAGAGGTGGTCCTAGTCAACTATGAGTCAAGTGGAAGGTGACAGGAATAAAAACTGTGTGGTTTTGTTGACACCTCCACCCAGACAGTAGCAGACATATCTTTATACCCTCTCTTTTTTATCATTTTCTGTAATTAAGAAGCGTTGTTGCTCCGGTCCCGGTCCTTCCCTGATTAAGCGCTATGAGGCTGCTTTCTCAGGATCTCAGCCTCGGCCGGGACAAGAGGACGGCGCTCAGAAGGAACGGGGATGTCATGATACCTCATGGGGATGGGGCAGCATCCGGAGAATGCGGAAGGACAACACGCGGTCCTGTTAGCCGTAAGCGTAAGGTCAGTGTAACTTAGCACCACATGGAAGTTTTCAAGTACTTTTTTATAGAGCTGCAAGTGCTCGTGCCCTCAAACACGGCACTAAAATTCACATCACTGTGGACGGGGTTGCAAACCTCAATTAAAACGTGCGCCTTGAGCATTATTATTTAGTATATATGACTCAAGGGACATAGTTACCCATTAGTCTTGTGACTCTATTCCTCCCCTTCTCAACTTGTTCTATTTTTAGGCGTAAAGAATGAGCCAGTTTCCAAAAGTGGAGAAGGATAAGCACAGCTTCAGACAATGCCATGATTCCAAAACATTACTTCATTTTCCATTAAGGTTTGTTTCCAAATGGATTCCTCTGTTCCAGGCTGGCACACTATAGGCCAGCACGGACGAACCTGCAATTAATCCACTCGAGCAACGCGGAAGCTTCGAGCAAGCAAAGCTTGAGTGTCCTGCCCATATCGCTTATCTTATCACAAAGGATGACAGTTTTAAAATAAAAGAGGGTAGATTTAGACTACATATAAGGAAGGAATTGTTGGCCCTGAGGGCGGTGAGAGCCTGGCCCAGGTTGGCCAGAGAGGTGGTGGATGAACCATCCCTGGAGACATCCCAGGCCAGGCTGGACGGGGCTCTGAGCAACCTGAGCTGCTGAAAATGTCCCTGCTCATGACAGGGGTGGCACTGGGGGAACTGGGAAGGTCCCTCCAACCCAAACTGTTCTCTGATTCAATGATTATCTAAATATAACCACACTTGCAGGTACAGTTTTTATACTGAAGCCCAGTTATTCAAAAACAAATGTGCACTACAACTACCTAAACAGTACTAGTTTCCAAAATCCCAAGAGATGTCATTGAACTGTTACTGATAGCACCGGTTACTCGACACTGCAAAGAAACGGGAAAGTCAATGATAGTTGCGATTTTTGTTGTTTTCTTAGAATTTTCTTCCCTTGGTCCATTTCTTCTTCCCCCATATTAGACATGTACAGAGCCCAGCACTAGGCAGATCACCCTGACGCAATCATAGAATGTTCTGAGTTGCAAGGGACCCACAAGGATCATCGAGTCCATGCACCAAAACAGTGCAACTCCCTGCATGAAATCCTGACCATAAGGACACAGAATTCTATTTATTGAAGCAAAGAACATCTTTCCTGAATACCACTGCCTTGGAACAAATGACCACAAAATCCTGGCCATCCCTTTCAAGCAACAAAACCCTCTCAATTATCAAACAAACAGTAGTGACTTCTACAGAGAAGTGCTATTGTTCATGGAACACTGAATCAAAAACCTACCTAAAAGTCTTTTCTGCACTTAGTTCTTACCTTTTTAAGGTGACCTAGTCGGAGTTTGAAGATTTCTTCCTGTTCGTGGTATTCTGCTAACGTTAACCTGCACAGAAGAGACAGATCCAACGCATTAAGTTTCAACGCATGTGATAAAGTGCTCTGCAATCTAGTGGGTTTTTTTTTGCAAAACTCGCAAGCCAAGCTCCTTTTGAAAGAATCTCGACCATAAGGAACTGCTTATTATAAATTCAAGATACACACAAAACACAGCCGGTACCATAAATCCCATGTAAAATTACATTAATTCACACACCTCCACCCTCCTGCAGCAACAGCCTGAATTCTAATCAGATTCAGCTAACCTAAAAGACCGTCCCAAACGTTTAGGTCTTTGGTTGGTGTTGCTGTATAAGGAATAAAAAGACAGCTGAATAAACCAGCAACAAGCTTTCCACATATCCTTGTGCACAAATGAAATCCAGGGCTAAACACCAACAGTCTACTCATTATGCACGAGATGTAACGAGTACCACCAGGCAAGCGTTGCCCAAAATAGCTGCCTGTTCGCAGCAAGCATTACAAAATCCAAGGGGGCTCTAAGACAAACGCTGCCCTGTTTCGCAGAAACATGTTTGAAATACATCACTTCTAGCGCAGCTGAAGATCCTAAGGTTGCCCAAACTGCCCTGACAAACCTCAAAAAGCCCCAGCAGATTAATCTTCTTGAATATTTTTCTCATTCACAAACTAGAATCTAGTTTCAGGAGAGCGCACGTTTAAATTTGCATCACGAGACCTTCCTCTCCTTTTTAAGACACAGCAACAACCACAAACCAAAGAGGAACCAAAAAACAAAAGAAGGAATTGGGGTGTCCACTTCTTTTTCACCCTGGATGCTGAGAGCCCCTTGAATATGACATTTCACCCAGCCATGTGCCATCTCTGCAGCAAAAGGCAGTGGGAACTTTTGCTTTACAAACTCTTGTAAAGATCAAGACCAAGAATTCAAAGGGCTCCAGGAACTCTGAGGTCAAGTCATGCCCAGGAGATTTAATAATGCAAAAAGAAAAGTGCCATTGAGAGTGATGGTATTAGCCAACAGCAGTAAAATGAAGACTGTAAAGGAAACTGGTAGAAGGTGGGGGAAACCCTCTGACTTTATGTATTTCCAACTCACAAAGATTTCCAAAATAATGATGTTTTACATTTCTTGTGAGACACAGCTTTCCCCTCTAAGAACATGGGGACTCCTAGAACATCAGTAACTTCAAAAGAGGTAGGGAGAAAAAAAAAATCTCCTGTAAGAAGAAAGAGTAGCAGTTCAACTACCTTTCCATTTCCCTGACTCAAGTATCTGCCACAGACTGCTCTGGAGATACAGGTCAACGCTTAATGCACTGTCTTTACAGAGAGCATCTCTTTCCTTCAGTATACTAAATTAATTGTTTGAAAAGCCTCAACAGAAAACATATGGAACTAAAGGCTTCTAAATGTGGACAATTTGTTTTTCCTTAAAAAAAAAGCAACATGTACCACACAGTGATACCAAAAATCAATTCTGAAGTTGTAATGCTTAAGAAAAAGACAAACACGAAATACTGCATAAGTTACTGCATGCAAAAAAAAGTTAAGCTCATACAAAGTCTGGACTCAGCAATGATCCTTGTTTTACTCCAATGAAAACTATTTAGAACTGCAGCCAGATGTTGCTGAATGCCAAGCTAATTCCACAATATTCATTTGTGCATGGAGCGAAGCCTAGAGCCAAGGGCAAGATTCCATTTCCCAGGAGATATTTTGTGCTCTAACCAAGGCGTGCAGCTTTTCGCAAAGCACCACAAAGGCCACGGAACCTACGTTTCATTTTCTGCTCCATTGGTCTTGTTCTTGCGTTGCTTCTGCTCATTGCTGGCTGGAGGGGTCTGTCCCATTGCAGGTGGCTTCCGTTTCGCTAACATTTTTCGTTGCCTTTCTATTTCTTCCCGCTGGGAATTTATCCTTTCCTGTTGTCTGGAAGGAAGAGAGTAGGAAAAAACCATGAAGCAGATAATTAATGGTACGTACTCGTTGGTCTTCGGTGCCTGTTCTTGACTGGAGCAATGAATTTCAAATCAGTTGTACTTGTAAGATTAGTAACAAAATATTTTTGTACAGAAAAGGGGGGTGTGCCAAACATTACGACTCAGATTTTTTTAAAGGCATTTTGACATAAAAGGGGATTCTTTTCTCGACCCACAGAAACCTTTCCTAAGTGAAAGGTTTTATTCATACAGAGGATATCCAAAACCAAGGAGCTGCTAACCTCATGGAAAACCCTGGGATCCATGGTAAGTCACTAACTTTCCACACACTTTTTCCTAGAAGGCTCTGTTCTAAATCGCAGCCTTTCCTGTTAAAACTATTCCTGAAGCTTGGCACTGTCTGAGAAAGTATCTTTATACTCCAAATGTCCAGCTAAACTATCCTTAGTTCTCTGAAACAAAACCAACACCATTCCCAGCTTCACTAAAAACAGTATCTCCTTCAAGATAAAAAGATTATCTTAAAACATTCTACAGTGATAAAAGCACTCTTGAAATTGCAAGTCTAAATGACTCGAGCATTTAGATACTTAATTCACTTTTTAAAGAGACTGAGACCGCAGGTAAATATTCCTGAAGTATTTCTTCCATGTCTTACAGCACAAACTGAGGAAGAATTAGAAAGTCCATCTGTACCTAACAAGAGCTGCACCTCCCTATCAGACTACAGAGGAGTGATATGATTTTAAAGGATCACACATAGCTCTCTCTAATGCAATTAATTTGCCAAGTCCTACTTAAAGGTCTAGGCCAGGTGGGAATTTACTGGATATTTCCATTAACATCCTGCATAAAAGGGTCTCTTGATCTTCATTTCCAGGTTTCTGCAGTCCCTTTGATCACTGTTACCAGGAGGCAAACAAAGTTAAATAGTATGGATTTTCTCTTTTAAGCTTCTCTACTTTCTAGTTAAAAAAGAAAAGGAGCTAATTAGCCTTCCTTGATTACTATATGCAACTATGCAAATTGATTGACTCCAGATACACGTGAGAATTTGGCCCACCCCTGCACCCCAAGCCCTGCGCAGCCAGGTGGGTGCACTGAGAACACCCAACGGGGCAGCCGACTGCTTCCCAACGCAGGGGCCAACTCAAACAATTCCATTCCAGCCCAAGTCTCTGGAGGTTTAAGCGGGAACATTTCTCACATCACTGCGAAACCGTTCCCCATTGTCAGTAGTGAAGTTTCTATCTGATCCTTTCATGCATCAGTCACACCATTCTCATGTTTTGACATGCACGTCATCACACACAACCGCTTAATTTTCCTGTCTCTGCAGTTAAAGACAACTCTGTTTGTCCTCACTTGATGAGGTTCTGGAAGGCATAGCCATCTGTCCACTGCTCGGTGAAAGATGCCCCGTGCCGCACCGTGGTGAAGTGACCCAACCTCAATCGATCCTGCATGCTCTTATCTCTGCAGGCCATCTTCTCCTGTTTCGACTGAAAAGAAAACACCACACGTTAAAATACACGCCATAAATTAGCAGCTAAGAGCTGGGCTGTCTTCTAAATCACTACCAATTCTTGTCACTTTTCATTGTTTCAGTGCTGCTTATCTGAAAGCCAGCTGAAAATCATCGATCAAATTATTGCTGGCGCTTCACACTGGTGTGACAGGCATTTGTTTGCCTCCTTTCTGGCATTTCAGCCTCACCTTTCCTTCCCCTTTACTGCTTGGGCAGCTCACACCCATTCTATCATCAGTTGAAGTCAGCCTAGCAGTAGGATTAAAACTGTCCTTTTGTATCAGTAGCTTAGCTAGACTCCAGATATGGCTCTGATCAGGCCGTTATTCACTCAAACAGGAGGTCTGGATAGAAGAAAATGCACCTTCAATCGCTGTTAAGACTAAGATACAGTGATTAGCCAGCTTAGTCCTAAACTTGCACAACTCCCAGAAGTGACACGGTCTCAATAAGGTCACCAACACGCATAAAAACTGGTGGTTATGCCCATCAGAGAGTGTTTCTGGTGAGAGGAAACTTCCAAGGTCTGAGATGAGAGCAGCAAAGCTTCCGTCAGGATTAAAGATGAACCGGCAAAGCTTCTACCTGGAGCTGTAGACCTACCTGAATACCAGGTGTACATAACACCCAGCCCACAATTACAAACCCTCCCAGCAAGGGGAGTCCCATTCGGCCAAGAACAATCCGCTCTGTGACAAAATCAACTCAAACAGACAGTATGTACCGGCCAGCGCGCTGGTATTTCACCCATGCAGTGCTCACATACAATAGGTGTAATTGGCCAACAGGTGAAAGAGCAATTAAACCCCCACATTGTTTGACCATCAGGAAATCTGGAAATGTCTCGACACTGAAGCAGACTGGATGCTGGTAAACAGCAGCCGGGCACTTTCCCCAGCGTCTTTAACGTGTCGTTTCGAGTGTTAGACAAAGCAACTGCCTCCAACTTTGCCACTTGAAGGAAAAACAGTCTAAGTCACTTGCCCACCTCACAGAGCATATCTGGCAATTTCACTGTACAATGGGATCCTGCTCTTGTATTGCCAGAGCTGGACAATGTCATGTTCCAGGTGTACGAATTTCCAAATCAAGTAATGCCCTGCTGCATTTACAGCTCTATTTCACTTAAGCAAGGGAGACCACTCTGGAACTGGGAATAGTAACCAAACCAAAACATTCTGGACCATTTCAGTCATAGCATTACATTCCTATTTGCAGAGAAATAATTCAAGACAGAATTCCAGTTGCCTTTTATCACCATAGCAATAGGAGCAAGTTTTCGCTGCTCAAAAGACAGAGAAGTTTTCAAAGATGTGAACTGAGACTGCAGAGATGTGGAAAACCTCCTGCTCACCTTTTCTATAAGAAGCTTCTTGCTCATTGTTACACATCTATTCAACCGCTCCTTGTACTTCTCCAGCATCTTTTGCTGTTCATCTATCTGCCGTCTCAAATCGCAGTTGGCCTGAAAGTCAAAAAAGAAAAGCCTTTGACTTTAAATCACTCGGAGCCAAACTAAGCATCACCCAGGAAGAAGTTTCTCCAGCAAGCTCTAGGCATCGGATTAAAGCAAACAAACCAGCAGGATCAGAAAAAACAACTACGTTCTTCTTATCAAAACATCCAAGCCAAGCTCTTCAATTTTTAACCCGCTCAGATCTTAATAACCCTCTAGAACAGGGATGTGCCATCACCCTGGTTTACACATAAGGAGTTAAGGTACAAACAGACTTAACACAAGCACTAAGAATTCTTTTAATTTTTATTTTTTTTTAAACATTTAAGACCTTGCCACAGTTACCAAGTCTCAAAATAACTTAGTCATTCCTGCACTACCCTCCCTCCTTGGCCACAATACTGGCAGAGGAAAAGGATGGGGTAACTCCCTTTGCACTTGCAATTAATTTGGTGTTCAAATTACTGTCCATCAGTCCCATAGACTGCTCCCAGTAACAGCTGCTGTTTTTAACACCGCCACCGCGTACAGCAGGACTTTTGTGCAACCATTTTCACTGATAAAAAGTTAAATTTAACCACCCCCCTTGCAACCAATAGTCTGGCTTCTGATTGAACAGCGGTTGGTTTAAAACAAAAATCTATTTCCTACTTCACAGATTGTTTTCCACCAACCAACGTGTCTGTGTATGTCTCTAGGAGATTGTTTTCACTCTTTCAGGTGCTGAGATCAGCCACAAACACAGAGCACGTTCCCTTTTCTCCCTTTCCTGTATTTTCTAATCCTTTTCACCATTTCACAAGAGATGCCTCTCCAGGTGACGAACCAATTAGAACTTCTCCATTAAGACAAGATCCTTGATTTAAAGATACGTGTCTTTTACTGAAGAATATTAATGGGTTAAGAGCAGGTTTATTCTTTAGGTTTGGCCAGAAGATGTTCTCTTCATCTTTATGTCACTGACTCCTGAATTTAGCCGCAGTCATTGCTACACCACTCGTGGACTCGAGCGAGCCCAAACAGAGATCTACATGTCAGACAATTATCTTGCAAGTTAAGGGATGACTGGATTTGTTTTACCCTGTAAGTGTTGGTTCTACAAACAGTATACAAAATCCTGCTCTGCAGCATGTGCATGCCAGGTATCTTTAAATAGCAGCTTTTCAAAAAGTTGTCTCACTTTAAATACTTACTCTTAATAAATCATCTATCCTCCCCTCCTTCTTCTCCAAGTCAGAGTTCTTGCTGTTTTCTAGTGCAGATATTTTTTCCATTGTGAGGTCAGACTGTAGGGAAAAAGAAAAAAATCACCATAAACCACATTTAAGAAAAACAGATGATATTTCAGACAGTCAGCATATAACATCACAGTGTAACCCCCTCTGATCTGAACAGTTAGGTCTAAGAAGAAAGAACAGATCCCCTGTATCCCAGCAGTGCGGGGAAGAACCTTCTCCATTCTTCATTTTCTTATTGCATGATGTGCTCCTCCAGCATGGAAGTTCAATCAGCACAAAGCTGCTCTGGAGAACACAAACCGGTAACACGGAACGGGCTACAACATCCTCTGCATCCTGCAAATTTGTTTTTATAGTTGAGCTCTGCCTGTTCGTCGGTGGTCTCCAACACTGACTGTCCTTTTCTGCAGTGCAATGTAGCTCGTAGAGGAAAAAGGCTTAAGGAAAAAAAATCCAACACCAAATTCCAACCCTCAGCTGGAATATCAAATTTATCTTATCAAATATCTTCATCAATGAAGTGAGAGTTATACCCAGGGAAAGAAGACAAAAGACATATACTATATTCTCTAGTAGTAGGAATATTTCAAACTCAGCGCTCTCCTTAATGGTTGGGGAAGAAAAGGGCAAGATGTCACTATGTACATGAACACAACAGCTAAAAACCACCCAAATCAACGCAAGGGAATCATGACTGCACACACAGATTTCACATTTATGGCCAGCAAGCAACCATCCTGGTTCTGAGAAGAGTTAGCAGAGACTTACCTGTGCAGTTGTTATATACATGTTCTCCAAATTTCAGGCTTGCCTGGAAGCTAACACCACGAAGTAAGAGACAAACTTGGCAGACTGTTGCTTCTCTACATATGCCCAGTACAGGAAAGATTGAGAAGAACAACTGCCAGCATTGCACAGCAAGCAAGGGGAGCATAAATCCCAAAAGATAAAGAGAAGGCCTGGGGCAGGTCACCTCACTTCTGCCTTAATTTGCTTTATGCTTCCTGCAGAAAGCACATGCGACAAAAGCTTTTGCCACTGAAGGAGAGGGCCCTCTGCTGAAAACCTGGGCTGCACTCGCTCCATCAAGCAGCAGAAAGTTTCTCTAGTAAGCGAGTGTTACGTTGCTTTGCCAAACGCACAGACATGCTCGCGCTGTCAGATGAAGTCATGCTTCGGGATGCATGCTCTTACACGGGACTTCATCACAACTCACCTCGTCTCAGAGTATTTGGAGGGCCCTGGCACTGACTGCAAACACTAAGAGATTCGTGCCCATGCTGACTTGCATTTGACACTGCCAGAAGTGATCCAAACTGGAAATTGCTGAAGATTATTATTTTTTTTTAAAACCCCATCAACTCCGAACAGGTTTGGAAGGGAAAACAAGAATGTATACATGTCCTCATCTCACAGTCAAGCAGATCCTGGATCCTTTGTCTCAAACCTATGCTACATCCAGACCTCTGGAGAATACCATGAAGCTGAGCACCGGCAGAAAGCACACGCGGGTAGCGTGTCACCCTTTTCAAGGAAGATGGACCCTGTGGGCATGCTAAGCAGACGGGAGAATAAAAACATCTTGCTCACTCCAGGAGAGACCACTGTTTGAAGCAGTGGCGTTGGGAGAGCAAAGATTGAAATCTGAAAGTTATCTCTGGCAGGTTCTCGAGTTATCGCATCATTCTCTATGCATTAGCAAGAAACAGGGATCTTCACGGACCAGCATTTTAACAACACAGACAACAAAATATGACCCTAGTGAGAGACTTAAGTTAGTTAAATATCCCCAGAGGTAGAACTGCTGTTCTTCATGCACAAATAGCTTGTACCACCTGCTGGGGAAACGGAGAATGAACTTCCCCCAGCAATAAAAGTAATCTCTGACACAGACTGATGTGAGAAAATGATTGATACAGAACTGATTGTTTGAAAATCACTCAAGGGAAGGGTCAGTCATGGAGGAGTCAGAGATGAAAATCAAAATAAGATGGAGAAGAAGTAAGCAAGGTACATTGCGGATAAAGCTGAACATCCTTATAAGCAACAGAGGAAGATGCACAGCTAAAAGTAAATCTTGCCATAAAGCCACAAGAAGAATCTTAACAATTTAAAAGGCAGCAAAGAGACAGCAGCACAGCCAGGAGAGCTGCTCCTCTTCTTGACTTCAGGTCAGTGAAGTTGCTGAGAAGCGCTGTCAGGAACCCAGCTCGTTCCGCCTTGACAGGACAAACTATGTCATGGTGTGCTCTGCAGAGAGCTGCCAGCTAGACTGGGGATATTTGTACTGGGAGCAATGCGGATACGGCCAGGACCCAACGCTTGAATAGAGGCATTCATCACTATCAACTGGCTTCCCTTCACATCTTCACTTACAGAGAGAGGAAGAACATTCAGGGTACAACAGAACGGGAACAGAGCTACAAGGTGTTCCTCTCCTGAGCACATTTGCACATTTGCTGAAGGACTGTCCCCAGTATTGACACAGAAAAGCCTCAGTAACAGATCAGGCAAACTCCAGTAGCAGCAACTGAAAAGCATCCTTTACAGGATAAGGAACAGAGTTCAGAGTGATTCACTCCAATCAGCAGGTACACACTGAGTTGGGTCTAGTGGCTCTTTTCACTGGAAACATTACGTCTACCACAAGTGGCATCCTCTGGTGTGGAAGACAAGCTGCATCAAGCTTCAATCTCACATCCAAGAGATGTATCATCTAGTGAGCTATACCTGTGACTGTTTGTGCTGGATGGAAATCTGTTTTTGGGAAGTGCAGGAATGCTCAGTGTTCCCTGATCCGGTAGAAGATGGGCTGCCTTGCTGGGCCTGCAAAAGAAAGTTAGTGTATCGTTAAATGCTCCGCAGCGCGATCACTAGTGCCCGTGCAGATATCTTTATATGGGAGTGCAGCCTGGTCTGGGTACCATACTTTCATGTCAAAGTTTAAGAACACTCTAAAAGATTTATTTTATCCAAACAAAGACAGTCAGTTTCTTTCAAGAAGCCTGGCCCAACCTGCTAAAAGACAAAGCTTTTAAAAGCCTAATATAATTCATGTCAGCTGAGATTAAGCGAGGCCAAAACAAACATTTCTCACAGCAAGACTATACTTCATTCTTTTGCTTCTTTGCATGTATCAGGTTAGCCTGTTAGATGCTATTATTCTGACCTACATAAGATTTCGAGCCATTAACTAAAAACTCACGTAAGTTCATTAAACAAGCAAAGCCTGGGGACCTAGAAATCTTCACAAGGAAGACGAACTTACCAGAAGATGGTAGACTTGGTCATCAATAAACCAGGCTGCACTTGAACCACTGGCTTTGAGCAGAAAAGCTTCAAATTCCCCATCCCTTAACTAGAAACATCCCTTGGGATTCAGATCTTTTCAGAGCTGCTCACCGAGACAAAAGTAAAACAGAGGCCACCTCCCCTCTGTGCCAGCTGCTCATTCTCTAGCCGCTGTTTCGCCAGCATCACCGACATCAGCGTTGGCAGAGCAGAGTGTTCCTCCTGCGGTTCCTTTGCTGCGCTGCCGTCTACCCCGTACAGCGGCTGCTCCACTCGCCGCTGTAACACAGTCAAAAAAAAATACAATGAACTTTTTTTATTTTTTTCCTCCTTAAATAAAAAGCAATTCTCTGACTCTGCCAAAACCGTTGTCAGCGAAGCAGCAGCTCAGGAATGGGCAGGCAGCGCGGTGAGGATCTGATAACTCAAACAGGACTCCCGGAGCGATTGTTCCAATGGCAGACATATCAAAAAGTAGATGAAGTTATCAGTTTAAAAAAAAAAGGCAACAAACGAACACATAGGACAGAATTCCTTGTCAGTTAACACACCCCCTTCCTGTGCAAATACACGTGCCAGTGGGCCAAAATAGGTTGTAGATCCCAAAATCTTAGTGCATTGTGATTTTGGTCAACACATTCAAAATGATACTACTTGATGTTTTTTAAGGACTCATTTTAGAACAGCCAATGTCAAGATACATTCATTATTCTGGTGAAATAACCTGAGTCAGAACTGTTAAATGTCAGCAACCTAACCATGTCTAGGACCCAGACGTCACAGTAAGCTCATTTCCGTCATTATAGCTGGGACCAATCTGCAAGATAAGCAGAGCACTAATGGGTTTCCAAATTCTTTTCAAGATGCACTGCATCTCTTAAAGGTCAGCTCCTTTCTCCTGCAGCACACTCATTTTCCAACTGCGATACAGGAACTAGGTTCAATAAGAACACGAATCATCTGAGCTCCACTGATGACAGCACTCAGGATCTCACTTAGAAGCCAGCCCATCACTGCTAAAACTTGGCAGTCCAGGTAATAATCATCTACATCTTTCCAAGCTGCAACTCCGGGCCAGCCATACGCCACACAGAAAGTAAACAGCCAGGTCAGGCTTCAGGTTTTCTTAAAAACCTAAATTGCAACCTGAAGCGTTATTTTCTGGCTAACATTACATATAAGAGAGTGCTTTCCTCCCCAAAAGAATGCTTGTATACCAGAGTGACCTTGCAAGAGTCTGAAGACCTGCAGATCATTCTTCTGACCAAAGGAGAAGGTGGCAATTCACAGCAGTTGAGAGACGTGAAGACAAGAAGTAACATCCCGAAGCCATTACTATTCCTCTACAAGTTCTGATTGCAGAAAATTTCTGCTACAATATAGACTAACTCACAGCTTTGGAGGAGCTTTGTCTCATTCTGAAAGACATTTTACCACTCTGCTCTCTTCCTAGGCCATACTGACATCTGTAAGGGGTAAGATACTCAATCTTCTCCAAGTTTCACTCGACCCTCCCATTTTTGGGGGGCTTAGCTCAAAACCATTGATATTCAGTTTGTAAAAAGAAGACAGAGCTTACAAATGCACAAAATAGTTTGCTATGGATGTGCAAACATTCTAGGTTTAGCTGCAAGAGCAAAGAACAGAAGATAAGAAACACAAAGAGCACCTGTGTAAGGAGAGAGAAAAACTAGACGGGCTGAAACCAACTGTAACATCAGTCTTGACCATACGAGAAATATTCTGTTCAAACCTTTTCCTACATACAAGTGTAGAAGAAGAAAACCAAAGGAAGAATCAACTTGCCCCATTATAAACACTTGCAGGGTGCTGGAATAAAGAACTCTCCCTAATACCTCACATAGCTGCAATGTTCAGAGATGGTATTTCTTTCATTAACTTCTCTTTAACGAGGTGTATTAGTGAATTAATGACAGGAGAAAGGGCTCTTCAATTTTAATTTTTGTAAACATCAAAAATACCTATAAGCATATCTGACGTTCCCCCTTAAAGCAGCATTAAAAGGTCTGAAAATCTAGCAACGTTTATTGAATTCTGAGCAGAGCATTCAGTGCTGGGATTTAGCTCAGTACACATTCATGAACTGTGCAAAGGTCTCTGCGGAACGTAATGTAATCAGTAAAGACTTTGCATTTGGGTTTTGGAATATTAACCTTTCCCATAATGCTCTGTAGTTTTGTGACACTCAACAAATGCTTAAAATTTTTAAAGATGGACCCAGGCAAGGTTCAAGATTAGATATCAGACACCACAGCCACTGAATATTGCTTTGCTAGTTGAAAGAAATGTCTTTAGCTGCTCTGTGCTAAAACGGCTTAAAAACACAGGTTATTTCTTCACATTCAGATCTCACAGAAATGCTGTGACAGCAAAATGGAATTATGTAACAAAAAAATAACAACAGATGTGCATGTATACGCATTTCTTTGCAAGCTTTCGCTATTGCTCCTTACAAGTCACATGCACGTAAGGAGAAGTAAAAGACCTTCCCAATATAATTATGGTATGCAAGTTTTTTAGTATAGCCACAGGGTCCCATCAAGATCAGAATATCATTGCACTAGTGCTGTACAAACATACAACAGACTCCCAGCTCAACGGAGAAGTTCAGGAGCTACAATGGAACATAAGATAATCAAGACGTCAGCTCCATGTTGCATTAAGGACAGCGAACTATCTGTAACCACACAGCATGCTAAAAATATTCATCTCCCACGCTTTAAGCTCAGATATTTCTATCAGTTTCAACTGGACTAATCACTGTTACAGTGTCCTAAACATCTGGCTTTGCTGCCAGAACCCAGTTTCAGACGTCAAAAAAAAGAGAATAAGCCAAATCCCTCACCAAGAGCCCCTTCTTTCCTGTTCAGAACCTTTTATTACCACCGACCTCCTCGGTGCTGTGCCACCAGCTCTGTCCCCAGAGCGAACACTCACCGGCAAGGGGTTGGACAGGGAATGCTGCGGTGACGACCTGGCGACGGGCGGCACGCTCCTGCCGGGACTGGTTCCTGGGCCGCTTCCCCCAGCAAACTGGCCAAAGCAATAGAAATACTACATTAAGCAAATTTAACAGAGACAGAGAAAACTTATTCATCCTAAAAATGAAGCTTTATAGGCTCTAGGGACACATTTTTATGTTCCTGCAACTAAAAAAACTTTAGGCAGGAAAGAAATGTGTGCTAATAAGCACTTAATTTCTGACTCCGAGTTACTCAGTAAAATAAGGAAAAAACGTAAGAAAAGCTAGAGCTCTGGATTGTGCAGACCTAGAAAAACTTCAGAAACGATGCAGTAAAAATAATACTGATTTTTAGAATGCCCATCATTGTTTTGGGGAGGGGTCTCTGTCTCCTGTGTGGTGCCTCCCATGACAAGCTTTTCCTAAGAGGCAACCCTGTAAACGACTTCTACTGACATCAGCAGGGCTTTGCAGGTAGGATCTTTCACAGCACTGGACTTGTATCAGAATTTGTTTGCACAGGGAGATATCCTTACCTGAGATCCAAGTTCCAACAGAAATCAACCTCAAACCTATACTTACATGGCTGCTCTTTAAAAAAAAATAGCTTTATCAACTGTTCAAAGAAATGCTCATTTAAAAACCAAAAATCTCATATCCTTTACCTAATCAGATTTGAGCATATTGGGTTAATATCATCAATGACTCCAATGATGGATCGGTAACAGATGTCACGTTACAGACTACTATCTACAGATTTTGCATAATGTAATTCAAGCAGCTTTCTCAGACAATATAAAGATGCTTACCTCAAAATAATCACTAATTTTATGTCCTCTAGGAGTGCCCTTTCCTAAAAAAGAAAACAAAGGATGAAAATAAGAGCTGATATTTTTAAGAACAGAAGTTGTGATGTCATTCTAAAAAACTACTCCTATATTTTGACACTCTTTTCCCCGGAGAAGGATGTAACACCTATCACAACACAAGCTTCTGCACAACAAAAGACTGCCTCAGGGTTACAGCTCTGCTGCTGTTGTTGGGAGGGTTTACAGCTGAAAATTCAATTAACTCTCAATTCCAAACATGTCAAATCCAATCAAACAGCATTTGCACTTGCTAAAGTACTTAAAAAACACTAAACACCATTGAACGTTGCATAAGTTCTCCAAAATTTCCTTCAAGATAAGGACAGAGCAAAGGGTATTTTTACTCCTCCGCCTTCAGGTAAATTACTGCATATTAGATCTCTCACAAGCATTCCTATAAGAGTTAGACAGATAATTAGTGGTGGCTTAACACCAGCTCATTAAAACTTAGCCCTTTTCTCTTCTTATAATATTATCAAAGCAGTTCTGTCAACACAATCCTCGTTACTTTCTTGTTGAAGAGCAAAAGAAATCTGCCCCCGTGCCCATTTGCTAGAAAATCTGAACTTGGACTTGAACGCGCTGGGTTTTTCTCAGTACCCTGAGACAGCCCTGCCTGCTTTATGCTTGAGCACAGTTTGTTCTCTATTTGTCGTGGTGAGAACTTACTCTAAGGCGGCAGGCATACGTCTCAAAAAGCAAGGAAGAGAGCACAGCCTGTATTTTGAAGCCTGGCTGCTGTATACGTTGTGACGTGGGACCAAAACGCCACTTTCGAGAAGCCACATTAAGCCTTTTGGGCAGCCTGTGCCATAAAAATGCAATAGTTTGTGCGAATAAGCTGTAGATGAGTAGTTTGCTGCCAATAAGGATAACGAGGCTCTCAGAAGAGAGCTCCACCATCATGGAGTAGTTTATAACAAGCTGCCTGACACACCCTTGAGAAGAGCCATTAGTTTCCTAGGACACTGACTGTGCAAAACGTGCACAAATTACCAACCGTTCAGAAATCCTGCAGCAGGGTCGGGAGAATGAATTACCTTGACTGGTCTCATACGCTTCCGCTTTCCTTTTTCTATTCCGCTGGTCATTCTGCTTTTTCTCAGGAGTCTGTCAAACAATACTTCAAAATTAACATTTCTGCAGTTATTCCAAGATTTAAAGAAAATACCGAAACATAATAATCTGCTCTATATCCCCAGTGGCCATTTCATTTCTCTGGTGCATTTGTTGCTACTGCTGGTACTTAAAGTAACAACTGCTCTTAAATAGCTACTACCTCCTAATATATGTGCTGCAAAAGGAAGAGAACATGGTTAGGAATTAGGTTATTTTTTTAATTTCAGCTGCAGCAAGGCAGTCCTGTACTGCCCAGTTACCTCACAGGGTTAGCACGACAAGTTCAAACACTTACAAAAACCTGTATAAACCATTTCACGGTGATCACAGTACAAGAGTAGCAATAACAAGAGGTGTGAACAAACATCCAAATTTGCAATCCAGTGGCTACTCACAGTCTACCAGGACAATTCATTTTGCCTGCAGCTAATGCTTCTTTCCCCAAAGCTCTTTGCAGATGGCTACGAGAACTCTCCTGTCTACTGCTGCACAACCACAACCTCGCACAAAACACGGCAGAGCTCGCCAGGATGGCAGCCAGGAGAACGCAGCCGTAGATGCAGCAACTCTTCTGGACCTATCTCTTCATTAAAGTCGAGGGGCGGTTGCATTTGCCATTTCTTTGAGCAACCAGAGACCTGAGAGGCAGCTTATCAGCGACATATTTATGCACAGGTACAATACAGAGCACAGGTGGGCATCCCAAAAGGGTCCAAAAGTGTCAGTCTCGACATGTGAGAGTGGAGGAAACCCTGGCACGGTCCTTTCCCCATCACCAGGGTCACTTATGTGGCCAAACCTGCTGAAAACTTTAAGAAACGCTTAGCTCACTGAGGTTGCTGGAAAGAAAGATACCTTGTCATTTCCATCACCAACATCATTGTTAAAACATCTCTTATCCCAAAGGGATCCAAATAATTTCTGACCTATATGCTTTACCATCGCTGTAGACACCACTAAACCACAGCCTGGGGGCAGGAAGAAAACCACAGTGTGCAAAACACAACCGGGGGGAGGGAAAGCCATGGCCAGAAAGTCTGTGGTAAACCTAAGTTTCATGCTCTTCGGAAACCAAAGTCCAAAGTACCCTGTTGAAAGATCTCTGCCAAAAGACTTACACGCAGCAAGCACAGAAATCAATCTACCTCCTTTAACAGGATAAAAAGGATAAAGCTAACACAGCCAGAATCTAAACATGCGGGACATCTAGAGTCCCATGTCGCCAGCCGGGCAGTCACCGACGCGCTATTGTTTCGGCAAAAGGATGGAGGGGACGTTGAGACAACAGTGGCTATTGTGTCTGCAAAGCACTTTTCAGAACGGAGGGACTGAAAACTCCATAACTATCCAGAGAATTGCTGCACCAGCTCCTGTCTGTGTAAAAGCGAAATAGCCTTCTCGCTGCGTAGTGAGGAGCAAGTCGTGAACAGCGTTGGCGTGACTCTAACACCACCGGCTCCATTACAGCCTCCACACAACCGCGAGCATATTAATGAGAGCCGGTGGAAGTTGTTTTTCCATTCAAGGACTTACATAACAACAACAAAAAAATCACACACAGCGTTATCTGTTGCAGACCGAAAAAAGCTAGGAATGGTAGATTTGATTATGTCAGCTTGAACAATTTAAATCACTCCACAGAAGTTCGTAAAAAAATCCCAAGTAAAATAAGAATGAATACTGAGTTTTCCACTATTAACTAGACTTACTTGAATGGAGTTTGAGATATTGCATTCTCTAAACACTTTCACCAAACACCCCATATCACTACTGCTATATAATACAGGGAAATATGATCTAAAACTTACCCAATAACCATGTGGAGTTCTTAAAATGCATAAGAAAACACCTTTAAATTTGAGATTTTTGCTTGCTTAATGTGAAATTTTAAAGTAAAAATGTAACCCTACAATTAATTCTGCTGCCGTAGTCAGCATTTTGAAATAGTTAATCCTAAAGCAGTGAGATTAAACAGGGATAAAGCACTAATTTTCACCTCCCCACACTTCCACAGAGCAATTCATAAAAATGCTCTGCTTTGTACAGAACTCTGCAAATTCACATACTTGATAGTTAAGGCAAACTTTTCCATTAATACTCTCTGGCTTTTTATTTGGCCAAAACCAGCAAACAAATCACAGTGCAGCTGAAAACAATGTCATAAGCTGAGCTTTAAGAACGCTGTGTTTTTGGGGTTGGGGAGAAGCTTCAAGGACTGTTTCGCAGCACGGTCCAAAGACTGTAGGGTTAAAACCCAGACTAAATACTTCCACTAGTCCCTTTCACACCCCAAAGAAAAAACACTGTCACTCCCTCTCACACAATTCCTTCTGTGTTTTGAGTTCAGTCCACCTTAAACCCGATTACCACGAGGATTTGCGCCCGCTTACCTCCAATTCTTTATCACTCAGCGAGCCCACGCTGCACAAGCTCTGGTTGGAAGACTCGCTATTTAACGGACCCTAGTGAAAAAGAAGCAAAAGACTGTTAGAAACAACTTCCATACAAGGCAGATACGTCCTATCAAACATCGCATCTCCGGGCTAACTACGCTGCTCTACATCATGCGGGTAGAGCAGCAACACGGGTCAAATACCCAGAGCACGTGATGGGGCACTAAAAAAAATTCAGAAGAGGTTTGGAGCAAGATAGAAGTTGGCCTGCCAGTTGGAGAGTGTCTTCTCAGTACACTGATGATATTTCTGTATCAATTTATATCCGAACCGCTCTGTTTAACCCCGTCCACAGAACAGCCACAGCGGTATTCGTAAAACTCGAAGACAACTGGTTTGAGAAACAAAACTTGTCATTTGTTGAGCAGCAGCGGTTCCAAGCTCGGCTCTTCAGGCGAGCATCTGCTTGACCCTGGGCTAAAAATTCAGAGGCATCTTCCATCTGGCAAGGCAGCGATTACTGTTATCGGATGCTGGCAGTACCACTGATTTTTCTTTAAATGCGTCATTTTTATGCTTTTTTTAACACTAAGAAAGTGAACAAGTGGAATTTGTGTTAACAACTGGCATCCATAAGACAATCTTTCCCACTGGGCTATTTTATGGACCCAGGGCTGAGCTGCCACCAAAGCAGTCACTCCAACCAGGTTAAAGCACAGATTCAAGATGCTGGAATAGATTTATTTAAATAGTATCCGGGTACCTACAACAGTCTGCCTGCATCTTCACAGGCTCTACTGGATACGCATCTGCATTTTTACGTATCCAAGCATTTTTGAAAACTCCTTTCTAAAATCTGTATCAAAACTGGTTTTAAAAGGAAAGAAAAGTGAATCATGCGAAGTCACTGTGTTTTAGCCTAGTGCTCTGACACCAAAGTATCCTCCCACAGATCTAACTTAAGAAATCTAGACAAATTTGACAAAGATATAAAAACAGGATTCACAATTACTGATGGAATGTATTACCGAGAAGAATGACATGATAAAGCTATCTCTCCATTAATAACTTGCGAGCATCTTTTCCCAAAGATTCATTCTATTTTAGCATTCTTATTTTTGCAGTACCCGCTTCCCACCAATCAATCTTTCTTAGCAAAGCCAATTCTCATTACATACTTGAGCAGAAGCCTTATGAAAAGGGTGGGGGAGAAGTCTTAACACCACAGAGAAGCCCCATAGGAAATTATTTTTGAGGATGGCACTTGTCGCTTCCCCATTAATAAGACAAACACCACCATGAAATTAAACCTGTGACACAACCTGGCTATTACTAACCCAAATTTCCAAGCAGGCAATCGCAGAAAGTAAAAGTTCTGTTTAAATATTATTAAATATATTCTGTATTAAATAACAACACTTGAACAGCTCAAGAAGCTACATATTTAGGATTCTCTACTTGTAAAAGCAAATTACTTGAAAAAAAAACGCAGGTGATATTCTTTAAACTATATCATTATCCCTTCAACTCATCACACAAATAGCTCAGGACCAGAAAGATATTTTACCTTTTCAGCAATACAAAAGCTTATAAGTTATTTGCTTTTTAAACGAAGAAGCAAGCTCCCCACCACTCAACACGATGGCTCACAAATCTTACAGGTACAGCTCTAGGTTATGAGGGATTTATTCCTTGGCCAACAGGACTTAAGTGCCAACACCAACCTCAGCTACATCCACATGAAGGCCTCACTGCTTAAAAAAACGTAATATCTCACAGCAAGTGGCAACAGCAAGTATATATTTTCACCCATGGAAAAGCTTGTTTATAAACCGCACTCTAAAACACTTCGCTTCCTCTCAGGAACTCAAACATTCAAGACATCACCCTTCTGTGCAAGCGTGAAAGCTTCATTAGGTGCAGGAGCATCTCGACAAATTAGCATCTGCTGGGCTCAGATGGACAGGCTGGGGTTCTGACACGATGAAGACGAAAGCGAAACTTGTTGCCACATTTGCTTAAATCTCGCTGCTTCCATTTTGCACATGGAGAGCAAATGACAGGAGCAGCTGCTCCCAAAAAGCCACATTCGAGCTTTTCAGGAACACCGTGGCTGAGGAAGGGCCAATGTTTCAGCAACAACCTGTATTCCAGGGTAACCTGGAGAAACAAACTGGTGAGGGCATCTACAGTTAGAAACGATCCAAAGAGTTTTTGCAGAAATACAAGTTTATCCTCTCCAGTACAAAAAAAACCCCACTCAGTTTGCAACCGAATGTAAAGTTCTGGAATGCAAGCCGCTGGAAAAACGCCTAGTACAAAATCCACAATGTTTTTCTTACTTCCAGTACCACAATTACCTGTACCAACTATTCCGTGTGGCAAATTTACAGCTCTGGCAGTCGGAATCAAACCCATTTTTTGCATCAAAAGAGCAACTCGGTTCTTATCACAGATTCTTGAAGAGCGAAAGACCTATTCTCCCGTTCCTTTAAAACCTCCTCTAGAAAGCACACTGACAAATTGTAAAATTGAACCCAACACAGTCGTAGAAAGAGTGAAAAGGAACTAAGTGCTGAGTTATGGAACCAGAAAAGAACAGCCTGTCAGATGTCTGTACGTGTCCAGTCGGTTCACTGTCACGTGTATTGACACTGTAAATTCAGAATTAATTATTTGTAGGTGAATTTAGACCCATTTGCAATGTATGAGCTTTCCTTTCCCTGCATGATCTCCTAGCGGGCTTTTCACTGACGCTTCTCTCACGGTCGAGGATTAGGTCCTTCTTATGGGCAAGGAGCTGAGGCATCTTGTTGACATCAAAGTTGGCAAAAAAGACTTGTTTTGAGGTATCCCAACTACAGAAACACAAATTGCTCACCAGAACGTGCTGTGCTTCAAGTAACAAAGATGCAATACCCAGGATGCTGAAGGAACACGGCCTAGTGCTCCGCTGCACCTCTGCTCACATAGTTACGTGATTTCTAGTTTCACACATAACTTCATGTTACCAACTGCTCATAGCAACAGGTTTAGACAATGGATATAAGGAACCATACATCTGAGCATCTCCCCTTTAACTGTGAGTGCGTGTATAAAAAAAACCCTTCAAATTTATGTTTTATCATTCCTGCCTGTTTATATTTAACTCAGTAACTGACATTGGATAAATGTTCAGTACTTAATTTAGCATACCATCATAAGTGGTCATGGCACAAAAGGAATTAAAGGAAACAAACTGAATTTTGGAAAAAAACCCAACATGGCAAAGAATACTAACTTCAGAATATTGCTGGGGAAGTAGGAACAGGGAATAACCAACATGTAATAGTTTTACACAGGAAAGGCTAATAAGTTTGGTTCCTGAAGTCATCTGCACTGGCATCTGGCTTTTCTAGCACAGACTACTTTGGGATAATACTGCACTTCTCCGATATCACTTACAGCCCACTCATCCACTGTACCCTGTCAAGAGAATCAGTGATGGGGCTCAGCAAAAATTCAAAATACGTGGGTCATTTGAAAGAAGCTAATAGTTTCTGGAGTGTTTACCCAAATGACAAGCACAAGAACAGCACACACTTCCTCCTCCGCAAGGAATTTCTTTCGGAGATAAGCTGGCAAGCTTTTTTCCCTTGTGATTCACCTATCAACCGATGCTTCTAAGTCCGTGACCTACCTGTGCGCAACACAACCCCCATGTCGAGAAGCGGATGCAACAATAACAGGCGCTTTCAAGCCTCCTACTCAAAGGCAAGAATTTAAAATCTGTCCATTCACACGAGCCGGTTAGTCATTTCTCCCTTTGCAAGAGCCCTGGAAAGGCCGCAAATGCGGCACAATGGCTGAAGTTTCAATAGAAACAGCTCCCATCGGATCTTCCATAGCAAAGCTAACCTGACTCAGACCGCCCTCACCTATCTCCTCTCCGTGCCTCGCATGACTCGTGCACATCCCCAGCCTCTCCAGTCTCCCCAAAATTATTCCTCAGGCCTGCCCGCAACTCTTACGTTGGGCAGTTTCCATTTTGTGCTCTCTGACCCCTCGTATTGAAAGAGCTCTAGGAATTCCTGCCTAGCTGGAGTCTCCAATGTGGACTTAAAGCAATGCGCATGGCAAAATTCTCTTGCTAACTCAATGGTGGAGACATGCTTCATTACCTCAAGCCAAGGTAACCCGAGTTCTTCTGAATTCTATAGTAAATCAAGAGATTTCATAGGGAAAAAGCCAATCCTTAGTTTCACTAATTTAGGGCCGACTCCATGCAGGCTTACACCAAACTGAAGTGCTTGAATGGTTTCCAGTTACCCTGGTCCAGCGCTACTGTGTAAGAGGGGTTTAATCAACATCTTCTTACCTTATTTCGAGCATCACATAAGTGTGAGAATTACAGCCTGCTTCTTAACCGGGCTTTTAGAAAAACTCAGTGTTATAGCCAATAATGAAACCCCCAAACCACCTTCGTCTTTTTGCCATGAGAAGTTAATCCACTATCAGATGTTCACAGGTAACCTCTACTGTATCAGGCGGGTAAGCAGATTTGCACCAGGATTTGCTTGGCTTCCATTACGCCTCAAGAGTTCTCTCAGGTCGAAAAAACAATATTTTTATTTTACTGACAGCAAACTGGACAGAGGGGTCATGCAATTCACCCTAACCCTCAGTTCAGGGGCAGAGATCTGACAAATATTTCTGGGCGCTTGCAGCCAGACAACACATTTGAAATAAGTAACGTTGCACACGGAAGCATCCAAATAATTTTCAAGTATCTGGCATAAAGTCCTGGCACGTTCTGTGGTAGCTGATGGATTAAATTCTAAGTTTCAAAACTGCCATTAACTAGGTGTTCTGGTTGCACATGACACCTGCTAAGGACCATCACTACACGGCACCGCTTCCCTCCATGATCATTCTCAAACACAAATTCTCACCTTGGTAACATTGCTGCTAAAAATGTTGCTAAGTAGACCACACAACTGGTAGTTGTCACTGAACTGATCAAGACTGCTAGAAGGACAGAGAAAGGGTAAAAACCAAAATAATACAAGTAAACGCTGTTCTTTTTTACGAGCAATTCTATTTCTGGAGGCAGATGTTCTGCAGCAAAAGTGACACTCTTCAGGTTATTTTTACTTCCCTGTTTACGCTACCTCAAAGACGGAGGAAAGGGAGCACTGGCTACCACCAGGGCCAATAATTCTTCATTTCTAGCACAGTCATCTGGATCTACAAGATTCCTACAGCACGACAGAGAATGTTACCCTCTGAAGAAATACTTCAGCCTTTTCAGTTTAGCTAAAGCGATGCACACAACTTAGTTCGAAGATCTTTAAAAGACCAAACGTGCAGAAGATACGTGTGCTGCTGCGATGATCCACTCTGGTTAAGCCTGAGACAAGCCACATACAAACACCACAATTACCTATTCCAATTCTTATCCAGGAAAACTCTGTGGAAATAACACAAATCTTTCGGAGTTCACACGTCTGGTATCTCCAAGGCAGAACCCAGTGAGGGGAGAGGGAGGCAGAAAATGAAAACAGACCAAATTAAACAATGTTATCCAGAGAAACAAACTACATTTTGTTTTCTGTACCTACTGACCCAAGGAAGATGTCTGAGACGACAAGTCAGAATAATGCCTCAAGTGAATAAGCTCACATTTCCCCTAGTAAGTAAACATAAACGGGAGCTAAATAAGCAGCAATACTGGTAGGTGTCAGATAGTCATGTGTTAATTCAAGGATTTGCTTTGTGAATTTGGGGAAAAATGGCACTTTACCATATGGCGAGAACAGACATCTAAAGCATCACTGGCTTTTTGAAGCTATCTAGTGACCTGGATGAACCACATGAGTATAACAGTTGCCTAGAAACATTCCTTGCTCATAATTTGATTCCATGTATTAACTCCGAGCTTCTAGAGAAATATCTTCTCCAGCTATTAAGCGAGATAATTCATCACAGACTTGCAACAGAATTTTGAGACATTTGGGACTGCAAACGACCTCGGTCATTGGGTTGTGCCTTCAGCTACCGCAGGAGGTGACAGCACACAGCTCTTTCCAAAGCAGTTAAGGATTTCTGTCCTCTACTACTGTTACTGGAAAGCTCTTCCAGAATCCCATGACTCCGATGGCGAGAAGCCTTTTTTTCTAGTTTCCAGCCTGAAAATTTATTCTAGATGAGCTTAGTCTCATTCATTTCTCAGAAACACGTATAGTTGTTCTCTCCTCGCAAACACGCGGAGAAAACGGCCTCTAAAGCTGCAGTTGAGCTAAGGATGTAAATTAGCGCATGAGTTTTCTGCGGGTCCAAAATATACCCTGTATTTTTAAACATTAAAGAAACCTAACCAAAGACACGAAGCGATACACTCGGCCCGTGGAAGGCAGGAAGCTCTGTTACAACCGCCTGCTGCCTTCACCCAATAGCAGAGCACCTAAGATGACATTTCTTCCTTTTATGCAATAAACAGCAACAAAATACCTTCCATCCCAGGAGGATCTGCCAGTCCCGGTCCCACTAGATGGCACTAACCCTGCGTAGCCTTCCTTTGACATCAGGGAGAGCTAAAAAAGTCTTAGTTGAATCACATAAATCGTATCACAGCTTTCCCAATATATTCCCTTTAAGACAGTGACCTACCAATGCCAGTGCGGAGCATGACGGACGGAGACTTGGGGGGGTAGGGAGGGAATTTGAAGCACCAACCTGGGAGGGAATGTAGTAGCTGAGATTAATATTGCAACCGAGATTTGCTGCAACATAGCAGAGTCATGCTAGTTCATATCAATGGTTGGCTGATTTATTGCAAATTAGTAAGTATGCAATGACATAAATACTGTAATGCAGCTCAGTTTACTGACTAATACAAAGGAAAACACTGTACTGTGTAACAGCAGGTAGAAATAAAATTCAGTAACAGAAGAGCTTTGCTCAAAGTGAAGCCTCCAAGAAATGAGACTTTTTTACTTGGATACGCTTTAGAAAGAAAGATTAGTTTTCAATATTCACCCTACAGAGAAAGTGCATGTACTTTCTGCTGCAAACATATTGAAAACATAATTAAGACTTGCTTTCTGGTATCTTTTAAAGGTTATTCCTTTAAAAGGAATAGTTCCTAACATTCTTTGTGAGCACTGAGTATGTTGGCGCTGTTTTAAAGCGACGATGGTGTCTGTGCTTCCAAGTCTTAGCTGGTCTAGAAAGTTGTTTGGCTTTATCTATACTGGTACAGCTAAAGATGTTAAAGTGACCTACATGGGGGGGGGAAAGGCAAGAAACAGATGAAAAAGTACATAAAAAGTTGTAATGTTGTATAAAACAAGACTTTCAAGATCGTAAATACATTATGTAGCATGAACTTTTATGCCAGTAAAGGCCTTAAGATTAAAAAAAGGTCTTAAAAGTGGGGGAATAAGATCAAAAAACCCCACACTCTTTCTTTGGTAATTGAAACTGTTACCCATTAACAACTTCTAGTGTTAATCTTCCTTACTACACTACCTTACAGCTGAACATTTTACTTACACTCCCTTCCAAGACTTGACCTTATTTGAGTCCTGAGTGAAGTACAGAAGAAAGAAAAGTAGGAACTTCAAACGAAACCCTTTTTCAAGTTCTGATTTACTTTGAATTTTTCTAAGAAATGCATCGCCTACAAAGTTTTGTCAGGGAACAGAGAACTCCCCTAACAGTTTATTCCCAAAATAATGCTAAGAGGTTTCTGAAAATTATCTAGCAACAATACACTGTTTTACCATCTAGCTTGATGTTGATCAAAACTCAGTGTCTTCCTCTAGAGTAAACTCCTTATCACTGACCTAGTTTAAGAGGAGTTCTCCCACCATTTCATCGCTCTGAGAGAATATCGATTAACACTACCAAAATCACCTGGAGAAGAAAGGGCTTAACGCAAGCAACCACACAATGTTATTATTCAAGCTCCTTACTCAAGAAAGGCAGCGACTGAACAGTTACGAAGTTGTACGTGAGGACAAAGATGGGATTTTACTAGCAGGTTGTGGAGCACAGATATAGGGGAGCTTCCTTTCAAATACTCTTTTCTTTGTATGTGTGTTCTGTGTGACCCAGTAGACAATTTTAGCACACTGCACCCACAAAGAACTGAACAAATTCCTGAATATATTAAGTCTGGTTACATGTATCAAGCACAGTAAACTTGAAACTGTATCTAACAAGTGGCCAAATTCAGTTCGCAAATGCACACCCTGAGAAAGGAAGAGTCGATGAGATTCCCACTTTCCAAGTCAAAGTTACCATGGGTTTTTTTGGGGTGTACAAGCTGCCTTAAGATGGAACAACTCTTTAAGAATGTAATTAGAACCCAAAACCTTCTGCAAAGCAAAACAGCTGCTTGGAGAGATCCCATTCTCCTTCCTCTTAAACACACTCCAAGCAAATTAGCGGTCAAAACACAACTATTGATACAACACATTCTGCTGGCAAAGCAAAATTATGAATGTGGAAATTAAAAAGCCAAAGTGCAGTGCAGGATGCATAAACTGTCGTGCCCATTACCAGACGAATTTCCACTCACCTTCGCAACCCCGACTCCAGTGAATCTGGCCTCCAGTAGCTCCTGCCTTCGTGGGTCCAGGCTATGCAATTCTTCCATCATTTCTGCTGCTAAGGGACAACAACACTCGGATTATGCAAAGCAAGGAAACAAGATTTAATATTCCGAGACTCCAAAGTGCCTGTTCTGCAGCATAAGCATGTAGAAAGCACGTTCTTGCAAGAGAAATGCAAGATTACCGTGCAATAATAACATGACTTTGCCACCATGTTACTGTATTCAAACCATCACCCTGCTGGAGAGCTTCCTCTTCTATCTGTTGCATGAGCCATTTCAAGATCTCTAAATCCAAGAAACCAATTATGTCACATTCTCCCACTGGATGCTTTATTACAAGGAAAACATGGGGCCAGAGTCTCACAGCTGAAAGCTTCAGAGCTTTTAATCAACGCTGCATGACTATCAGAAAAAAAAAAGCAATATTCTTTACTCCATAATTTATTTTTGGCCAATCCTGGAAATACTAGATCTGCCTGAACTCCAGATTTCAGTGACAACAGCTTTGGTTCTTCCAAGCACAGAGAGGGATTATAAGAAGAAAATATAAGAAGAAAATAATGCTTGTTTAAACCTTTTACTTTACAGAGTAAAGCATCAGATACATCCAGTTCAACAGCTGCTTCTATACACTGGATGCACTCAGGGTACTTCCTAGGAATCCAACATGACGGATGCCATTACTAAAGGGTTAAAAATAAGCCAACCAGCATAGTTGTGTAAACAGGTTAAAAATCTGGAAAATACACAATTCGAATACTGAACTGCGAAAAAATGGGACAAATTTCGATGTTCATTATAACTGTGAATCACATCTTCCTAACTGCACCAATCAAGTTCATTTCCAGAAATGTCTGTTCCAGTTTCATTTTCTGGACTAAGGTAGAAAAAAAGAAAAAAAAAAAGAGACAGAAGATAAAGATTTGCTGTATAAAGAGCATATGCGATGAGGAAAGTTCTTGAAGGGCAGCAAGTGCCCTCTAGAACAGGCAGTGTACAATTGTTCCTTTTATTAACTGTCCATTTTGTCCCTGCCGTTTCCTCCAAACACTGCAGATCTAAGTTACAGAGGGCAAAGTGAATCCATCCGGGGGCATTTACAACCGCTCTCCCAGATCAGTAACATGCCTCACGAACTAATGGGATCCTAAACGCGGTTATTAGAGAACCCTATTTCTACTACGGGCTTTAAAAGCCCAACAAAGCTCCCAGCCTAGTTTTCAAAACAGGAAATCTGTGCACCGAGGCAAATGACAGACAAGCCATGAACGTGAAGATGTTAAAGTACTCCCGGGTCTCTCCCCCATGATGGGGCACAGGGCGACCATCCGGGAGGGAATCGCATCCCCAGGCGGGGATGCTGCTCTGGGGAAGGGATGGTCACAAGTTCCAGAGCCTTTCCCCACACCCCAGGGCCCGGGGCCTGCCCTGGACCCCCCTCCATCCCTCCCAGCAGGGGATGCCATCCCACCCCTGCCCTTCCCTACTCCTTCGCGGGGTGATTTTCAGCACCTCTCCCTCCCTCCCCACTGATGAAACACAGGCACGCGTTTGAAAATAAGCCGGTGAGTGAGCAGCCTTGCCCCGCTGCCAGCTGCTGCACCGCCTCGGCCTTGCCTCCTCCTCCTCCTCCCCGGCACCCCAGGCAGCACCGCCTCAACTCCTAGGCCGGGGATTCACAGGCCGTGCCCACCTCCTTCAACCTCCCCCCGCCGACCCGGGGCCTCCGCGCTCCCCCGGGCCGGACTGGGCCGATCCACCACCCCCCGCCCCGTTCTTACCCCCCCCGGCCCGCGGAGCCTGCGCTGCTCCCTGCCCCGGCCAGGCAGCACCCGCGGCCCAGGCCCCGCTCCCGCCGCCCCGGGGCACAGGCCTCGGGCCCTTCCGCCGTGACCCCGGCCCGGGGGAGCGTTGAGGAGCCTCCGCCCCCCCCTTCCCCGGCTCCACCGCGGCCCGGGGTCGCTGCCCGGCTCCCCCCACCCCACCCACGGCCCCGCCGCCCCCGGGGCGGCCTCGGGCCCAGCGCCCAGAAGGGAGGCGAGGGGGGGGTCCCCGCGCTTCCCCCGCCGCCCCCCGGGGTTTTCTCTCTCTCTCACCTGGCGCTGCTGCTCCTCCTGCCGCCGCCCCGCCGCTGCTCCTCTCCCCTCCTGCCCGGGCCGAGCGCTCCCGGGGCACCGCTCGGATCCCGCCGCCGCCGGGGGCAGGAGCAGGAGGAGGAGGAGGAGGAGGAGGGAGGGAACCTGCTGCGGCGGCGGCAGCGGCGGCACGGGCGGGAGGGGGAGACCAGGGGCGGCTCCGCGGCCTCTCGTGAGCCAGGCACCGCCGCTGCGGGCACCCGGGCTCCACGAGGGGGAGAAGGGCGGAGGGGAGGGGGGCGGCAGCAGCAGGGCGGAGGGGAGGGGGGTGGAAGGTGGGGGCTCGCTCCTCGCCCGGCTCCGGGGCGGGGAAGAGGATGAGAAAGGATGGCTAGGCCGCGGATCCCCGGCCTCGCGTAAGAAACCTCGCCCGGCCGGGGTGCGCGTAGGCCGGCGGCAGCCGCAAGGCCTCGCGGCAGGACAAAGGCCCGAGGGAGGGCTCGGCGGGCGGCGGCGGCGCCTGGGCAGGTGGGGAGCGCGAGTGGAGGGGAAGGTGGGGGCACGGGGCTGCGGGGACCCCTGGGCTCCCGGCGC
>VWYH01002997.1:258695-311510 GCA_013399365.1 Pampusana beccarii
TGGGGGGGGGTCAGGACAGTTGGGGGGGGGGGCAGAGGGTCAGGATGGACCTTGGGGGTCAGGATGCCCATGGGGGTCTGAAGTGTGGACAGGTCAGGGGGGGCTACAAGGACAAGGGGGGTTAGGGCAGAGCCGGGGGCATTTAAATCCTCAGGAGAGCAGAGGTTGACCTGCCCCCAACACCAGGGTGTCCCCACAGAGGGGGTGCGGGTGGGGTGTCCTTGTACCCCCCCAATTCTTCACCCCCTCTCCAGTCTCCATCTTCCACAACATCAATCCCAAACCTCAGGGTGGGGGCGAGGGCACCACACACCCCCCAAATCACATCCCTGCCCACCTTGGAGACCCCGTGACACCCCCAGAGAGGGGGCCCAGCCCCCCCTCATTTGGGGAGGATCGAATATGGAAACGCACCCCGGGCGCCGCAGCAGCTCCCCATTAACCACAGCCCACCCTCGCCTTTCTAAGGCCGGGCTGCCGCGACGCTCCGAAAAAAAAGCAAGAAAAAAAGGCAAAAAAGATTAAAATAATAAAAAATAAAAGCTCATCCTGGCTGCTAAACAAGCGATTACATCGCAGTTTCTTCGCCTTTCTCCCAGGCGGCGGGGGCAGAACGCAAAACGCCGCTGCCGGGCGTTGCAACCCGCTCGGCTTTAAGGCTGAATCAGCTTTCTGCAAAGCAAACAAGCAGGGGAGAGGGAGGGGGGAAAAAATAATATCTATTTGTTGGGGAAGGAAGTGGCCGGGCCTGTCCGAGGGGAGGCAGGCGCGGATTAGCGATGGGAGCGGATGGAGGTTCCCGGAGCTCCGGAATAAAAATTCTCCTTCCAAAGCGGCGGGGCGGGGAACGGCGAGGGACGCCCGTCACCTCCTGCACGTCCAACACCGGGCGATTTATGAGCGAACGGGAACCTCCCAGCTTGGCAAAAAGCGATGATGTGGAGAAGAGCCGGCGGAAAAAGAACCTTTCGCAAGGCGACGGGGAGAGGGCGGGGGGGGCGAAAGTTGTGTTGTTTGAAAATTGTTAATTTATCATACTTGGAGCTCGGCGTTATTTGCTAACTTGGTGTTGCAAATGGCTTTCGAAGAGCTCGCGTGTTCTCGCAAGCTGCGTTTCCTGTGCTTTAATCTGGGGGTTTTTTTGTTTAATTCTTCTTTTTTTTCAGTAGAAGAGCCACTCCAGTTTCAGCTCCCGCTGCGTGAGTCACATTTTCAGCACAACCAGCGGCAGGAATTCGTGAAATAAATAAATAAATAGGGTTTTTTGTGTGTGTTTTGGTTTTGTTTTTTTTTTTTCTTTTAAAAGAAAAAAATTCTAGAGTAAATATTCCATCAGCGGGTAAACTACTCGCAACCATTTAGGGGAGCGCTAATTAGCACCATTTGCAGTTAACATTGTTCAGGGTGGTACAAATTTCATTTGTGCGTTTCTGTTTGGTTTGGGGTGGAGGGATGAGAAGATCTGGAAGCTGTTAAACCCAAAAAAAGCGATCGATGTCTTGTCCCCCCTGGCTGTCCCGGACCCCCTCACTGCCCCTGCAAACACCCCCACCTTTAAAGGGAGCAGTTCAGGAATCAGACACCAAAAACACTGAATCTATTGCATCGTTTTTGTGTTTCAGGGGTGACGGGTGGGTCAGTGTGATCTAATTTTTCTGCTTTTCGGAGGAAGCTTGATGATGCTCTTCCTCCTCTCCTGCACATTGCCAGGCATCACATCACCGTCTATCTTTTCCCATATTCTACCAAAAAAAAAAAAAGACTACGGGGTTATAATTTCTTAACAGCGGACAGGAACATTTTGCCGAGTTACAGGTTTGACACAGGACCCATGGCTGTGGCTCTGGTCTCTGCTGGGGTCAGGCTGGAGCAGCAGGCGCTGACTCTGATAACGAAACCGATATGCTGAGGTTGCACCATCTTCCCCTCTTAGGACTTGCCCCACGTTCCCCAGCGCCCTGCAAAATGCTTGGGGTTTCTCATTTGTGATTTGGGGGAGCTTTGGGGAGACGGCCCCTGTGGTTTGGGGTCTGAGGACCCTGCTAGCTCAGCTCCTGGATTTACAGCAAGCTGTGGGTGCTTACAGATGCTTTCCATTCTTCCCTTCTATTCTGCTGCAAACTCAAACACCATCCTCTCCGCCTTCATCCTCCAAGGAGCAGCTCAGAGCAACACTTTCAGCTGCAGTTTCCTTTCCGCAATGCCAAACCAGCAGCTCACACAGGACACAGCTCGTCTTTCCGCGGTGCAGAGCGGGAACAAATCAACAAGTTGCGCTTCTGTCCGTAGATAGAAATTCTGGAGCAGCCTTTAAGGGTATTGCTTGTGCCTTCCGAGCGCCAGGGAGCTACAAGGGGATTTTAGACAAGTTCATCCGATAGCCTCAGTAGGAAGTTAAATTATTGGATTTCCCAGTGGAGACAGAGCCCATAAATCCATGACCTTGGAGGTTTTCCTCCTCCACTTCGAGCAGCGATACACCGTCCATCCCAGCTGGTCCTTCACTTCTTACCGTGCTGCGCCAGACACAGGTTCCCTACAGCAGTGATGGTTTCCAAGGTAAAAACATCGACGATAAGACACATTGAGTTATGGCGTTACCTCCCGTGGGAGCTAATCCCCCAGCTTGGGACTCAGCAGAGGAGTTGTTTTTTAATTCTTGTTTTCTAAACAAGAAAAACCAAGTCATTAGAACGTGCTTCTGGCAAGAAAAGCTCAGTTTGTGACTTTCTGTTTTCGCAGGGAGAGGTTTTCTAATTCAAAGTGGCTGGAATACGTAAATATTTAATCATTTTGTACAGGAAAGTTTTGGACTCAATTAAAAATTCTAATGTCAGCTTTTCAGAGAATCACAGAATGGCTGGGGTTGGAATGGACCTCTGGAGATCATCTAGTCCAGATACTCCTCCTAAAAGCCTGTAAAGCAAAGCATCAAAACTAAGACAATGCTTAAGGTTAGGAAACCAAAATTCTGTCAATCTCTGCTTGATTTTCCCCACAGTATTTCAATTTGTGAACAGTTTTAGTACATTTGACTTTCTGGCCCGGCAAGAGAAGAGACTATTTGGATCTCCAACAATTCTCACGCAGGAAAACTCCGTCCAGCTCACACTTGAGCGAAACACGAGAACAATTCAATTTTCCTCCTTTTTCATTAACTTTCCAAGAGCCCCCGAGCTCTGGTCCTTTTAGAGGAGCTGGTTTGAGAGCTGGCGGCGGGGATGGTTATGAGCAACGTCGTACGTACGCAGCCGACCAAACATTATCTCATTTATCGGGGGGAACGCCAGCCCTCCTACACCCTTCTCTCTGCCAGACTCCTCCCGTACAGCATCCCGCTCTCCAGTGTTAATGCTTCCTAGTCCATCCCCCATGGCAGCTCTCATCTCCTTGCATCGGTCTCTCCTTGGATGTCAGCAATATCCTTGGCACGCTGCACTTGTGTTTTGAAGAACAGCTCGGCTGCCGCAGCCATTTTCTTTGTCACTGAATTCGACTCGAGTTCTCCCCTCCGGCCAGCACGGCGTGCTGAGGAAAATAAGGGCAAACCCCTGCCTTTGCATCGCAGTTCCACTGCTAAAGCATTTGACCAAAATTTGGTAAGATTTTATAGGTATTTTAACATAGCGTGTAACCAGTCCTTTTCGTCTTGAATTTTGAAAAGATAAAATACCAGAAGTCAAGCTCCTTGTCTTTTTTAATGTGTTCTTTGGTGACTTTGCTGTGCTTTCCTGGCTTGTGAAATACTCAACTACATTTTTCCTGGCAGTTCTGTACTGTCATGAGGTCTAAAAATGTACTGACATAATGTAATAAATACACAAAAAAAAAAAAGAGAGCGGAGATTAGTCAGCGATAGCAGGACCCCAGAGCTGGGGACTTGAGAAAAGCATTAAAAAAGTCTGAGCTTTTAAAATGTAAAAGCTGGCACCAGTGATCTCAAATCTGAAAAATCTACAGCCATTGAAGAAAAAAAACAAAGTGTTCAGCACTCAACAGGTTTCTTAAGGTTTTAGCACCAGGGGATGATCTCACCTCCAGGTATCACATCCAGCAGAGGCCAACCCTGGTCTGCAGAGCAGATTCTGTTGTGTTAATACCTACGGAGTCGCATGTGAAGGAGCATTCACAACATCTCACCCTTGTGTGGACAGGGTAGGGCTCCCAGCACAGCCTTTCCCCCACTGGGAAGGTTAAAAGGGTGTCTCGTTTTCATTTGACTGGGACAAAGTTGGTATCGCAGCTACTTAAAGTGGCATCGCCGACTCCTTCCTGAGGCCATTCCGAGAGCCTCCGCCCTCCCACACAAAGGAGTTTATCTGGGAGGTTGTTCCTGCCCCTCCCTCTGTCTACACCTTCAGTTATCCCATTAGGGAGGCTTTGATACCCGAACCCAGTCGGAAAACATCCAGGTCGCTCAACCTCCACACAAGCAACGAGCCAAGTGCAACCTCGGAGCGGTGCCGGATCGGAGGGAGCGTGTCCTGCCGGCGGGGACAAGGACCAGCGCAACCGCCACAGCCAAAGGGAGCCAAAACCCACTGGTTTTTATTGCACATACACCCGAAACAATGCGATTCTCCTTTACGTGTCAGAAAATCCTTCCCTGTCCTCGCTCGCTGCCGCTTTCCTCAAATACAAGAGGGTATTACACTCGGCAGGATTTGCCTCCTGCTTCTCTTCCTCCTGCATAAAACGGGCATAATAACACCCTTACCTTACAGGGCTTTTGAAAGCCTCAATTAAACAAACTGCTCTGAGATTTGTGTAAGAGGAAAATTAAATCAACATCCTATTGTAAAGCTAGAGTTACTGCATCCATATTTCTGCACATACATTCAGCCTCCGCGTGAACGTCTGTAAATACAGACCAACCTTCCTAACAAGGCTCGTCTCAGGAGGGAAGAAGTCGCTCAAAATTGAGGAAAAGCCAGATTTAGTTTTCCATGCAACCCTGATTGACCTCTTTACATCCACGCTTGGCACTAAATGTGCAAAAAACCACCAACAACTTGGTGCTCGCAGCGAAGACTTTTCCAGGTTATCTAATACCAGGGAGAATACTTTAGGGCAGCAGGGTCTAAACTTCACCAGGATGTTCCTCCTTCTTGGAAAGAGCCGTAGACCAACAGGCTGGGAGCTCCAGGCAGCTGCTGACACGTTAGATTTGCCGGTGAACTTCGCCATTGATGCTTTCCAACCACAGCCACTCATCCAACTGTGGGTCAAAGACGGTATTTTCAAGAGTGAAAGCTTTCACTGGCACGACACATTTCTGTGATTCTATGATTCTGTGGTTCTATGACAGTCCCTGTCATACCACGCAGCCTTTGGGCAGGAGGCAAAAGCAGGGGCACACATCACTCAGCTTTTCTCGCTTGCTCCAGCCAAGCTGCCAGGTCTGGTTTGTGCTCCCCGTATCAAACGTAGCTGTATCCTATTTAGTTCAAATTAGCATTCACTGTTGCCTACACCGGTAATTTCCTGCACCGTGTCCCACTTTCTCGGCAATACAAGCTCCCATTCAGCAAGGCACTTACACACAGAACTTACTGCCTTCAGCAAGAGCGAAGCACAAACTCCAGAGCTTTGCTGATCAAGCACAGAGCCGTCAATTCCTTTCCCTCTAGAGCACCTCACTTTGCAGGAGAGTCCTCCAAAAAAACTCCTCCTTCCTCTTCACTTTTCTAGTGGTTTCTATCGTGCCCTGAAAACACACGCGACAACACTGTTAGAGTCAGAATCCTACGGACACTGTACAAAGAGATGTGTGCCAAGCACAAACCCCGGCCAAGGCAGACGAAGAGCTACAATAGCAAAAGTCATCCTGATCGTGAATCTTCTCTTCTGGATTAATTTTCCCCAATATGGCACCAAAAAAGTGGTGGCACTGCTCTGATTGACAAATCAAATCCAGTTGACTAATCAGTAAAAGGCTGCATGACTCAGTTTCCCTCCGCCTTTACAGAGATGGAAGGATGCTCCCCAAATCCCTGCATAACTTTATCCCTGTGGATTCACCCTCACCCATGGCCCCACTTCCAGGCACCGAAACATGTGCACCTTTCACTTTTGCTCAGGAAAAACAGTTCAGTTCAATTTGAGTCTGTGATTCCTGTAGGGAATCCAACTGGGGACCAGATGGGGCTCGTCCCAATGACAAAACAAAGCTCTTCTAGCTTTAGTTATGATGCAACGCCAAAAGCCACTGGCATGCATACATGGCGATTCCTTCTGCTCACACCTCTGTTTTATTGAAAATAATCAGGTTCCATTTATCCTGGAGCTCTAAAACTAACTAGAGAATGAGAAATGGTGGTGACATACATGGAGAAGGTGGAGCCAAAGAGTTTGGGAGAGAAGGCAATAGTGTCTGGTCTCGCATGCTTCTGGTCAGAAGTATTTGATGATTACTGTTGCAACAATAAAAATCGCTAAGGATGACCGCTGTTTCCCACTTTCCTGTGCTGTCAGGAAGATCCTGAAAAAGCTCCAATTTTCAGTGGAATTTACAATTTATTATGTCTTGAAGTTACTCCCCAGCCTCTTCATCTCTTTACCTCCCCTGTTCCCTTCCTGTCTCCCGGTTTCTAGTTTATCTGTGAAATCAAGATGTCCCAAGTGGAACAATGTACCTGGGGAGGCCAAGGGTTCTTTGCCGTTCACCAGAGCCCTCAGCATCACAGCTGGACTGTAAAGCCTTTCTGAACGACTAGTTCTGGCTCAGCCCAAGTCACAGGCTTGATGCCATTATCCCTCCACGAACGGGTTTATGCGAAGAGTCAGAATGGGCGATGATCAAGTTCCCTTCCAGCCAAAACAATCTACGAACCTCCAAGGAAATCCACCATCCTCTGGCGAGAGCCAGGACCAGACTTTCCGAAGCGTAACAATGTCTGGCTCCGGAATCGCAGGGGCAGAGCCTCTGAAGAGCTATGAAATCATCTTTTCTGCTTGGGAGGTTCCACAAGCTACGTTGGCATTGCCTGCCAGCCACAGACCACAAGACTGGAATGCTGGGAATAAAACCAGAGCAGATACATTCAGAATGGCTTTAGAGTTAACGTTACACTGCTAAAAAGGAATGGGGAAAAAACCATAATAAAATAAAATAAGATAAAGGCACTTAACCTGGCTTTTCAACACAATAAAAGCGAATTCAGAGATTTCCTTTGAACGCGCTAGTTGTGCAACCCAGCCCACTCAGCAGAACCGGGTTGGGAATGGCAGAAGCCGCTGCAAGTCAGGACCGAGGTACCTGAGCAGGGCTGTGTGGGAGGGAGAGCAGCAGCTTCCGAGGGAACGGCAGCTCCGACAGCATCAGGCCTGGCTCAGCGAGGGGCCATTCACTTGCTGCTCTCTGACCACCACCAGGGCTGGAAACAAAAGCATGTCTGTCCAGCACGGGTCACGCCGAGCGATTGCTTCAATACTGCAGCAGAATGAAGAGCGTTAAGAGAGGCAAAGAGCCACTTCGATGGCTGCAGGCTCACAGGGCTGCAAGTTTTTGCATGAAGCCCAAGTCAAAACCAGGCGGGCAACTGGGATGTAGCCTTGAAAGTTGAAACAAATAAATGACTAGCCTTCATTTTCTGCTATTCAGGAGTTTAAATTTAAAGGGGAGTCCATCAACTTCAAATAAATCATGTTTATAATTAAAAACATATTTTCCTGCGCTGCTTACAAGCCTTTGGATGATTAATAAAGCATTTTTCAAATTACTTTAATGCACACTAACTATGCTGCTTGTTTACCCCAGTCAATAATTTTTCTTCCAGGGAGATAAAGCCATCCCAGGAGGAGATTTTCCTCCAGGGACCAAGAGGAAAAGACCCCAAGGGAACTGCCTACGGCACCAGTAACACATGGGAGGTCTCGCACTGAAAGCAACAGAGCTGGTTACATGAGTCCCGTCACGTCAAACACTCCCAGGACTTCTTTTGCTAAGCCTGACTCTTTGCCTGGATGAGAAGACACGAGCTTGCTCAGCTCCCAGAGGCCTTGAGCTGTGTTTTGCCTAGACCTTGCCTGAGGTACCAACCTTGTCAGGGAACCAGATTTTGTAGGTTTAGCATGAAAAAAAAAGCAGCGGCTGCACAGCTTCTGGGTTGGGTCAGGCTTGTGCCCAGCAGAAGTCAAATGTGCTTAGAACGAAAGAATCCTCACCTCCTGTTTCATCTGCAGATGCTGGGAAGTCTCTAAGTCTTCAGAAAATACAGTAAGCAAGGGGACATGGAAGTTAGGAACTGATGACATACACAGTAGAGAACATTGCTACAGCCCCTTCCAACACTTGACAAATCAGGCTGCTCCTGGTTTGACTCTCCAAGACTCCTGCAGACTCTCCAAAGACAGCAATGACATTTCCTCATCTTTTTTCGCTTTCTCCCATTTCAAGACAGCAGTTATTTCATAACCTACATGTCTCTCTAGTTGACAGTTACTCTTAGGCAACTGCCAGCTACCAATATAAGCATCTAGCTAAGAAAATACACATGCTCTGTGTAGTATGAACTAAAACAAGGTAAGAGATATCCCTTCTTGAGAGACGCGAGCAGGAACCAGTGAAACTCATGATAACAGAAGAGAAAAAAACTGTAGTTACCCAACGGTGGCCCAGATCAGGCGCATAGAAGCATGTGAGTCTCTGTGGAAGCCTAATTTATATTAATCAACCCAGCATTGAAAAGCATTACCGCAAAATTTATTCTGATACCTGTTGTACCACACCCTAAAAATAACAAAAGAAAACAAGCGGAGATAAAAGATATTTGCTGTCAAAGGTGGGGAAATACCTTCGGAAAGCCACAACGTTGGCTTCCTCTAAGAAATTAAACAAAAGTGGTAGACATTCTTGAGATTTCTCATCAAAGACAGGTGTCTTGTCTTGCTTGACATTAGCACATTACCATGACAGGGCAGTGCAGCTTGTGACCTGGGGACTGCAGTCAGCAAGAACGGTTTTCACTGTTCAAGCAGAAAAAGCACTTAATTCTGTGTAAACCCCGGTCCCACGAGCTGCTTGTGATTCTCTGCACTCTGGATGTGCCTCAAAACCAGTATCAGCCCCAAATCTTTGAAAGCCTGAACCCTGTCCACTATGAATTTATAGCACCTGAGCTATAGTGTGCTAGCTCCTAATATAAAAATCCTTCTGGATAGTGAGGGCCAGGCAGCATAATCTGCTTTTTCCACAGCACAAAGCATCCATGGGGAAGTTGGCACAGAGAAACCAGCGTGCTCTCAGTTCACACCCTTGATCAAAGTATTTTAACGTGTGGATTTGCACAAACCTGAAGAGAGCTGCATGAGATAAGGTGGCTAAGGAATCCATGAGGCCTAGCGACCAGTTGTAAAGAACAGATTTACCAGTTTTGTGGTTTTTGTTCCCAAGACAAGAGTACACAAGACAGAGGTAAGGTCGAAGCTCTCCTGTTTCATGTGGAAATCCAGAGTATGAGTGACACACTACTCAACTTGCTCAGCTGCTGTAAGACAACACGACCATTTCTTAAGTCACTAAAACCATAAATAATTTTAAAAACCTCAGACCAGTAGCAAGACATATAAATTACTGCTTGGTCTCCTCTTAGAGCATTTGTCCTTAGCAAAACTCACTTCAAGTGATGCTAGGCACTGGAAAAGGCACTGAGGTCCTGTGTGCGCTGGGCTCTGTAAAACCACATCTCACCAGGAGGAGACGCTGCACATGGTCATGAAGAGGCTCCAACCTAAAAAGCGTGTCCCATTTCCTCACAGCTGAGGGGCGGCAGGTTTGCGGTATTTGCACTGGATCCATACTCGATACATCGTCATTTGTTTCCCACGGTTCACCTGCAATCGCCGATCAACCAGATTCTGGATTTTCTCCAGCCCAGCTGTTGTGAAGAGGTCATCTAATTCATCTGGAAGCAGAGAGAAGGAGATGGAGGATGCTACAGCTTGCATCTAACTGATACCTGCTCACACCGAGGGATAAACTATGTTGGACGATGGATCACAGGAAACTCACAGTCTCGCTTTGCAGGGAAATGTAAACATCAGACAGGATTTAATTACTGTACTATGGGGGATTAAGATCACATCACAGATTAAGATCGTCCAGTTTCCCTTGAGTTTACCTTCTATTACCAAGGAAGGAAAGAATTATTTGGAGAACCAGAATTACAGAGACTCGACAAAGAGAAAACAGCAGCAATTTCAGACATGGGTATCGCCTCTAGTAACCAATTAAGGGAGCATCTTCTGGCGAGTAGGGACATATCCATTTCTTCCCCCCCCCGCCTCTCTGCAGAGGAATTTCAGAGCCTGCAAGAGCAAAGAAGGGGATCAGACCTACGCTTCTTAATGGTGGCAATAAGATCCACTCTGTATAGGTTGGAGGGGAATGAGCTTCATTAAGGTTAAGTTGGGGGGGGGGGGGGAAAATCCTTTAAGAAACCACACCATGCTGGGGCCCAATCAAAGCACTAAGAGCCCCGGAGGCTGCGGCACTGGCACTGGCAGGAATTCCTGACCAAGGAAACCAGTATCCCAGTGCCCCAGCGCACTGGCCGTGGGCAAAGCCAGACCCAGTTCTCCTGCGCAGCATAGAGCTTGTTCAACTGCAGCCCGGGAGCACGTGATTTGTACGGAGTTTCTGTAGAAAAGGGCTAACAGGTCCCAGCTTGTGCTCTTTTATCAGATGCTCGCCATTACGGAGCGTTTGCCAAACACGCACGAAACATTAATTTTGTTGTGACAAACAAGACTTGTGCAGCGGGGAAGGGAATAGTTGGTTGCAGTTGTGCCACTGCTCTGAAACTGTCCGTGCAGAGGGGTCCACGGTGGAAGTGACTGGAGGTGTAACTGGTGATAAGCAGGGAGAATACAACCCCTGCTGAACACCAAGCAGCAGCAGAACTGGAGAGGCTGCCTCAGCTCTACGCTGAACCACACCCTTAGTATTTCCTTGTAGGAGAAAACTAAAGTCAAGAGAAGTTCCTTCAGGTGGTGTCCATCTCACTCCATCCTCAGCAGGCAAGGAGAATCAAGGAGAGCTCCTCCAATCCCACCCCTCCCGGTGTACCAAACACACTAGTTTTCTCTAAAAGTTGGGTAATAGTTCTAAACTAAAGGAGAAAAGATTCAGGCTAGACATGAGGAAAGAAATTTATACAATGTCGGTGGTAAAATACTGGCCCAGGTTGGCCAGAGAGGTGGTGGATGAACCATCCCTGGAGACATCCCAGGCCAGGCTGGACGGGGCTCTGAGCAACCTGAGCTGGTGAAGATGTCCCTTCAACCCAAACTATTCTCTGATTCTGTGAAAAGGGATTCACCCTGCCATATTTCCATCAGCAAGTGACAAGCCCAGGTACTTCACATTTCCCACTGCTCCAAGAAAAGCTGGAAAGAGCTAGTGGCAAAACTCGAGGGCACAGAGACAAAGAGGTGAGGAAAGTCAGAAGGATGTTTTCCAGCCTCCTACCTTGTGTGAAGAAGTAGACTCTGGTGCCATCACCTCTCACATAGAAGTTATCAGACAGACATTGACCTAAGGGCAAGAGGCATTTAAACAGTTACCAGCTATCATGTAAAAATCAACAGCTGCCATCCAACTGCACGTAAAGACAAGAGGCGCTTCTCCCAGCACATGCTGTGCTTAAGGGGAATTAATGAGCTGCCTCCTAAACAGAGGAGACAGTAACTCCAGAGAATCATTGTCTGGTAGTGATCTGGCAAGACTACCCAAGGGAAAAGAAAATACCTTTCTTAAACCGAAGCTGGGCCAGATCGTAACGGCCATAATCTCGTAACAAAATCATTCCTCCCGGTTTCAGAAGGCGACTCAGCCTGTTAACGATGCACTGCATCCTGAGGGAAAAACAAAACAGAAGTATTCATCGCTCTGCCAAATGATGCTTGTTTCCTTAGCCTATTTTCCATTAAGAAGGTGTAAATTTTATATACGTTTCAACTTGATATAAAGAGCTACCAAAAGACAGCACTTTCCTGAGCTCTCTTAGACTTAGGTGGGTTGATTCAATTTGGCTGCCTTGTTTCTGACACTCAATTCTGGTGTTTGTGGGGTTTGTTTGTTTTGTTTTGTTTTTCTGCAATTATAACCTAGCCTGCCACAGCAGGGATTAACTGCTCTCTCTCTTACTAATTACAAAAGTACCTCCACTGGTTTCTGTAAAACAAGTAATAACTGAACTTGAAAAATGCTGTGAAATAAAACCAAAGGGAACAAGAGAGACTAGTGCAGGTTGTAACACACTGTCACACTAAGATCACAGCACTTTTCTCAACAGTTTTCTGAACCTGTCCCCTCCCTTCTTGCCACCTCTCATAGGTGAAATTAATCTCATCTTTGAGCCTTACAAGCCAGTAGCACATTTTACACAAATGGGTGCTGAGTTCTTAATGTGTCGGGGTTCAGAACAGAGGTGCAACAGTGAGCGCAGCAAGATGTCACCTATAACCACTTAGCACCTCCAAATCACCCCTATCCTGCACCAGAATTTGTGACAACAGAAAATATCTGCAAATTTCATTTTCAGAAGCTTAATGGAAAACTGGACCAGACACAGAACAAACTTTAATTTTTCTTGATATGAAGGGATCTACTATTAAAGAACTCCGGTTCTATATGCATTATCTTCTGAAACCAGGAGGAATTATTAAAACTTACTTCTCTGGGAGAATTGCTGAGAGGACAAAGATAAGAATAACAATGTCAAGACTCTCATCTGGCATCGGGAAAGGACTTTGGTCATTGCACAGGTCATGGACAAATGCAAAGCAGCGAGAAGAATCGAATTCTGTATTGTTCTGTGTTTAAGGGGAGAGAAATCAGAGCATTAGCAGCAGACCTTGATCTTAATCTTATCTGGATGTGGGAGCATTTTAACTTTCACATAATGAAGTGATGTGTTCAGAAATCTGTTTCAGCCTCACTGGATTAAGGCAGACAGGGGCAGGCAGGTTCCCTGGTCTGACAAGGAACAGGGGTGAAATGTGAAAAGTAAGTACACATGGGAGATTTACAAAGAGTTTTGGACTTGTTACATTCAGACAATCAGCACGGCCAAAAATCCCAAACTGGACTGAGGGATTATTGAAGTTTTGAGGTCACATTTTCCACTAATAGTGGTAGGAAGTGAGGGATTTACACTATTAAGCAAGAAATCTTCACAAAAGTGTGTCAGGGCCCCTCTCTGCATCACCGAAATCAATATTCATTTGAACTACAAGCAGTCTACTCCCCAAACCCCAAACCTGTCTGCCTGAAGTTACGCTCTTAAAAACATTTAGGGTTGTAAAAGAAGTTGTGTATTTTTCTAAAGCTGCTGCTACAGGTGGCAGGAGCCTCTACAAACAGTGCTTGCGTCAGGTTAGGAGGGTGGAATGACATCCTGTCTCTGCTGCTGTGCTCCCCATCTCACCTCATTAAGTCATTACATTTCATATTTTAAATATTCTCTGTTCTGACTTGAAATTTATTAGCAGTGTTTGTCCTTTGGCTAAATTCCAGCCTCCTGCATCCCTCCTCAGCTGTCTGTGCAGAAGCAACGAGACCACATTCCCAGAACTGCAGTGACAGTAACGCACATGCAAACCAAACCCAGCTTCAGTTCCTGTTAAAAAATAGCCTGAATGTTTTCAAGGTTCAGCAGTTGCTCAACTAAAAGAGTGCTGGATTTAGCAAAGTACTGACAACCACAGGGGAAAGAAAATCTGGCTGACTTGTCTGCTGCCAACGTGACATTTTGAGAACTCCAACTTCCCTCATTTCTACAATTTTCGACAGCTGGTTTTCCTGATTTACCAGTACAAGGGTCAGCATCAGGGCTAGCTAAAACCAGAAAGCTGCCATCACAGCTAGACAGCTGGTGGCAGCTGTGACATTTTTGTGTTAATCTGCAATTGGCACCGTGTACTTCTATCTTCGTAAGTCACCAGTGAGTTTACCTGGACAAGATCCACAGCCGTTGTAGAAAAGTCACAGCAATAAACAAAAAGTCCTGGGTCACTGAAATAAATAAAAGAAACTATCATCATTTATATAAAGGTGCTTCATAGGAATTACAGAAGCAGCTCAAATGCACAGAGCACAGAATTGGGAGCTGCAAATCCTGGGCTTTAGTCTATATGTATCGGTAATGTGCTGTGCAAAAGCTGGTGGAACATGTTGCTCCTTTATCCCTCAGTTATTCTCATATGGAACTGCCTGCTTACTTTTCCTTCTGGAAAAGGAGAGGCGCTAAGACCTGGAAGAAAATGCTTTCAGAATGAGACATGTAAACTCACATTAGGGTGGTTGCGCTCTGAGACCAAACATTTCCAAGCTTGAAACACAATCATTTGAACTTGCAGATGGCAAATGCACCATTTGCATCCGGCCTTTCTGTGAGATTGTCTCAACTAAGAACACAGGCAACACTTTTCCAATTGTTTTTCAGAGGCTGGTATATTGTGCAGGCAAAAAACTGCTGAGAAGTACTTACTTGTTGGTTTGTAAAATTGGGAAGACCGTATTTCCAGCACCACAGCCAACCTGTGCAAAGAAAGTAGAAGCACACGCAGTGAAAATAATTTCTTCAGCATGTCCCACACAGTTAATTTCAAATCATCTCCCTACAATCATGGAACAAAGAGCAACTCATAAGTAACAACAGAGTGCAGCAGCAACCATTTGCAAATCTCGCTGCAAGATCTGAATATGTTCAGCTCGGAGGAGCAGGGCTACATATAAGCGTTTGTGGGAAACCACTAAGCCAGTTCTCGTAGAAATCTTACGATTTCTATATATTGTTATTCCTTAGAAAACTGTTATTGCTGGAATCCCAAGCATAACAGCCAGTATGAGTCACTGAAGCTTTGGCAAAAGCTGCGGATTAGTTGCATTTGCTTCCATAGAAAATCAGAGCAATGGAGAAATAAGTTTGTTTTGCTGTAATTACATCCTGCTGTTTCAGAATTTCCTTCGCTAGATGGCTCTTCCTCAAGTTACAAGCAGGCCTACAGGAATTCTGCCTTATTATTCCTTCTGCTTGTTCCCATTTGAAGAGAAGGCAGCTCACACAGCTAGGTTTGAGGAATCTGTCTCTGAATGTGAAAGGAATCAGTAAAATTGAAATAAAATGAGTAGAAAACACGACTGATGGCTTGCAGTGACAGATGTTACTGAAAGCACTCAGCTGAGTCAGGAAAATCACAACGATCCAAGAACATGAAAGCCTGAGGAAGTCTCAGAGCCTCAGATTAAATAAAAAACCAGAAAGGACAGTTCATATTGACTCTCCCTGGAAGGGCAGAACTTCCATAGAACATGAAGCAGTCAACAAAACCAGCAAGATGTACAGCGAACAAAGCAGAGGTGACAGAGTGAAGGTTGTTACCAGCTGTCAGGAGTCAAATGTTTAATAGTCCTACAGCCTTTGGTGGGGACAAACCCCGTATGGGTCTGAGATTCTCCATTATTACATGGGCCACCAGGAACAAACCAAACAGCATCTTTAGATTCTTGATTTAATTGTTTTGTTTCACATCTCCCAAGGCAAACAAGAGTCAGCGCAAACATGCAAAGCATAATTTACAAGGGAAAGCTTTATACAGACAAGTGAAAGAATCAGCTTCTTCAAAAGATGATTTTTAAATGTTTGTTTCAACATCTGATTGTAACAGTTTGTATTTTAAACTCTGAAACTTCTCACGGCCCATATGCTCTGCCATTCAGGGTCCAAACCAAAAGAATCCCAACAGATTTCACTCAGTTTTAAGCTGCTTTTTGAATTTTACTGATTTAAGGCAATCGCGCCCTGTTTCCAGTTATATATATTTTATGTCCCAGTCACCCTAACACTGGTGCAAGCGACTGTTTGATGTGTGACTCTGTTTTACAACTATTACCTCTAATATTCGGTAAGACGCGGACGATCCTGGGTAATCTCCATCACTGTGATTCAGCTCATCGTATTTCTGCGTAGCCAGCTCCTCTGTACAGATCTTAGGTGTGTTTTTTATCAGGTTTAGCTGATTCTCTGCCCTGGTTTCCAATGAACAATGTCCATTTTCACAGCTTCCCAGCCCTTCATGGCTGGATTCTTCTTTGTTACTAGATTCAAACACACGATGCCCATTTTGACTTGGGTTCCTGTTAGGAGCCAGCTCAGGAAATTCAGTGAACAGCCAGTGCCTGTCCTTGAAGAAGCCATTTTCGTGGATTTTATAAAAGTCATCCCAGTACCTCTTAGCGTTCACCTCATAGTCCTCTGTAAACACAAGCAAAAATGACACCAGCAGTCAAATCGGGTCTCGGAGTTTCATCAGTTCAGATGGTCAGGGATCCCTGCAGACACCTATTCAGCAATTTGGTTTAATAAATAAGGCTATTGGCTGAAAATCACCTTTATTTAAATTATGCTGTGCCACATAAACACTCAGCCTGCCTCCTCAAAGTCACTTTGTTGGGACTAAAAAGGGGAAAAGAGCTAGAAGAGGAAACTCTGTCTCCTGGTAGGATTTAAAGGAAGCTGGGAACAGAAAAGGCCTCTTTGAAATGTAAGAAATCAAGGGCCAGCTGAAAAAGATCATGCAAGAAACAGATTGAAAGCAAAAAACGACCATATTCATTTTTCAGTCTGACTTCCTGCACAACTTATGCCAGAAAGGTTCACAAAATACATGCTCTGAGATCCCTTTTAGTGGTATTAGCTCAGGTGGACATTGGCACGTGAGCCAGATTCCTCCAGAGACTTTTGTGATAAGGACTCCTGACCGTTCTGCTCGTCTGTGTAAGGACACCCCCAAAGCCAAGCCCATGCTCACCCTTTCACATTGCAGAAGAAGGGCAAACAAAAGTAAATACTGAAAGAGAGAGAGCCAAGGACCCCCTGAATGGCTGATTATGGAGCCTCCAAAGCAAACCAATAAACCCTTCCACATCTTTCTCTGTTCCCAGCCAGCAGACACATCTTTGACATACCCAAAAAACTTCTCCTTCAGAACAAATTCTGACAGCCCCAAGAAATCCAGAGAATAATGCAGCCATAATGACCAATACCCTGCCTTTGTTCTCCTGCTTGGACATTCCCGATTCTCAAAATACCAAACCCTTCAGGCACATTTGGTTGGGCTGCCTTCCCTCCGTTTCAGCCATCCCATTGTCTCCACACGCTTCCCGCTGAATAGCAGCCATCAAAATGTGCCCGGTCTCCATTGTTCGGTCTGGGAAATCCATCACGGAGACCTGACAAACTGCTCGAACAGTAAATTGCTCCACAATTTCCTAGTTGTATATAGGTTCTTAAAGCATGACAGAGAGCATCCTTTAATGTTAACCAGATTTTAAAATGAACTCCACACAATGGGTATCACAATAGAAACCGCTGGATACTTCTGGGAATCCAAGAAATTAGGAGGGTTGCTCTTTGGTGTAATTAAATTTGCTATTGTGAACACAACTGGAAGCTATATGTGCAGTTCTCAATAGCTCCAACAGCGATCGGTATCGCCTTAAAGATGACACACTCCATTTAATTTGAACAAAAGGTGCAGATCCATCCTAGAGCTCAGCTTGGTACAACAGGATCATCATCAAACAAGTTTCTTATCATACCAAGGAGTGGGAAGACAGTTCAGCATCATTTAAGGGAGTGGACGATCTCTAATGGGTGCGGAGTAAAGACGCGTCATTAACCAACTAACAGCTTCAACTGTCTTACTGACTATAGAGCTGTGCAGCTTTAGCTTGATTCAGATTCAGGTAAGCTTTGCATTTTGGATGTATAAATATCCTTTAAGCCAAGTTTGAGGAAATAAAAGCTTTGGAATCCTGCCTCTCTGATGATAAACACTTCAATTGGGATAAAATAATTTTTCTTCGCTTCTCATTTAATCATTATCATGCTGTTTGTTAACTGTAGAGACAGATACGGACACGACCTCATTAGACCCTCTTAAAACTGAGCTTGAATTAGGGATAGCTCCACAGCATGCAAGCAAACAAAAGATTGCCTGTTAGAAGTTAAGCTTTAGAGAGCAAAAACAAGCAGAGAAAATAAGATTAAATGAGGCTGTTGCTCTACACTGAAAGAAGTTCGTTGACGAGGAACACTAACGAGCTTTCAAACATAACACAAAGAAGCTCAAGCCAAGGTGACTCCTCCCAGCCAAGACCATTTCTGTTCCTGGAGGATGAGTCTCTAGAGAAGGTGGGAAAGTCACAGAGAGGTAAATTAAGAACAGAAAGATTCCTCTTGTGCCATTTTTCATTATCAATCACTAGGTAATGTATTTTGAATGATTCGGGAGATGGGGGAAGGGAGGAATAAATGAAGATGCGTATGCAGCTCTCGTCAGACTCTTCCGCTCTTGCATGAACAAGTTAAGACCCAACATTACAACAGTATCCAAAAGTACCTTGTTTATCTTGTGGCAAGAGCTGTGAGCTGTTCTCTTGAACTTTACTCCTGGCACTGGCTTCCTGCTCTTCTGACCACTCCACATTATCCCTGTTGTAAAAAATAAGATGAACTATTCAGCTGAAAATAGTAGGGCAAAGACAGGGAGAAAAGAGAATGGTCTCCAAACCGACAGCTGTGGAGCTCATCACGACCTCCTGTTCCAGCTCCACAGCAGGACACCAGCCATGAGCACCTACAGTTCCTGATTCTGAATGAATTGCGCTTGTAGCACCACAAAAGATGTAACTGTGAGCCCAAGAGACACCAAATCTGCCCCCTAATCCTTTTCTCTATTTGACACTCAGCCAAGTGGGGAGGAAATAAATCATTGTTATAAAAATCATGAGGGAACTCAGTAAAAACAGGCCTCCTTGGAGAGGAACCGCTGTTCTCACATGATGAAAAGCACTTGTTCCCTCTCAGGTGACGGACAGGCAGGCGCTTGCTTGCTTTCACTCATCAACAGCAGCCATTTGATTTAGCTGTCTTAGAAAACCACATATTCTTTCTCAAGTTCAAACAAAAAAGGCATTAGGATTATTTGGAAAGTAAAGTGTTATATTAATATTAAATCCAATTATGACAAAAATATGCAGGAAGCTTTAATGCATTAAGAGCCTATTAATAACTCAAATGTACATACACAGTTGTGTAGTCATTAAAGTGATTCACTTGACCCTTTTTCATTAAAACAAGTGAATGAAAAGCAGACTACAAGGATCAAGAAGCACTATTTTGGCCTCAGGAGGAATCAGTCTTTTGATATTAACTCACAAAATGAAGACTTGACAATGTCAAGTCTGTGAAAAACTATATTACTAAGAGTTTCTGCAGGGAAGCGCTACTGAGGATGCACTTTCATAACATGCCTTTGATAGAGTATAGTCCCAAAATAAATGACAAGCTGATACATGCACATTACTTTATTACTAATTAAACGTACCCGATTCTTAACAGGGTCTAGCAGCCAGAGACCACAAGTGGAAATATTTACTTCAAAAAGGCGAAATGCCTTCAGTTCCCAGCAAATCTGAGAGCTTAATGTATCTTAAAACAACAGCCTTCTCCAACCAAAGACCTCTGGTTCCAAGCTAACACCTGGCACAGTCTCATTCTGTGGCAGAAGATGGGTGAAATCCCCTTTGTCCAACGTCTACATTAGTCACTAATGTACACAGATGGAGGTGATTATAGATTTCCGAGAGCGGATCACTTCACTTTATTAACTATAGCTATGAAGCTACAAAGCAAAGCAACACATTCCTTGGAAATATCGAGGGACCCTGAGGAACCCCATGGAATACTCAGCCCCCCGCTCAAGACTCTGCCAAGAAAGACTCAGGACCCCCCGATAAGCACCGCCGAGCAGGGCAGGGACCCCCCCCAAGCCAGGCAAGGACCCCGCACCCCTCCGAGCCCCCCCGGCACCACTTGCCCCCACCGGCAGCGCCCCCGCCCCACCGCGCCCCGGTAGGCACTTCAGTGTCTGCAGCCGGGCCCCCGTGAAGCCCCAAACCACCGCCAGGCCTGGGCAGAGAGGACGAGCCCCCCGCCCGGTTCAGTCACCGCAGCCCAACCCCCGCGGCCGGGCCTGGAGAGGCACCACAGGCCAGCAGCGCCTCGGCCAGCTCCCGGGGCCCCTCCGCGGTGAGCAGCAAAGGGCCGGGGACGCGGAGGGAACACCGAGGAGGCGGCGGCCGCCCTCACCAGGCGTTGTGCTGGAAGAGGCGGGTGGGGTCGGTGAGGAAGCGCCTCCCGAAGAGCCCCCGCTCCGGCGCCTCCCTGGGCGCCGCCATGTTGGGCCGAGCGCCACCGGAAGCGGAAGTCCTGTCTGACGCTGCGACCCGAGAGAGGGCAGGGCTGGGCGGTCACGTGAGAGCCGCCGGTGTCACGTGGCGGCGGTGGCGGGAAGCCGCTCTCTCAGGGGGGTGGCGGCGGCGGGCGGGAAGCGGGCAGCAGGGCAATAAAACCGCTTTTCCTCGCTTTTATTTCGTGTTTCATTCACCGGCGTGAGGGCATTGTCCTAAGCCACCGTTGTCTGGCGTTCGCTGGCCTCTGGTGGCATATAGGCACGGGCTTGGCCTGGCGTCCATCCCCACTCCCTCCCTCCCAGGCCGCCGGCCTTGGCGGAGCTCCTGGTCCAGCCTGCGCAGGTCAGCGACTGTCACCAGCTCCCGGCCGGCGTTCCACGACCAGGAGTAGGTGCAGAAGGTGCGGTGGAAGCTCTCATCGCCGGGCTGCTGGGCGCTGTGGGCACCGATGCGCTGCCAGAGCTGCAGCAGGCTGAGGCGCTGGCCCTGGGCCAGGCTGTGCCTGCGCCGCAGAGCCGCCTGTGCTGCCTGCGAGGAGACACAGAATCGTCGAATCACACAAAATCATCGAATCACACAGAATCCCAGAATGTCAGGGGTTGGAAGGGACCTCGAGAGCTCATCCAGTGCAATCGCCCCCTGGAGCAGGAACACCCAGATGAGGTTACACAGAAGGTGTTCAGGCGGGTTTGAATGGCTGCACAGGAGACTCCACAACCTCCCTGGGCAGCCTGGGCCAGGCTGTTCCAATTCGTGCTGATGATTAACAGTAATAAGCAAATAGGCTATTGTTATACCTCTAGTTTAATTTTTCCTTGCACTTATGACCAAATTGCTCTTTAATACCTGTGTCTAGTTAAAGCATCTGCCAGACAGTTAATGTATGGGTGACGTGAGCGACCAGCCACACTTAGTTCTGCTCTAATTGCCGTCCCCATATGACGAAGTGTAACATCTGCTGCCTGTGTTCCACACTCACCTGTTCTCGTGCCCTGCCCAGGCTCTCTGCTGTCAGATGACGTGATGTGCTTGAGCACACGGTGCTGACACCAGCGGAGCTCCCCTGCTTTATGCAGTGAGCGGGAGGCTTGGGAGCAGGAGCCTGGTTAAACAGAGGACAAGATTTTAGGCTTGTTCCCACACCTCCTTCAATCATAGAATCATTGAGTGGGTGGGAAGGGACCTTCCCAGCTCCCCCAGTGCCCCCCTGCCATGACAGGGACATCTTCACCAGCTCAGGTTGCTCAGAGACCCGTCCAGCCTGGCCTGGGATGTCTCCAGGGATGGTTCATCCACCACCTCTCTGGCCAACCTGGGCCAGGCTCTCACCACCCTCTTAAAAAATTCCTTCAATGCAGTTACAGGGCTGAAGCCTCGCTTGTCCCGCTCACCTCCTGCACCCGGGTTCTCTCGCAGCAGCGGTGGCTCTCAAACAAAGCGCTTGGCTCATCCCTCTGCCTCGCCACATTCTGCAAGCCTTTTTTTGGCTTTGCCGGTGTTGTCACCTGTTTTTTAGAACTCAGTGGGAAGACGGGTGTCTGGGCATGAGGGCTGCCTGAAGAGGGCAAAGGGAAATAGGAACCAGAGTCACTGGCTGCACAGCCAACAGCCGGCTGCTCCGGCCCCTTGGTTTGCCTCCTCACCAGGGAAGGACGAGGTAAGTCCTGAATTCCTCGTGCTTCCGAAGCAGGAGTCGCAGCAGCAGCAGCCACCATCCGTCCCGCTGCCAAAATCTGCGGGTGCCAGAAACGCTGTTAAAGCTTTTCATGTGTAACATGGCTGTGGAACTTGGTGCTCGCCTTGGGGAAGGCACGTGGAGGAAGATCGCTTCGCACACCCAGAAATCGGCTCGGAACAAGCCTCGGGGGAATAATGCCTGGTCTGGAGCGCTCACCGTCGGTGTCCGGCCACCCCAGCTCGTCGTGTATCTCTGGGCTGCTTGATCTAATCCCCGGCCACACGGCGATCGTCTCCGTGCTGTAAACGCTGATATTGTCGTCCGTGTCTTCAGAGAATAAGTCAAAATCATCGTCGAATGCTGCAGGCAGGGGCAGGACAGTGGGTTAAACAGGACAGAGGGAGGCGCTACCTGTGTTATATTCGGTTGGAAACAATGCGTTAGAACCACGAGGGATTTGGGGCTGGGATTTGGCCGGGTTGTTCCTCACTGTGCAGCAAAACATGGACCTCTAAACAGCTACAAAGTGCAGGGGAGTTGGGAATCCGGGCAGAGGAAAGGTGAGCCCATGTTTAATGTGAGGTGGTTGGTTCAGTTCTAGCTCTGCACTCAGGAGCTTCGGTTGTCGCTGTCAAAGAGGGTATTGATGCTTCCTTCAATCATTGGTTCCCCAGATCTTTAGGACGGGGTTGTCTCCTCCTGGTTATTGTCTCAGGAGGACCATGGGATGCTGCAGGACCAACCTAAATGTGAAACCACTCCTGGCCATGCTGGCGACCTGCCTTCTGGGGGGGATCCCATGACAAGGTGACATTACCTTTCTCTCGTTCCCTTGTCATATTCTGTGCTGCTTCACACTCCGTTCTCTGCTGAGGGGTGGGTGGGGTGTCCCTGCCACACACACAGAGGCATAATGAGAGATGGACAGACAGATGGGCAGCTGAGAGGCGCAGATGGACAAGAGACCAGCCGAACCGCAGCTCCTGCTCATGGACCTTGTCCTTGTCCCAGCCTCAGGGAGACAGGCCGGGGACAGCAGCAGTTCCACACACCCGGGTTCCACCTCTGTGCTCACCTGGTTGCCTCCCTTGGTGGAGGGGTTGTCACCCTCTTCCTTGGCATTGACTTTGGTGTCTCGCTGGTTTTGGGAGCGCAGCCAGGAGAAGGAGCAACTTTTTCTGGATGTGGAAAGAAAAATAAGCGGAGAGTCTCAGGACCTCCCTTCCAGGCAGGACTCAGCTGTTGCCGTCACCAGGAGAGCTGGAAGGACCCTACAATGACACTTGTCCCTGTTTTGTGTTGCAGCAACATTAACTCGCTGCCTCCCCCTGTTCTGGGGCAGCAATGGAAATTCTGCACCCTTCCAGCATTCTCTGCCCTCTGCTACAGCATCTTCCCTGGGGCTCATTCAAACATCTTCCTGCCACTTAAGCCTCTGATCGCCTCTCCCACCTGCCGTGGGTGTCGAGGGTCTTTTATTCCCCTTCCTCTGCCCTCCACAGTAGCTCTGAGACAAACTGCCACCCGTGGCAGTGACACTCCATGGACACACTGGTTTTCCTTTCTCTACCGTTTGAACGCGATGGCTCGTGGTAGCCAAAGCCTGACTAGTCTCAGGGGATAATTAACATCTCACCGAGCTCTCTCTTACACATACTCGCCTCCATCTGCTAATCCAGAACCTGTTTTGCCTGGTGGACACGAGGTCACACCATTATGATGGCAGCACGAAGGTTCCATGGTGTGGGATGGCTAAAGACCCAGGCTCTGTTCCTGCTGTCCCCCAAGAAAACCTGTGGGACACTGGGCAAGGAGCTTTGGGCACCCCAAGGAGATGTCCAAGGCTTGGCTGGACAAAACCTCGACCAACCCGATCTAGAAGCTGGTTTGGAGGCCTCTGGAGGCTCCTTCTTACCAGGTTTCCTATGATTCACTCACCATTTACTTTTGCCTCTTTCAGCTTCTCTGGGTTTGAATAGATCGGTGGGGTGGCCGGGATGGAGGCCTCACCATTGACATCAACTTTGTCCTCTGTGAAAATAAAAAAGCCCCTCTGAGCATTGATTTCCTTCTGAACAGGGCTGTTTTAAGCACCATCCTAAACACACCAGCAAGGTGCTACTGCCTTCTACAGCCCAGACACGGAGGGAGATTGATTATATAAAAATAAGAGCAGTTTAATAACATCTTTTGCCTTTCTCCAGCTCCATCCTCCAGAGGATTTAAAACCTTTTCAACATGTTTGTGAAACTAATCTCTCCTGCACACAGGGAGGGGAAAAGCCCTGCCATCACTGCGGTGAGGGGGAAGCAGAGTGAGGTGAGGCGGCTTGTAGACAAACTGGGTCTTGAAACAAGAAGGGAAACACGAAGGGTGTCAAGCAAATCTTAGTCAGTCTCAAGCAGCCACCTGTGATTTCCCACCCTCGTGGCTCAGGAGCTACAACACGGAGCAGGGAGCGTGCTGAGAGCAGCGGCGTGCTTTGATTTTGGCCCTGGGGTTTTCTTCTGAACGACTTTTATCTAAACCCAACTAGCAGCAAATTGCATTGCGGAGATCTCACCCACCTTCCCCCAGGGCTGGTTGCTGGACTCTCCTTGTCCTCACCACCTTCATGGATTCACTTGGATTCACCTTCTCAGCAGCTGTAGAAGGAGAAAAAAGCTCAGCATCAGTGGAAATAGACACCAGAGCACAGAGGGGACGATGTGCTCGACCCGGCGGCAGCTACTGCACAAGCCAGGGGCTTTCCCCAAAATGATGCTTAGAGCTTTCTTCCTCCCAAGTGAAGGCAGGATGGAGCCCTTGGGCAGAGCCGGGCGTTGGGAAAAGGGAAAGTTGGAAGGAAAAGTGCTGGGGCTCATTTCTCTTTACACTGGGAGAAATCCAGACTGACTTCACTGAGCACAAACCCCCCTCATAGCATGATGCCTCTGTGGCAGGTGGGGGTACAAAAATAAGGTACTAGACCCTGCTGAGACGAGAGAGGAGGATTTTACTATGAGAGGGACAAATCCCTCACCCCCAGAGACTTTCCTCCACGTTTATACCACCTGAGTGGGAACCCATTGCATTATTTTCAGGAAATCAATCGCTTTGTGTAGTCTCTGTGTCATATCCTCATTGTCTGACAAGCACCAGTGCAGGCATGCAGGAGGCTTTTAGTTAATCTCTTGGTTTCCAGGGATTTCTAGGCTTCCTCCGAGGAAAAACACCTCAAACACCTACCCTTACCTTCCATGTGTGCTAAGGCTCCCAGCTTCTCCTTGGTGGCCAGGTGGACATCTCTGGCCATGGAGCCCGGGATGGGGTCGGGGTCCTGGGTGTTGCGTTTGCACGCTGAGGCAGGACACAGGCAGGATTTGAACAGAGCAAAGCAGATCGCCAGCAGCGGGGAATGGCTCTCCGGGGAGATCTCAGGTGGTGAAGAGACACGGTCTGTGGCAGCGAGACTCGGCACCTCCTGTAGCTCTGGGGTCTCCACCGCGGCCGGGTCAGAGCCCAGATTATCCCCAGGGGCTGTGTCCTCTGTAACAAAGTGTGGGAAACCTCCTCTGCTTGCTGGCAGTCAGCGCAGAGAGATTTGGCAAAATAAAAGGTTATTAATAATGATAATAGAGATGCCTTTGCCTTTCACCTACCCTTTCCTTCTCAGGATCTAAAGGGCTGTAGGCACAATAATGCAGTGGAAGTCCTTCCGCCCAGGCAGGGTGGGATGCTGAGGCCAAGAAGGATTGAATTCCCATTCCACGGCCATTCATCACCCATCACCTCCCTTCACCCCGCACCGTGTGTAACATGCTCGAGACACAGCCCTCTGCTCCTTTGATATGCTGAGGGGTGGCGTTTATATCTTGCTGAGACACACAGAGTTCACGCTACGCCTTCTGTGCCAAATAATGCAAAACATAAATGAAAAATGTCAGTCCCCACCTCCGGTGTGTCCTGGGGGTTCCTGCAGCTCCTCCCTGGCTGAGGGGACCTCTGTAGTGCCCAGGCTGGAATCTGCATCGTGAACATCAACCGTGTACGCTGGGATAGGAGGGAAGACGGAGCTTACTCAATGGGGAAATATGTGTGAGGAAGGGGAGACCAAAATACAACAAGAGTTTGCAGGGAGACTTTTGGTTACAGCTTTAAATGTTTCACCAAAAAGGCGCTTTAGAACAACGACAACTCTCATATCCACAAAGGATTTGGTGGTTTTAGATTCTCAGCCCCAAACGGCTTCCCAAACCAGGGCCTTTTTGGCCAGGTGCAGGCTGGAGGTCCCAGCGTTCCCCAGAGCAGAGGATTTTCTCATCCCAGGCTAACCCTGACTCCTCCACAGCCCTGCAGATCCTATAACGGACAAATCCCAGAGCAACCCCGTCTGATCTCACAGCTGACCCAGCTTCGATCAAGAAGTTCGATTAGAGACCTCCTGAGGTCCCTTCCAACCAGAATTATTCTGGATTTTGTGCCATGGGAAAATGTCAGCATTTTGGCATTTTTTATTATTATTTTTTTTTAATTCCAGCTCTTTCTCCTTTTCTTCCCCAAGTTTTAAGCTTTCTACCCAGCAGATGCTCCACATCCTAAATAATCCTGAAATACCAATATGCACATCCACAGCCACATCCTCCAGTGCCTCCTGGTCTGGTAAGTGGTTTTCCACTGGGGGTAGATGAGACTTGGCCTCTCCAACGTCAGCCTGCTTCCCTAGAATCAATGGGGAGATGCGTTTCGTTTCAGAAAGTTTCCTAGAAAATACAGTTCTGGGTTGTGAATGGGGCACAATGCACTTGAAATTATCTCCTAGCTGTGTCAGGAAGTGCTTTGCTCATTCATGGATTTATTAACAAACCTCAGTTTACGAAAGGAGTTGATGTATTAATGTGCTCCGAGAAGAGGGAGCGCTTTGGTGCTTTCAGGAATAAAAGGAGCATTAAAAAGAGCCGTGGAATGAAGTGTTGCTGCAGGAGCTGTGTCTGTGGGACGGGCTGCAGGGTGTCCCCACTCTTTGGAAACCTCCACGGGGGAAATTTCCCTGGGGATCCATCCCTGTCAGAGGTGGGAGATGATGGGAAAGCAGCACAGAGAAGTGGAAAGCGTCTGACCGAGCGCGTACAGACATCACCATCTAGTGGTGCCTGACACCAGGAGCTTCAACACAGCCCAAAATGTGCAGGTTCAGCAGGGCTGGAGTTATTACTGCTCACAAATGGCTCCTCCCAGGGAGCGGGAGCAGCTTCCACCTCCATCCCCTGCCCCAGGAGGGACCTCCGGCTGCTCACACCGGCCAGCACAGCAGCACAGCCCTGATTTTGGGGGTAAAAAGCCACTCCAGACTGGTCCTCATGGTCGTGGGCCTGATCCTGTGAGCAGCCATGTCTGCAGCATCGCGGGGCGGTGAACTTGGTTAAACGGGGGCTCTGGGCTCACCCCACAGCTCAATGGGAAACGGGGATCTCCCCACATTGTGCATACGGCACCGCTCTGGTTTCTGCAGCGTGCTGGAGTCCTCGAGGCGGGACAGAGGGTTTCAGAGGAGCACAGTGGAGCAAACGCAGCTGAACTGGATGGGGAGGAGCGGAGTTACCTTCCGGCTCCGCCACAGCCTCATCCCGCTCTTCTCCCTCGTTGTCCGGACTCACGCACGGGCTGGACGTGCTCTTCCTACCAAGGGAGCAGACGGACGCGTGTGGGACGTCCCTGCCCAGCACCCATCCCTCTGCCTTGGGGGACCCGGATCACGCCGGGGGAGACCCAGGGACCCAGGTGATCCCCGTGTTACCTGTCCTGGGGTGCGACAGCCGCCTCGGCGGGGCTGGGGGCTCTGCGCTGCGATGCTCGGGAGCAGCTCTCTGCGGAACTGCTGGTCCCTGAGGCTCGCCGCTGCGGCTGATCCTGGACACCGCTCACCTGCTTCTTTCTCTTCTTGCCCTGTGGCTGCCATTCCTTCCATAACAACTCGAAGGAAGAGGGGGTCTGGTGCACCCGCACCATCAAACGCTGTCTGAGCACGGGCTGAGCCCAGGGAGGGGAATGGGAGGGACCAGTAGCCGCCATCTGGGGGGCTCTGGAGGGTCCCCAGCTCCTGTGCAGGCGTCTGCCCCAGGCTGGGCCACACCAGGGTGCTCAGGAGTGGCCAAATCCATCTCCAGGCCAAATCTTTGCCTGTGCATCCCAGGATATGCAGCCTTGGCATGGCCCAGCTGCATCCTTGGGGATTGAGGGTTGTGTGTGTGGATGACGGATACATAGTTTTGGGGTGCAGGCACGCTTCCAAAAGAACTCATGTGAATGGCGGGGGGGGGGAGGCAGAGCTTTGCACCCTTACCTGTGTTTCTTTCTCTGCCTTTGACACGTCCTTCCTGCACACCACCTGCCTGGGTGGGTAGGTCTTGGCCATCAGTACCATGTGCCATGGGCCAGTCGCCCTGCAACGTCACCACCATCCTCCATCACCCTCCCCTTCCCGTCCTGCAGCTTTTCTGCCTTGAGGACAAGCGGGGACCAAAACATGGGCAAAATGTGGGCTCCCTCCATCCAAGGAAGCATCCTCTCACTCACTTGGAGGTCCTACCGGACATGGAGGTCCTGCTGGATGAGGACACCTTCCTGGGGGCCCATGGGGCTCGGGAGCCATCAGAGGTGTCCTGGCTTCTTGCTGAGCTACATCGCTGCGGAGCTTTGGTGGCTGAGGGGCCGCAGGGTTTTGGTGGCTTTCTGGGGTCCATCCCTTCCTTGCCCCGGCCCTGCTGCAAACGGGGGCACCCACGGGGCTGAGGCTGAGGACACGGCTGGAAATGTGCACCGCAGGGCTTTGTGGCCGTGGTAGGGCAGGAGGTGACTTCAGCACCAAGGGCTGTCTAACAAGGGGGTGCTGCAGAAACAGTTTCCCCCACAGCCCCCTCGTGTCCCCCTGCCCCACTCCCGCAGATGATTCACCCTCTGGGTGATGGCCCCGGTGGCCTCGGGTACACCCAGGCAATCCCCAAGCTCCCTGTGCGGTGTCACCTCTCTGTCCCCGTTCTGCCTGATGTCACAGAACACCTGGTGGCATTCCTAGGCTCAGCTCCCTGCCACCAGCAAGCTGGGAGGGGGTCTGATGGGGTGTCTAAGGCACAGGGTGGCACAGAGATGGCTTCAGGGGAAGTGCAGAGGGATCAGCTGAAACCCCTGCACCCTAAACCCCATCCCTGGCTCACCCAGCACACGGGGGTCTCATCCTGCTCCTCCGTGCTGCAGCCAGACTCTGCTCGGGCGCCTTCTCCTCAGCCCACCCTGCAGCTGAAATGCTCCTCCTGGGGCCAAACCCGGCTGCACCCAACCCCAGAGCCCCCCAGGTGCTGTTAACACCCACCCCAAGCCCCCGCCTGGTGCAGCTGGGGACACCGAGTGCTGCCCCAAGTGCCTGGACCTGCTGCATGGGCTGAGGACACCCCATAGAATCACAGAATCATTTTGGTTGGAAAAGGCCTTCAAGATCATCAAGTCCAACCGTTCCCCCACCCCTGGCACTGCCCCATGTCCTGAGAACCTCATCTCTGTCTGTCCAACCCCTCCAGGGATGGTGACTCCAGCACTGCCCTGGGCAGCCTGTTCCAATGCCCCACAGCCCTTTGGGGAAGAAATTGTTCCCAGATCCAACCTCAACCTACCCTGGCACAACAGCAGTTCACACCACCCTCTGAGGAAGCCAGCCCCAGAACCTACAAAATCCTTTTTTTATTGTGTTTCTGGGACCGTAGCCATGCAGCTGCACCACCAGGACAATCCTCGAGGAACTATTTTCCCCCAAACGCCGTCCTCATCACGCTGTGAAGTCTTGGGTCACCAGGTTGAAGACGTTGCTCTCCATGGACGACTGCCACTTGCCCCAGTTCCTCTTGATCGCAGCCTGGACCTGAACCGACACCATGGACCGGTGCTGGCACCCGGGGGCACCCACCAGCACCCAACGGGAGGGGCAGGAGCTGCACCCTGGGCTCAACAAGGGATTTGGGGTGTAAGAGGGTGGGGATGCCAATGCATGGCTGTGTGGGTGTGATGCTCATTGGGGTGCACTCTTGCGGGGGGTCTGCAGGACCACGTACACACGGGGGGGACACACGCACCTCTCCGTTCAGGAAGCAGTACAGCAGAGCCACCAGGAACCCCTTGAAAGGACAGAAAGAGCAAATTTCACCCAAAGGAAACGGCTGGACCCCTCTGTATTCATCTGCTGCCCGGATTTAGTGTCCTCCCACACCTCCTACCCCAGCCCATGGGCAGCAGGGGTATGGGATCAGTACAAGTTGTTCACCTAGCCACAATCCCCATGCTTTGTCCCTAGGGTTTGAGGGGTGCCTGGGACACAGGTCTCTCCCAAAAGTGTGCAAAGCCCCAGCAGCACATCCCAGGGTCTCCTGGTGTGACCTTGGGATGGGACAGGATGGGTACATGGAGGTTTTCCCTACTCATCTTCTCCAGTCTGTACCTGGTAGGAGCCGAGGACCAGCTCAAAGTACAGGCGGGCGTCCACACCGACGTGCTCAGGGAAGAGTGCAAACACCACGTAGTGTACCCCAAAGAGAGGGATGAGGAGCAGTGTGGATTTTGTCAGCCTCCTGTGGAGACAGAGTGTGTGAGAGGGGACAGGGATGCAAGCAATGGGCATAGAATCATAGAATAGTCGGGGTTGGAAGGACCCTTCGAAGCTCATCCAGTCCAACCCCGGCCATGACAGGGACATCTTCACCAGCTCAGGTTGCTGAGAGCCCCATCCAGCCTGGCCTGGGATGTCTCCAGGGATGGGGCATCCACCACCTCTCTGCCCAACCTGGTCCTGCTGCCCCATGGGACAAGGCCTTCCCAAGACCTTGGTCTTAACCCAAAATAGGTTTTCCATGAAAAGCAGGTGTTGGAGGCTTCAAGGATGGTCCTTCTCTGTGCTTCACCAGGGAAGGGTCCCTGCTGCCCTGGGTTCCCCCAGAAACCGGGTGGAGGGGAGCGCCCCTTTGCCCTAGCAAGCCCTTACATGTACTGCTGCTTGTAGTTTTTGCTGATGTCCGGGGACCAGATCTTCTGTGCTAAAATTCTGGTGACGTTGAGGAAGATGAAGAAGTTCACCTGCCATGGGAAGCCGTGTCTCAGGCTCTGCACAGACCCCTGGTCAGGTCCTCCTGCCCATATGGGACCCCCAGCTCTGGGGCAGGGATGCTCAGGAGACATACTCACAAATATGGCCAGGAGGATGGGAGCCTTGATCACCCACCAGTAGAGACTGGTGTAGTCATCCCAGCACCTATGGGAAAAGAGAAAAGGCTCTGCCACCCACTTGCACCCTTTTAGCCCAGGTCTTGCCCCAACACCTCCCCAGCCTCATTTGCACAGCACCTCTTGCATGGGCCCCACCAGAAAATAGAAATAGCTTTAAAGAATTAACAAAGTTCTGCCCCACTTCTCCCCTCCTGAGCCTCCCATGCAAGAGGTTTGTTCCCCACGACTTGCATGGGGGACACGTGGCCAAGCTGCAAAAAGAAGAGGGTTTGCTGCTCTTACCCGTAGTTGTCGTACTGCAGCCTGGTGACCACCCAGACACAGACCGTCAGCATGGGGACACCTGCAAGGACAGGACCCAGGCAGGGATGTGGGGTCACCCCAGGGCTCTGTGGATCCCCTGTACCTCCCTCCATCCCTTGTCCTGAAAAACATGTGTTTAGGTCAGGTCTGGGGCCCTGGAGGTGGCAGGAAGGTGAAAAGAGAAAGAGACGGTGTCCACTCAAGATGATGTGCCGGTCTGTGCATCACCTCCTGTCTCTCTCTGTGCTTTTACATCTAACCTGGCTTCCTGGGATGGGTGTTTCCAACCCCAGATGGATGTGGGAAGAAGGAAGAACCTTGCTCTGTCCCATCCTGACCATGTCCAGGTTGGGTCAACAGCACAAGGGTGAGGATCAGGCCATGCTGGGTCTGGCAGGAGCTGGTGGGTGCCCCACCAGGCAGGAGGCCATGCTGGGAGAGTGGGGGACATGCCAAGAGCAGCCACAGGGACCATTGTGCCTGGGGACCCCCAGCCACGCAAATCTCGGAGCAGCAAATCCAGACAATTCCCAAAAGCAGTTTCTCCCAGTCTGTGTCCATGGGACCTCACTGGAGAGGGGGTGATGGGGACGGGGGTCCTGCACTCACCCCAGCCGATGAGGATGTACCACCAGATGTACCTCTTGTCAGAGGTGAAGGTGAGCAGCAGCAGCGTCTGCAAGTACATGCCCTCCACCAGCAGCCAGTAGAAATTGGCCAGGACCGAATACTGGAAGAAGGCGATGGCTGCTTTGCAGTTCACCTGTGAGGATGAGGAGGAGAAAGGCTCAGGAGTGCTGGCTGGCATCAAACCCTGTCCTGGGGACATAAGGATGATCAGTCTCACTGACCGTCTGCTCCTGAAGTCCACCCAAGCCAGCCTTTCCTCCCCAGGTTCACAGCCTCTCTGTTCCTCCTCTTTGCAGTGCTAAATGCACTGCAAATGCAGCCAGACCCGTCCCCTGCCCACTCCTGCACCATGCTGGGGCTCAGCACCTCACCGTCGACATGGTGCAGTGGTCGACGGACTCATCCGAGAAGAGGACGGCGTCCTTGATGAACACGGCAGCCCCGCGCAGTATGAAGGAGGTGAAGAAGTGGATGTGGATGGAGTTCCGGGTGCAATGCAGCTTCCTAGGAGGGGGAAGAATCATAGAATCATGCCTGACAGCCCTTTGGGGAAGAAATTGTTTCCAAGATCCATCCCCAACCTCTCCTGGTGCAACTTGAGGCTGTTTCCTCTCTTCCTATCGCTTGTTACTTGGGAAAAGAGACCAACACCTTCCATGTTACAACCTCCTTTCAGGCGGTTGTAGAGAGTGAGAAGGTCTCCCCTCTGCCTCCTGTTCTCCAGGCTGAACATCCTCCAGCCACCCCTGGAGAGCATCCTTCTGCAGCACAGCAAGGTCTACAAAAACAAAGCTTAAAAAGGGCAACCTGAGGGTTTGAAGGCTCCTTTTCAGCAGGAAAGGACAATGCTGCAGTTCTTCTCATGCCTCGTGCCCGTGTTGGCAGGGATGGAGCCTGGCTACTCTGGGATGGGGGGACACTGAGAGCAGCCATCCCTGCTGAGGATTGACCCCACTTCCCTCCAGCTGCAGCCCATGGAGCAGCCAGCACCGAGCCCTACCTGAAGCAGGAGAAGATGCCGATGGCCAGAATCAGGGCTGCGAGGGATGTGGAGTAGCCGCAGGTATAAAGCACCTTCATGGTGACAAAATAGCCTTTCTGGAAGGGAAAGCACCAGCGGAGTGAGGCAGCACAGATTGGGATGGGCAGGGAGGTGGCAGCTTGGTGCCCCAGCCCTTGACCAAGCTGGAATCCCCCCAGGCAGCCCAGCAACAAGGGCAAGGCCAACGAGATATCCCCAAGAGTCCCCACCATGTTTCTTTGCATGGGGCAACACCAGGAAGGGAGACCCTGCTCCACAGCCCCCAAGGGACCCGCTTGCCTTGTCCTCAGTGTCGTTGCTGCTGCCGATGGCCTCCAGCTCACAAGCGTTGTTGTAGAGCGGGCTGGGGAAGCTCCATCCTGACTCGGTGCAGTTCCTCCGGATCAGCACTGCAGCGACAAAAAAGGACATCACGAGAGCATCGCCTCTGCATCAGCTTCCCCAAATGTCCCGCCTGGGGATGGTGCCTTGATCTTTGGGATGGAGACTAAATCTGAGCACCAGCATCCTGGCTGTGACAGCAGCGCGGTACCCGAAGGGCCTGGCTGCCCCATCCCTTCCACCCCAGTCACACCTCTGCCCTTCAGTGCTGTGCCTGGAGGTGCCAGGATATCTTAGGGCATGGTGTGAAAGCAAGCATGACTCACAGAATCAGAGAATAGTTTGTGTTGAAGGGACCTTCAAAGCCCACCCAGTGCCACCCCTGCCATGACAGGGACATCTTCAGCAGCTCAGGTTGCTCAGAGCCCCGTCCAGCCTGGCCTGGGATGTCTCCAGGGATGGTTCAGCCACCACCTCTCTGGGAACCTGGGCCAGGCTCTCAGCACCCTCAGGGCCAACAATTCCTTCTTCATGTCCAGCCAGAATCTCCCTCCTTTAGTTTAAAACCATCACCCCTTGTCCTATTGCAACAGGCCCTGCTCAAAAGTCCATCCCCATCTTTCTTCTTGGCCCCTTTTATGCCTGGAAAGCCCACAATAAGGTCTCCCTGGAGCTTCTCCAGGCTGAACACCCCAACTCTCTCAGCCTGTGCTCACAGCAGAGCTGTTCCATCAATATCTGCCAAGCTTTTGGACGTGGCAGGAGCTGTGGGAGCAGAGGGGAAGGGCTGGGGTGGCAGAAGGATCCCAGGCAGGGTGGGTGCAACTCAGCCCTCGGTCCCAGGGCACAAGCAGTCTGGATTCAGAACACCGCACCTTTGGACTTCTTGAAGACATGGAGGATGTCAGGGCAGGCGACGGCTTGGGCCTGGCCGACGGGCACGGCCAACCAGCAGCTCACTCCATCCCATTCCGTCAGGCAGCCTGGGGAGGGACGAGACAGTTAATGCCACCAGGAAGGGATGTGCTGGGGACACACACACAGCCCCTGGTCCACAGGCACAGCCCACAGCAGGCACAGCCCTGCGGCTGTAATGGGAGAGCATCCAGCCATCACCCAATCTACAGGCCATATCATAACCCCACAGGAATTAGGAGCATCCCGGCTCTAGTTCTGGAATGACCTCCCCCAGTGCTTCTTTGAGCCCCACGATGAGATGGGACCTTGTATTTTCTGGGGCTACATCAGACCGTGAGCTTTTCCAACCAAAATGATTCTGTGATTCTATGATAATGGTGAGTTTCTGCACCCAGCAGCTGTGGGGGCTCAGCTCTGGATGTCTCTCCAGCCCAGAGAAAGAGAACAAGAGAAAGCACTGACAGACTTGCAGGAGAGCAATTAGCTTAAACGTGTTTTGCTTCTCTCTCTAGCACTAAGTTCATCTTTAAACGACTCTCCAATTGTCTTAGAAACAAGCATGGCCAAGCAGACGCGAGACCTTGAAGAATTAGCACACCAGGATGAGGCACAGACATCACACCTGCAGGACTGCTCTCCTCCTTGCGCATGTACATTATTAACCTTGTAGATATACATTATTAACCTGCAGCCACATCTATTCCCAGCCAGGGAATGCGGACTCAGACAAGTCTAATTAGTTTTCTCTGATTTCAGCAAAGCTGTCTGTCGGTATCTGGAGGGATTTGGAGGGCTGTCATCACAACACCAATGCATATCTTAATTTCTGCTCTGGAGACAGGTGAACTGAGCACAGCAATTGGGATTAATAGGGTTTAAGTCCCCCTTCCAATTCTGTTTCCCTCAGCATGGCTGCTGTAACATCTAGAAAATAATCTCATTTCTTAGAGCTGTGCAAAATTGGAACAACTCTGCCATGGAGAAGATGTGATGGAGGCAACTTCTAGGAGGACAGGGCAAAAAAACGTGAGCAAAGGAACTGAAAATGTGTCCCATTGCAAACCTCACAGGCAGGATCTGTGCCTTCAATGTCCCCGTATTGTTGGTCCCCAGGAGCCAACACATCCTCACACTGTCCCCTGTCCCCAGCCAGTGCAGCCCAAGGTTCTTGGTTTGGATCGACACAAAGCAACCGCCTTTATTCTGTTTTTCCCAGCTCAGGTCTGAAACATCACCAAGATCAACATTATCCTTGTGATGTTCTCCTGGACGTGACCGAAAAGAGAATTTTCCCCTCAAAATGCAGTTTGATGGGAAGTTCCTGCTCAGCATTTCTACTGGTTAATTAGACACAGACCTGCCAGGGCTGCCTCTCTGTTTCTTGCTGCTCTAACTGCTACCTGGAGACCTCCAATTCAGATAATATGAGCCTCACCATTGGGTTATTTCTTCCCAGCTATTTCTGAGTAGTAAACGCTGCCAGCACTTGAGCAGATTTGGAAAGCAAAGCTTCGGAAGCGTGATCTCTGACCAGTTTTAGGGCCCTATGGTGGGTTCCCCAGGAGGATGTTGAAACCTGAGGTCCCTGTTCTGTCACTTCACGCTACATTGCCACCATGTTCAGGTCATCTGAGCTGTCCCCTCCATCTGGCACTAGCAAGAAAGGAGGGAGCGATAAATTCAGTTGAGGTGGGCAGTGGAGGCGTCAGTTAAGCAGGAAACCTGAGATTAAATACTAATTTTAATTATGCATTCATGCTTCTTGGTTATTTTCCTGCAGTGATATTCCTTCCCCCTGTCTGGCATGATCTGGGCTGCAAAATGAACATTTTCCTATCAACTTGTCCTTTCTGTGCTAAGCTGGATGATACGTTATATCTCTGCATAGTTACTTAAGCAATTATGCACCTTAACATGCATTTATTGAGATGCTTCATTTTTACATTTGTATTAGATGAAACCCGCTGAATGACGCATTTCTTATTCATTAGGTGATAATTTTTACCCAGAATTTGAGCCAAGATGTTTTTGGATGGAAACTGAAATGCAATTAACAAAAAAAAAAAAGTACAAAAGCAGTACTTTAAAACTGTTTTTCAATGAGTTAATTGGTTTATAGGTCCCCGGATATATAAAAATTAAGTTGCTCAAAACATGTTTAGCATCAAAACTAAGTGAATTAGGAAGGGAAGAAGGGATGAAGGGGTGACAGGCTCTGTGTGACAAGTGTGCTGGTGGCCAGGGCTCCGCATCACCTGTGCCCACAGCCCCAGAGCATTGGGGCAGGGAGGACGGGAGTGGGGCAGGAGGATCTGCCGGGGGCATGGACCACACTGTCATTGTCACATGCCATAAATCTGGGGGGACTCAGCCCCTGCAGTTATTTCATAGAATCACAGAATCGTTTTGGTTGGAAGAGACCCTCAAGATCACCCAGTCCAACTGTTCACCCAGTCCAACTGTTCCCCCAGCCCTGNGGAGCAGAGCCCGACCCCCCTGGCTCCAAGCTCCTTTCAGGCAGTTGTTTGCATCCCTCAGCCCACCCGTTGTTCCCAGCCGCAATCTCAGCCCCTCTCGCCCTGCAGCAGCATTTTTTGGGGCTCTCCAAGGATGCTCCCGAGCCTTCGCCTTGCTGTTGCTCCCCATTTCCCTGAAAATACCTCTTATTCTGCATCCATATGTGCTCTGCAAACCCCACAATCATGTGTCATCCTCCCATTAGTAAATCCCCTCAGTCCTTCTGAGGGAGATGATCCCTGTGCACGGCAGCTCCTCGCACTCACCTTGCTGCCCAGGGGGCCCGGGGGGTGTTGGCCTTTGGCTTTCAGTCCTGATAATCTCCAGACATTCAGCTTCTTGCTCTTGGAAATAGAGGACAATGGAGCAGTCGGGATGTGTTGCTTGCACCTTGGGAAGGGGGAAAGGGCAGACAGTAGCATGCTGGGCATTAAAAGACCTGAGCAGGCAGGGTACCAGCCGATATTCACTATTTCTGCTGCAGCCAGCCCCAGGAGAGCCTGTCTGCGTAACTGTGCTTTTGGGCCCTGACATTTCCTTAGCTTTCTACTGTTTGCTTTGTAAACACCATAAAGAACCGCCACAATTATTTCTAATTCCCTCCGAAAGCGTACGATGCTTCAGGGCACCGCTCCGCCAAGACGCAGGATCCATGCAGAGGAGCTGAGCTTACAGACGGAGGGGCCAAGCCCATCGGCAGGGCAGAGGCGAGCACGTTCAAAGCCTGAGCGAGGAAACCATTTAATAAGAGATTAAAAAAAAAAAAATAAAAATCTTTGGGCATGTCTAATCCTTCCCTTGATGTCTGGGTTTTGCTCACACAGGTTTTGTTCACGCTCAGGCTGGTGTATTTTAATCAGAGGCGTTGGCAATGGCCATCGGAGTTCACCCACCTCTTGTACCAGATCTCTTTGGGGAGATGCTGCAAAATGGGCATGTGGATCTCTGTAAAGCTTTTGGGTTTGCTCGGAGAAGTGCTGAGACACCGAGGAGCACGCCCCGACCCCACAGCTCCCAAAAATGCAGGGGATGTGGTGGCTCAGTGCCCTGAGCTGTCTGGGACCCCCCAGTTTTGGGGTTTGCCCCCTTGGTTTCCATCTGAAGAGTCAGGAGCTAAAGGCTGAAGTGACAGCGCATCAAGCATTTGGCACAGCCATTCCTGAGCATCCCTCCCATTCCCAAACATTCACACCTATTCCCAAGCTCATTTCTGAGCATCCGTGCCCCTGGGGGGATGTGGTGGGGGCTGCAGCATCTGCAGATGGGACATGTCTGGGACAGGGTTCTTTGGGTCAACACATGGGGCTGGGTTGCTGATGGTTTTAGGTGTGTGAACAGAGATATAAAAGTTGCAGAAACAGAGGGATGAGGGTGGTCAAGCAAACCCAGGGACTGAAGGAAAGTCTGGAATGTTAAAGCATTACTGGATGGGGCTCTGAGCAACCTGAGCTGCTGAAGATGTCCCTGCTCATGGCGGGGGTGGCACTGGATGAGCTGTGAAGGTCCCTTCAACCCACATTATACTGTGATTCTGTGGCCCACACAAGGATGGAGGGGATTTTCCCCAGGCAGGGCAGAGCTGGGCCATCCTCCCTGGGGATGCTCTGGAGCTGAACCCCAAAAGAGCTTTGCTGGGTCTCCCAATTGGACCCCAAGAGGTGTCCCAGCCCTGGGAGGTGCCATGGGGTCCTGGCATTGCTCACCTCCCCCCTCGCCCATCCCTGCACTGGGTGTCAGCAAATCCTCCTGTGAAAGCACCTGAGCTGGTGCAGCGGTGCCAGTGACTCGTAGGGCTGCGGTGGCACCTCTGGGTCAAGCAGCACGAGGGATGGGGACAGGGATGGGGACAGGGATGGGGACATGCTGAGCGACACCTGCCCGCTGGCCAGAACTGCAGCCACGCTGCTCCCCGGGGCTGGCTGGACCCCAAAGGCAGGGGACACCATGCTCACCACCCATCCTCTCCCCACAAGGTCCCGTCCCCCATGGGGACACTTACCCCCAGCATCAGGAGTGCAAGCAGCAGGACCAGGATCATACAGACATCGGGGGGCTGCCACAGACCCCCCATGGCTGGAGTCACCCCCGTGCTGCCCTGTCCACGGGTGCCCCGGATCAGTCCCCGAGGGGTTGGGGACAGCCCAGCTCCTCCGGCATGGCCCTGAGGGTAGGGGGGGATCACATCGGGACCCTGCACCCCATATCCCTGCTCTGGCTGCTCCTTGTCCTGCTCCTGGATCCCCGGGGACCCTTCTCCGTGGCGGTTGCTGGGTCCCACTCGGGTGGCCCTGACTCGCTGTCCCCTCTCCGTCCCTGCCCAGCACCGATGGGCTCCGTCTGACTGCGAGACTGAATGTCACAGCTCCTGGATCTGGGAATCCAGGCTCCACCCTCCGCTCCCCCTCCCCACACAGAGGGTTGGATACCAGGAGCAGCATGGGGGGGGACACCCCAGCCTGGCACTGCCCAGTCTGGCCACCACCGGGATCCCAGCATCCCCTTATCTGCTCCCATCAGGGACCTGGGGAACCCCAGCTGGGCACAGGGGGATGCGTGGGGGGGCATGGAGACCTCTTTCCTGCTCCTCCAATGCTACTGAGCTGAAAAATTGGCTGAAGGCTGCAGGAAATGGGGGTGCAAGCAGGGGGGGGTGCAAGGGGCATGCACAAAGGCAGCGATGCTCCTTCAAGCTCTGCCTGCACAGGAGGCTTTGCTGGCCCCAGCACAGCAGGCAGTGCTGCCCATCCCATCCCATCCCATCCCATCCCATCCCATCCCATCCCATCCCATCCCACCTGCCCACCTCCAGCCTCTCCTGTCTGGGACACCTCTGTTGGCTTCACATTGGCCTCTTCAGGGTTGTTGTTCCCTTTTGCAGCAGCAAGTGGAAAACAAATGAGGTTAAACCCCCTGCATCGCAAATCCTGGCCAACCTGAGACCCCACAGCCCCCTCTGGGGTCCCCGCTTGGACCAGCACACGGTTATGCAATGGTGACAGTGGTGGGGACAGTGGTGGCTGGCTGGAGGGGATGGGGTAGGGGAGGAAACAGCCTCAAGTTGCACCAGGGGAGGTGGAGGTTGGATATGGGAACAATTTCTTCCCCAAGGGGCTATGGGGCATTGGAACAGGCTGCCCAGGGCAGTGCTGGAGTCACCATCCCTGGAGGGGTTGGACAGACGGAGATGAGGTTCTCAGGACATGGGGCAGTGCAAGGGGTGGGGGAATGGTTGGATTTCATGATCTTGAGGGTCTTTTCACACCAAAATGATTCCATGATTCTATGATTTCCCACACGCATATTGCTTTGGAGTGACAGCAGAGCCACGCACGGCTCTGAGTGATGGGGACCGGTGACCGGGGGGCTCTGTGTTGACAGGTCCCCAGAGGTCACCCTCCAGCCATGGGCGCTCCCATCAACCCAACACCAGCCCCGGGATTGCTGCTGGTGTGTGTCCATAATTACAAATGACTCAGCCCTTTCCAAAGCAAACGAAGTCACTCACAGCTATCTTTTTGCAAGTGGCAGATGCTCATTTACCAAGGGCTGGAAATTACTAATTGTGTCGCCTCCATCCCACCTTACAGCAAAGAAGTGGGGTGTCCCCAGCCCTCACCAACAACCTCTTGCTTTATTTTGGGCTCTGGGGAAGGAAACTGCTTACAAAGGATAATTCAGCATAAGAGGAGAGCATGGTGGCTGGATGATGGCTTGGGGCAGATGAGACTCAAAGCACCAGCAGCATGGGACCTCCTGGAAAGGGAAAGTGGTATTTTTTTGTAACCAACTTTCAGAGTGAGATGCTTCCACCCCTTGGTTCTCATGAACCCACAGAGCATCCCCGAGAGGTGTGCGGCTGTGTGTGACAGTGTGACACAGCACAGGGGACAGCACCTGCCAAGCTGCCACTCCGTATCTGGGATTTGTCTTCACGTGCAATGGCAAACTGGTTTCTGAACTGGTTTTTTATACCACTTAGGAGCCAGCAGTGATGATGGGGGGCATGTATTGCCTCAGCCGTGCTTACTTCATCTTCCTCAAGCCTTAGGCAAGGCTGCTGCCTCCTGCCTGTGTTTCCTCAGCTTGGGAATCTCTCGGGCTCTGATATCCCCCAGGGCAGGGGGATGACACAAGGTGTGCACCGTCACCTTGTTGCCCTCTCCCAGTAATGGGAGGGCAGCTCAGTGAGTTGTTGCTACTGGGCCGTATCAGCACAGCTCACCTGGGCTTGATGCATCACCATCCCAGTGTTCCCAGTCTCGTGGCTGACCACCAAGCCCCTAATGACCCTGCTCTGCTCTTCAGCTAATTCCCCAGAGCTCGTTGATGCTAAACTTCCCTTGCATTGCATTATGAGGAGAGGCTGAGGGAGCTGGGGGGTTCAGCTGGAGAACAGGAGCTGAGGGGAGACCTTCTGATCTCTGAACTGCCTGAAAGGAGCTTGGAGCCAGGGGGGTCGGGCTCTGCTCCCCAGGAACAAGCGCCAGGAGCAGAGGAAATGGCCTCAAGTTGCACCAGGGGAGGTTGAGGTTGTATCTGGGGAACAATTTCTTCTCTCTGCGTGACAAATGTGCAGGGGGACTTAAAAAGGGACATGCCCACGGTGACACGCTGCCTGTCCCTGCCTGCAGCTGAGCCCCCAGACTGTGCCCTGTCCTGCAACGCTGCACAAGAGGCATCAGGGATGTGGGTTGCACCGGAGGGCAGCTAATAAAACCCCCAAAGGGGCTGAGGCTGCCAGGGGGGACCTGGGGACATTCAGAGCAGGTCCCCTGCACCCCTTGTTGTTCCACCGCTGGCAGAAGGTTTCCTCACGCTGCTCAGCCCCTTGGCCCTTGAATCCTTCCTGCAGACAAGAACAATATTAGCACCAGCGAGCCAGGCTCTGCCAGAAGCAGGGGGTAATCAGCAACAGTAATTAAATGTGCAAATAACGGGGATTTGGGAGTTACAACAAAAGGCAGAGGAACAATCTGGAGGGGCTTGGAGAAATTAGGAACACAGAGCAAAATCTAATCAAGCAGAAAATAGCCCAACTGGAGCCAACGGCTGGAGGCAAAGGCAATGCTCCTCCCCCGGCATCTGGAGGTGTCTCTGGTGCTTTTTGGGGGGCAGGACAGGAGGCTTTGAAGAGATTTGTTCCCGCATGGTGAGCAGGGCTGGCTGCAGGCGGGGTTCCTGGGAAAAATTCCCAGAACTGTGCTATGGGTGGATGGCAGATTTTGGACGTAATATTGATGGGGGAAAAAAAAAAAATCACCCAGAAGAGCAGTCTGGGGAAATGCACCTGATGGAGGTGGAGGAAAGATACCTGAGGCCAGTGAGAAGTTGGGCTGTTCGGGGGGAGAAAGTGGTTTTGCATTGCAATGAGTTTGCTCTGAGCAACCTGAGCTGGTGAAGATGTCCCTGCTCGTGGCAGGGGTGGCACTGGATGAGCTCTGAAGGTCCATTCAACCCAAACCATCCTGTGATTCTATGGTCCTGGGGACACACTGCAGGAAAACCCAGCCCAGTGATGCTCCTCCCTGGCCAAACCTCCGGCAGGGTTTGTTTCCCCCAGCAGCTATAGCAACGAGTCCTGTTGTAGCTCTGCCTGCACCAGCCATGGAGGTGGGGACAGCGGGGGACCCCCGTGGGGCCTGGGGGGACACCCCAGTGGGGACCTACATCGTCCCAAACAGGGTAAGCCCCAGAGAGAAGCTCCATGTCTGGATTTATAGGATAGACAAGGTGGGGAAATGGGGAGAGTGGGTGGAGAGAGGGGCTGAGGTTGGGTTTTTTGGGGGGGCACTGGGATCTGGAGTAGCAAAGCCGCTCTGTGATTTGGGCTCTTTGCAAAATGCCCCCCTGTCCCCCTTCCCTAAGAAGGCCGTTGCTTCATAGGGACGTGTCCCCAGCGCTGGGGATTTGCCAGGCGTGCAATCCATCCAGGCTTGCAGGGCTGCACCCGGAAAGATGGGGTTTGGTACAAGTCCCCCCCTTTCCTCCCAGGCTCCCGCCCCTACTCCCCCAAGGTCCAGCGCTGCTCTGCTCCCCACCACCAGCTCCTCTCCCACTCCCACCCTCTTGCCAGGGCACTGAATTAAACCCAAAGTGGGAAATCCTTGAGGTTTTCCTTCTTTCCCCTCCTGCCTTTCAGCTCCCACCCCAGCGATGTCCCCGTGGGGTTGAGCCAGTGTCCCCACAGCCGGTGATGATCCTACAGCAGCTTCCCGGGACCGCGGCTGCCCTGGTCCCCCCCGCCGGACCCCTGCACGTCCGGGGAGGTGCGTGATGGTAAACATAGAGGTCAGCATTAAAACCGGCTTAACTTCACCCTTTTTTTTCCCAGCCTTTTCAGGATGAGGGGCAGGCAGGGGGGCTGTGCCCACTCTGCAGCCTTGCAGGGCCTGCTTGCTCCATGGGATGAGATTTTAGGTGGTTTTACCCACCTTAAAGCCCAGGCTGGCTTTGGCAACACCAGGATGCTCCCAGGGAATGGTTTTGGACTGTTTTTTGAAATCTCACTTCCATACCCTTCACCAGCTTCATAGCTCTTCTCCGAACTCTGATCTTGGATCTAATCTGATCTTGGAGGCAGCTCCTCTGGCAGCTTTGCGGGCATTTTGCAGGGGAACTTCACGCCTGCGGCGAATGGGGATGTTCTGATGGGGATGCAGAGCCAGACACTGTGTTTCCCCTGCAGCCATATCGCTCTCAGCAACTGTGACACGACTTGGGCATCCAGCCTCGGGGACAGGGACACTGACCTGTACGTGCACAGCTGCTCCGGGTCGCAGCATTTTGTGCAGAGCATCCCCCACCTGCTCCTCTCCTGCACCCAGCTCCGTAGGTGCTTGCATCTGGGAACGGAGAGGGGAGCAGCCCCCATGGTCCAGCCACAGCTTCTGCCCTCTTGGGGGGGTCTCTGTGCTCCCCCAAGTGGGATGTGGTGCAAAGCAGAGCTGACCCCACACGGTGACACCCCCAAAACACCGGCTCCACCGCCCGGTGCCAAGGCAGAGGCTTGCCAAACCGCCGAGCGCTGCCAGGACCGCAGCGATTCTCCACCGAATGGGCGGAAAGTCCAATGCCTCCAGCACCGCTAATCACCTTTTGTGAGCAGCCTTCAGCAAGCCAGACCAGATGTTTAATCACATTTGCAAATAAGAAAAAGGCTGAAATAGGGCTATTTTAAAGCTTTATCCAAGCAAAATAATTTTTAAGTGCCACATGGGCCTTCCAAATTGGGGTGGGGGGGTGTTTGGCTTCGTTCCCGTCGGTTGGGCATAGGGAGAAGCCTTGGTGCTGCCAAGTGCCACCCCAGGCACTCATTCCATGGCTGCTGTTCTTGTGCCCTTGCTCTGATCTCTCTCTGATGCAGAGCTCCTTACTTTCTGGCAGATTTAATTGATTTGATGATGATTCAAAACTCCCAAATGCACCAGGTGGTGATGAACAGCCTGGCTGTATCGGCACTGACATCCTTCGGGTTCGGGCCGTCCCCAGCCGCTGCCCAGGTAAGGGTGAGGGATGCTGGATGGACAAAGAGACCAGGGGACCAAAAGGACCAAAAAATTGGGTAAAGGGAAGAGCCAGGGTCCTCCCTGCGGTTGCTGCAGCCGAGCAGCGAGGCTGAGCACCGTTATCACGTCTCTGCGAGGGCTTTCATTTAAAAGTCCATCTCGAACCAAAAGCATATTAAACATTTCATCTCCCTGGTGGGGAAACAAACGCTGCTTTCTCAGCGGGGGCGAGAGCTGGGCTGTGGGCAGCTGCCTCGTTTGCTGCCAGCTGGCAAATCCAGCCACGCACCCTCCGTGCTGCCCGCCCAGTGCCCACCAGTTCGCCGTGCTGGTTGAGACTGGACCCTGTCACATCACAGCAGATGGAGCAAATGAGCAATTTGCAGCAGCATTTTCATAGAATTGGATAATGGTTTGTGTTGAAGGGACCTTCCCAGCTCCCCCAGTGCCCCCCCTGCCATGACAGGGACATCTTCAGCAGCTCAGGTTGCTCAGAGCCCCGTCCAGCCTGCCCTGGGATGTCTCCAGGGATGGTTCAGCCACCACCTCTCTGGCCAACCCAGGCCAGGCTCTCACCACCCTCAGGGCCAACAATTCCTTCCTCATGTCCAGCCTGAATCTCCCTCCTTTGGTTTAAAACCATCACCCCTTGTCCTATCACAACAAGCCCTGCTCAAAAGTCTGTCCCCATCTTTCTTCTCGGCCCCTTTTAAGTACAGAAAAGCCACAATAAGGTCTCCCTGGAGCTTTCTGAAGTCCCGGCTGTGGGACTGTCACCTCTGCATGTCCCCAGCAGCCAGGTTCCTGTGCTGGATGACCATGGGGTTTGTGCGGGACGGAGCCCACCCACCGGACCCCAAGAGCGCCGCGCTGTGCTGGTGGCATCACAGCCATTGCTCCCAGGGAACGTTCTCGCTGGTGCATTGGGGAGCAGTGCCCCATGGAGACGCCGCCAAAAGGGGCCCAGCACAACCTTGTGTTTTGTTCCTCCCCACAGGCGATGGCAATGCCTTTGCAGACCACAGAGGAAGAGGAGGCTGTGGTTTTCCATCATCACTACATCCCCTACCCCAGTTCCTCTCCTGTCCTGGCGTGGCCGGTCCCGATGCAGGATCAGGGACCGGTGGCCGTGCGGTACCTGGGTACAGGCTCGTTAGCCGAGGATGGGGAGGTGTGAGTAACGAGGGTGCTGCTTTGTGCCGCTCAGCACCGTGTCCCCATGGCCCCTGGTGTAACGGGACCTCCAGCCCAAGCTGGGACACAAGGAGCAGCACCAGGTCAGCACTTACTCCTGTCCTTGCTCCCCTCCAGCAGTGCAGTGCCCCCCCCTCCACCTCCCAGCGCCACGGGGACTGTGGGAGCCAACGTCCCACCAGCATCAGGTAAGGACATGTTCTACCCATGTCCTTCAACAATATCTTGCTCTCAGTGTGTGCCCTCACGGGTCTGGAGCACAAGTGTGATGGGTCTGAGGGAGCTGGGGGGTTCAGCTGGAGAACAGGAGCTGAGGGGAGACCTTCTGATCTCTGAACTGCCTGAAAGGAGCTTGGAGCCAGGGGGGTCGGGCTCTGCTCCCCAGGAACAAGCGCCAGGAGCAGAGGAAACGGCCTCAAGTTGCACCAGGGGAGGTTGAGGTTGGATCTGGGNCTTAAAGGTCTCTTCCAACCAAAATGATTCTATGCATCAACCAGGCAGCCCCCAGTCAAAGACTGAGCCCTCCCTGTCCCTCCATCCATCCGATCCTGGGGGTGCACAACCTCCAGCTCCCCCTTTCTCTCCGCAGAGTACTACGATGTGATGGCGAAGAGGCTGTGAGCTCCACGCTTCCCAAGATGGTTTTTCCTGCACATCCCAACCCTCAACCCCAGAAGATCCTGCAGGTGCTGAGCATGGGTGCTTCGTGATACCTATAAGTTTTGGTGTGGCTCACAGAGGAGGAAGCCAACGTGCCCAGCAAAATGCACGAAGTGTCACAAAGCCTGTCACCAAACCCCAGGCGCCAGCATGACCCCAAACAGGGACAGGCTTTATCTCCATGCTCTACAGAAGGCTTATCCCTGGTGACATCCCAGTCCTGGCTGGACAATATGTTCCTGCCAAGCCACAAGGACCCTGCAGCACAGGCTGTGCCGTATCTCCATGGGTGGGGGCCAGTGCTGCCAGCCCAGGTGGTCCTGGTCTTCATTAATCCCTTCAGATCTCAAAGCAGCACATTGCATGTAATTAATTTGCTTTGTTAAGAAAGCGCCCTGCTGTCACTAATTAAGCATTTGTAATTATCAGACTGCTGGCTCATTGCCTGAATGCAGAGCTCTCTTTAAGCTGGGGGGGTGTGAGCATACAGAAAGATGGTGGCCGGGCAGTTGCCCCTTAAATCCTCTCCTTCTGCACCCTTTGGGTGTGAGTTTTGCCTTGTTTCTCTTCTGGGGTCCTGATGGAAAGGAGATTTTATGCTCCCTTAGCCCAGCATTGAGCTGTGCTCTGGCACAGGCAGCAAAACTCAGCCTAGTTCTGGCTGAAGCTGGAGGAGAAGCTCCAAATGTGGAGCAGAAGAGTTCCGTTGGGTTGCAGCGTGAAGGCACATCTCCAGCAAGAAGGGAAGGAGACCGTCCAAAAGCTGCGCTGAGTTCGATGGAAAACCAGGCTGGTGCGTAAAGGTTTCCCCATCCATATGGACAGAAAAGGAAGAAGTAGGAGAGGAGTCATCAGGGGATGGGGTGGACAGGAAGGGTGGGCTCAAGATATGTCTCAATCTTAGCTTGAATATGAGAATAAGGAGAAGAATGGGAGGATGAAGCAACGGGGATTGCCACACCCACGGTGGAAGCAACCCTTGGAGCTTTCTCTGAGTCACGCTGGTGGAACTGGGGCACCCTTCAGCTATTGCCATGGAGACCATGGCACTCACCACCCTCGGGGGCAACAATTGCTTCCTTACGTCCGGCCAGAATCTCTCCTCCTTTAGTTTAAATCCATCACCCCTTGTCCTATCATGGCAGACCCTGCTGAAAAGTCTGAGCCAGTCCATCCTCAAGCCTCCGTACAGGGTGAGATTCACACAGCAGCTTCCCCCGGACCAGCCTCAAACGCCCACGTGCTGCTCTGTTGACACACCTGAGTCACCTGCCATGCTCCTCGGCATTCCCTGCTCCACTCCTCCTGCTCCTGGGGACACAGGCTGAGGTCCCCAGCATCCTCCCGCCGGGGCAGCATGATGGATGTGGTCCTGCTCCATGGGCTGCTGCTCCTCCTCCCTTTGGCAGCCCTTCTGCTTTACTGGTACAATGCCACCTTCCACTACTTCTGCAAGGTGGCTTTCTTCTACTGCTGGGTCGTGGTCATGGCCATCGTCTTCTTCCCCTTGGCTCTCCTTCGGGGACGGTCCGTGGAGAACGTGAAGTGAGTATGGCCTGGGGATGTTCTTCTGATGTGGAGATGGCTGGGGCTTAGTTGTGATGGAGGACCTCGTGGTCTTGTGGACATGCTGTCTCCTACTCTGGGAATACCCACAGCGTGTTACAGCCAGTGGTTGAGCCCTGGGGTCACAGCGAAGGCTGTGATCATGTCCATGTGACAACAGAGGGTGCATCTGCATCTTGTGGTGTAGTGAAGAGGTGCTGGACGTGCCCCAGGACAGTTATGCCATGATGGAGATGGCCAGCTGGGTTGGGACTGGTGGTCGCTGGAAGATGAAGTGATGTAAAAGGGATGATTCTTGGCCATTGCAATGTTGGGGTCACCAGTTGGGTGGGTGACAGGGGTTTTGGCTAAGGTTGGAGATATGATAATTCGCAGATGCAAACGCACACCCATCGCCATATCCCTGGCAGGGCTTGCTCAGTGGAAGCCCTTGGGACCGTGCTTTAGCAGAGAGAGTTTGGGATGCCCCGGTGCCTCCAGCTGTTGGGGATGGCACCGTCACGTCCTGGTGAGTTGTGTGCTGTCACCTTTGCTCAGGGGTGGTGGCAGCTGAGATAACGTCGCTGTGCAACACGCGAGGAAGGTCTGGCTGCTTTTCAAGGGCGTTGCAGTCTTGTTGCTGGATTCCTGGGGATGATAGCATACCGGAAGGGATGTAATTATGTCAGAGTGAAAAATGTTGGAGCCTGTTATATTTACTGAGCTTGAGCCATCATGTGTTTGTGCTGATGGATTTTGGGCCCTGGGCAGGAGTGTGGTCAGAAGTTTGATGTTATCAGTCCGTGTGTAGCCTCTGTCACTCGTCTGGTGCAAAAATGCTGTGCTCGCGCTCCAGAGTTGCTCTGAGTCCTGGCACAAATGCTTCCAGCTTAGTGGAAATACCCAGTGTGACACAGCAGTGACTCACGCTGCCTTATCTTGTCCTACCTCTGCCTTATCTTGTCCCACCGACACCTCAAAGCCATCCTCCCCCAGAGCAGCTTGCCCAGCTCCATCTCCTCCCCAACCTCCAAATCCCAAAGCCTCCGGCTTGGAGCACATTCCCGTCATTAGTCCTGGCTCTGGGGCATTGCCACAAGTGGTTTGGTTCTCTGCAGACACAGGCATCTCTGGCCCTGTGTCTCCCAAGGGATGGGTGGTCCTCTGATAAAACGGATCCTCTAAGCATCGTCATGTCTGCTTATCCTTCTGTATTTGCCTCTGCTCTCTCCTCCCAAACTTCTTCTCATCCCTGCATGGTGCTGAGCTCTTGCTGACAGCCCTGTCCCCTGTGGGCTCCCTGGGACCAGTCGCTGCCAAAGATGTGGACCTTGGCACAGGTGTTCTCCATGCTGTAGGTTGGAGAGTGCCCCATTTCAACACCGAAAGCATACCAGCGTTTTATCTCCACTACGGGTGCTGCAATCCCCGTTGCTCCATCCTCCCTCCATTCCTCTTGTTATTCTCATGTGAAGCGTCACCCTTCATCAGCACTGCCATCCTGATATCACCCTTCCTGCCCAACCCTCCCTGCATGGTGACACTACTTAGCCTTGTTCCTCCTTTCATCTGCACGGATGGAAAAACCTCCATCTCAGGTCCAGTGGTGCTATTCTTTGTGTTTTCCTCTAATGAATGAAGCTGAGTTGGTTTTCCCTTCCCTGCTCTCTTCCCCCTCCACCTGGAGCACAAAGCTTGGTGCCTGCTCTGCGGGGACAGTCCCTGGAGACATCTGCATCCCTGTAGACTTGTCTATCTCAAGACTGTTCCTCTGCACGCCCATCTTTAATGCTCAATGACTTGCACCCTGGCTGTAGGCAGACATCCTATCCCTTCTCTTCTTGCTTTCCCATCTTCCCTGGATATCAGAAAACCTATTTCTTCTTCTCCCACCAGCTTGCGCTGGCTGCTCTTCTTCATCAGAAACTCCAATGTGGACTTTCTGCTACTGAGACAGCAGCTGATCCCACCTTGGGGATGGTTATAAGGACAGCTCTGAGCACAAATGTGCTTAGAAAAGCAAAGCATCACCAAGACTGAACACAGATCCACCTTGGGACAGACTATTTGCTTGTGTAGACCAGATTCAGCCTGGCCCATCTTGCTCCTTAAGTGAATGTGAAGGGCCATAAGAAAATCAAGCAGTGCCTCCTCTGTGTTGATCTGTTCCCCACATGTGTTCCTCTGCCCTAGGCTCGTGCGTGTTGCCATCCGGCCCCTCAAACACTTCTACGGCATCAAGATGCAGGTGTGGGGCTCCGAGCATCTGAACACCAAGGAGCCCTATGTGCTGGTTTGCAACCACCAAGCTTCCCTCGACCTCATGAGTATGTGCAAAGGATGGGGGGGTCATCACTGCATGGACAACCTTTGGGGTGCTGCAAGGGTGGACCAGGCTCACCCTGGGGGGTCCCAGTGACACCAGCACAAGGATTTGTATGGGGCAGCATGGTAGGCATTGGCCAGAATAGCTGGTGGGACAGGATCTCAGGGCCTTGGAGAACAGGAGGCTGAGGGGAGACCTTATTGCTATCTACAGCTACGTGAAAGGAGGTTGTAACATGGAAGGTGCTGGTCTCTCGTCCCGAGTAGCAAGTGATAGGACAAAAGGAAACGGCCTCAAGTTGTACCAGGGAAGGTTCAGATTGGATATTGGGGAAAAAAATTCTTCACAGAAAGTGTTATGAAGCATTGGAACAGGCTGCCCAGGGCAGTGGTGGAGTCTCCATCCCTGGAGAGGTTTAAAAGGCGCATATATGAGGTTCCTGGGGATATGGTTTAGTGCTAGAATTAGGTTATGGTTGGACTTGGTGATCTTCAGGGTCTCTTCCAACCAAAACAATTCAATGATTCTATGGTTATGGGTATGCTGCAGAGAGAGGGTTGGGATAATGGAAGATGATGCCAGGTCACTGCAGCCACGGGGCTGGTTGGTTCTGGGTGCCACTGGGCAGGAACGGATCCTTTCCTCTCCCATCCATCCTCCAGGCATGGTGGAGTTCCTTCCTGACCGCTGCGTGCCCATCGCCAAGAAGGAGCTCTTCTACACGGGCATCGTGGGGTGGGCCTGCTGGCTCAGCGGCTTCATCTTCATCAACCGCCACAAAACAGAAGATGCGATCTGTGTCATCTCCCGGACGGCCAGGACCATGCGGCGTGAAAACGTGAGGGGAGCAGGCAGCAGGGGGGAGTCAGGAGCAAACACCGATGGGACGAGGGTGGCATGGGGAGGACTGACACAGCAAGTGCCAGGGTGCCCTGGTCAAGGTCCTCAATCATGTTTTTCCCTCTCCCGTGCAGCTCCGAGTGTTGATTTTCCCTGAAGGCACCAGGAATGAGGACAAATTCATGCTGCCCTTCAAGCGCGGGGCTTTCCACTTGGCTGTACAAGCACAGGTGAGGCCATCGTGCCCCTCTACCTGCCCTTGATGGAGTGGGGTGGGCGTGCACCCTGGGGCAGCAAGGTGGGGGACACTGGGATGTTTTGGGGTCTGCAGGACCCAGGGAGGGGACAGGGCCCTGCTGAAGCAGGTACAGCAGGAGCTGGAGTCCCACCTGGGGATGTGGTCTGTATGGAGGACACCCCTGATTCTCCATCTCCTACAGGTTCCCATTATCCCCATTGTGATCTCCCCATACCGGGACTTCTTCAGCTCCAAGGATAAGAAATTCACATCTGGTAAGTGATGGACAAGAAGCCCCATTGCCAGAAGGGCTGGTGGTGGGGATGAGGCACGTGGGGCTTAGAGGTCTCTTTGTGGGACATCAAGGTGTGGGGAGGCAGCTGGTGGTGGAGGATGCTGGTGGGTCCATCTAAGAGCATCCCTGGCCTTTCCCTTCTCTCTCCAGGGACGTGCACCATCCAAATCCTCCCCAGGGTAGAAACCCAGGGCCTGAGTCCAAAGGATGTCCCCGAGCTGACAGAGACTGTCCGCCAGGCCATGGTTGATGCCTTTGCCGAGATGTCTGCAGGTCACCGTGGGGAATACCGTGCTGAGCAGCTCCCTGGCTGCACCGGGGCCAGAGCCGGCAGGGGGACAGAAAGCCTTCAGTGTGACAAGGACACAACCGGGACCAGCAATTAGGCAGAAGAACTGAGCCCCTTGGGGACATGAGGGAGGTGACATAGCTGTAGGCTGGGCAGTGTTGTCCTCTTGTCCCCCGCAGATGCGTCCACCAGACCTGGCAGGTCCAGCAGGATGGTGCCCTGGTGCCAGGGGAAGCAGAGCAGTGCAGGAGGGCACCAGGCAGCACCCCAAAAACAGTGTGAGGTGTCCCCAGAAACCTCTTGCTATGACTGTGTCTCCTCCCCAGGGCATTGCCTGTCTCCCACAAACCTGGCCCCAAGGTAACAACCCTCCTCTGCCTGGGTGGCTCCTGCCTGCACACTGGGTAGCGGGGAGAGATGTGATGGGCAGGGTTTGGGGTGCACTGCACCATTTGAGGGTGGTGAGAGCCTGGCCCAGGTTGGGCAGTGAGGTGGTGGATGAACCATCCCTGGAGACATCCCAGGCCAGGCTGGATGGGGCTCTGAGCAACCCGAGCTGGTGAAGATGTCCCTGTCATGGCAGGGGTGGCACTGGGGGAGCTGGGAAGGTCCCTTCAACACAAACCATCCTGTGATTCTATGATTTATCCCTGATGGTGTGACTGGCAGGGGGGTTCACCCATGGTCTTGCTCGGTCACTTCTTCCAGAGGCTTCTGCAGGCTGGTTGATACTGTTCAGATGCAGCCACCTCTGGGGAGGGGTCCAGAGCACAGTGTGGGGGGGCGGGAGGTCCAGGGTATATTGCCATGTGGGAAGAGCATCCTCCATGCCGATCTATGAGACAAGGGTGCAAGATTAAACAGTCCATACCTGGTGGTGTGTGTGCATGATATCCTGCCTGCGCCTCGGGGGCTGAGGGGAGCGTGGGGAGGGGGATCCACCCCCTTATAGCCATGCACGGTGTCTGCATCACTGCACACGGAAGTGATGGTTTTAAACTAAAG
>VWYH01003002.1:0-10847 GCA_013399365.1 Pampusana beccarii
CTGTACCAGATTTGAAGCTGACCTTTCATTTCCTGGGTCCCATATAATCATGTCTGACTGCTGGGAATTTTAAAACTGCTGTTCATTGAGCTGAGTGCAATTACATCAGCCAACCCAGCTTCAATGACAGCTCCTCTCCACAAGTTCCAATGGGAAGAAACTCTGCCATACCTGAAGATGTTACACTGTAAACTGGAAAGAAAGAAGGGGAAAAAAAACAAAACCAACCAACCAACCAACCAACCAAAGACCCAACAAACAAAACCAACAAAACATAACAGAACAAACAAAAACCCCCACAACAACATTTGTCATAAAGAATGCAAGATTGCCTACCCAACTCTAAAAGTATTTTTAATCCAATTGGCCTCTTTTGAGAAACACTCCTGAACAAACAATGGAAATAAGGGAAATGGAGAAAGTTGGTGAGGAAATGCCCATTGTCTGCATGGAGTAAGAGCTTTTCCCAACTCCCCTGTGTTACTGCAACCTTGTTCTCTCCTTCTCTAATGGAACAAAAGAGGAAAGCATTTGATAAAAGGGAAAACAGACTAACAGAAAGAAAAGAACGTAAAAAAAAAAATCCAAAAGACGCACACAGAGAAGCCAAGTTCTGTTAAAAAGTGTAGTTCCTCTCTAAAAAAAAAAAAATAAATCAAACCATATTAGTTAAAATCTGACTGTCAGTGATGAAAAGTTCAATCCCCAGGATATTTTTAATGGTATGAAATGCCATCATATCATCAGCAGCTTCTACCTACCTCAGGCCTCTGTAACATCTGAAAGACCCTGAATTTTGTGAAGTTTTAGAAGTCTGTCAGCATAAGTTTCATGCTTTCAATGAGAAATGGCTAAGTTAATAATTTTCAAAGCAAGTATCACAGAAGATTTTCAGACAGAATTATGGGAGAGGGAAAGAAAAAGAAGGAAAAAAAATATAAATATATTAAGCAAGAAAAGGAAAGTAGGATAATTTTTCATAGTCTATGAACGAATAAAATCTAACAGTCTATTTCTTAGAACAACAGGAAGAAATAATTAATGTAACCTTATTTGTCTTAAGGCTTGGAAGAACTGAAAAACACCTATTTAGCATGCTACATCAGGACTCCTTTCTGATAGTATGTTCATCATAAATAATACAAAGACATTTTTCCAATGCTTCAGTTGGCACAAAACCTTGGAGGATCAGTCTTTTACATATCGCAATTACTAGAAAATGTAATTCTCCTTGCTAATGTACTAGCAAGTCTGGACAATGACCCAAGCAAAAGAAAATTTTAAACCGTACCATTCTCAGATGAGTAAAATTACTGTTAGTTATTTTGAAATGCTAGTCTCTCCTGCTCCAACTCTGCATGGGAGGGTTTGGCTTTTATGTGAGGTGAAATGGGAAATATGTGAAAGTAAAACTTTTAGGACATGAAAAGTAATTTTCCATCCAGTTCTGTTGTATCACACTGGGTGGTATCTCTGTCACATCTGTGACTTCCAGAAGTGACAAATCTCATGTTGCCTCAATAAACTCATATGATTCTCCTCAACTGTGAAACTCTGTTCCATATGGGTGGACAATTTGCATCAGGTTTTAGTGGAGACTTGCAGTTCTACTTAAAGAAATTCAATGAAATACTTCCTCCTCTAGTAGGCTAAAAAAAAAAAAAAAAAAAAAAAAAAAAAAAAAAAAAAAAAAAAAAAAAAAATCTCAGACTAACAGGAAAAAAATATAAATAAATATTTTTTAAAAAAGAAACAACCCACACCATACAGAAGATCGAGGGATGATGTTTATTCTATTTAAAAAAATTAAGTTACCTCAGTGGATCAGCGAGTATTCAGGAACTGACCAAACATTTTAAACTTCAATGGCTTCAGTGAGCCTTAGTGACTTCATCACTTAAAAAAAGTACATAACCATTTACGACTGCTAGAAACTGACTGATATGAAAAATATAAGGCAACTTTTTAACAGAAGAGCAAGAAACACAAGTACTTTCAGTAAGCTGGAGACCATTTATCTGTCCATTGTAGCCCTAACCCTTGCTGATGGCAAAGGAAGCAAATACAGGAAGCTCTTACTGATCATGTTACAGAACTATTGGCAAGAAATCAGAGAATTGTAATGCTCATCTTAGAAGGTAAAGGACTATTCAGTGAAAGATTTCAGCTCCCATCAGCATGAACAGAGTATCTGGATTAGAGACAGAAAAACACTTCAACAAGAATTATGAATAATATTTTTTAAAAATTTAGAAAAGAGAATGAAGATATGCAGAGAAGAATTTATGTTTGATGAGAGTCTATCATTATCTCCCAGAATAGTAGGGGAGCAGAAGAATCCAAATAATGATATTTCAAGTTGATGGTCCAGCTTTTAAGAAGGAGTTTTGTAGATGTATCTGAAGTATACAAATTAGACGCCTGGAACTCTTCTAATTCATTTATCTTCCATTTAAGAAGATCTCCTAAATCAATGTTTTGACCACCAAATTTTACAAATACAAAAATATCACACCACCGGGAGTTTTCAGTATCTCTGAACTGGAAAGACAAACAGTTATCCACTTTTACTGGACTCTAAACTTTATACCCTCTAAACATCCTCCTGTTATCAAAAAAATATATACATTTCACAAAACACAAGAGAGCTTAGTTCAACGATGCTCAATGAAGCATTAATACTGCATAATCTGATTTCCTCGATGCTTTAATAATGCAAAACATGGTTTTTACTTTATTACATAGCTGTTAATATAGAAATAACATGCTTGCAAAAGATTTACTACATTAGTATTTGCATATAGACTTCCTCACTAGATGAGAATGTTTACTGTTCCCTTGAAATCAAAGTATTTAGTCTAGGCACTCTACACTGAAAAAAGACTGCCATCTTCTGCTGCAACTGTAGCAAAATGATATTTGTGTTGCATGGTGGAGAAGCTCACATTACATGGCTGCTGGAGATGTCCACTCCATGTTAATAATAAGTCTGTACTCAAACACGTCTGAGACACCTCCTGAGATTTTCCCCTACAAAAAGGATATTCATAAATTGAGAGTAAGAACTTAAATACACTTTACATGTCCAAATCCAAATTCTGACATATATATATATATAAATATTTTTCCCTTCTTTCATTCAGTGAATGATTATCTTTTACAAAATAGAACAGCTCCAGCAAAAAGCAAAGAGACATTCATTTCAGAACAACTATTTATTTAGTGTGTAAAGGCAGAACCTGAGGAGGTTCAATAGTTCAAACCCCCTGTTATGGATTAGGTGGAACAAAAATTTGATGCAGTCTACAGATCTGCATCTGGAACATGGGTTCCCGATGTCAGCAGCGAGTGCCCTGATAAAAAAGCTACTGGATATTCTGGGAGTGGGGAAAGGTGATGAACACTGTTTTTCACCTTCTCATTTCTTTTTTTCTTCACCTTAACTGGATAGAAAGTGAAAGCATTTTGAAAACCTCAAAGGTTCCACAGAACAAACCTCTATAGAGAGAGATCTAACACTACTGACCTCTGTGAGCTTTGGATCAGTGATACAAGGGGGGCTAACAATGACATCGAAATCAGGAAGAAAGGAAAGAATAACGTTGAAAGAAGAAAGCAGATTGACATGAAAAAGGAACAAGACACAGGAGGGAAGAAAAAAAGAAAAAAAAAAAAGCAACAAAACCAATCACTATCTCTTATTTGAGGCAGTGAAGATTTCATGTCAAATACATTAATAACTGCAGTGAGTTAATACACTTGTCCCTCTGTTTACCTTAAGGTACACATTAATGCACACCAGGGGAAAAAAATAATCACCAAGTATAGACTGAATGAGCTGTTCATGTTATCATAAATTCCACAAACAAGATCTAAGCATCTGACCATCCTCGTTCATTTTTCTCCCCATACGATGGGATTTTTCTTCGTTAGACATCTACGTTCTTGCAACTAAACAAATAATTAACAACTGTCTCAAGAAGAAAGCGTCACAGCCTTGAGAAACAAGCAAAGGGCATGGCAATTAAATAACTTTAACACTGACAGGTACAACTTCCATTTCATTTGCTGGCTTAACATGCAGAGCAACAGGCAATGCCATACAGTATTTTTACCCCAATGATACTGAACCTACCAACACTTCCTTCCAAGAGGCAAGAAAGAGATGAAGCTGGGACCTGGGGAGCATGTGCTTCCTCCCCTGCCACAACCCAGATGTAAGCATAGAACTTATTCCACCACTCCTCTCTGAATTCCTCTCTTGCCAATTTTTACCAAAAGAAAGTCATTCAGGAAAGCGTGAGGTTTCTATTGGTTTGGGTTTGTTCATTCTTTAATTTTACTCTTCAGAACTACCTGCATGAAAAACACTCCCTCTAAACATAACCATACTTGAGCCTTCCTTAAAATGATCCTGTGTGATGGTGATTACAAAATAGCACCAGATCTGCAAAATGTGGGCTACTTTTATGATGCTGTTCACAATAATACAGTTCTTGTCTGGCGTTCCTTTTCCCCAGTTCTTTATCTGAGGACCCAATGCAAAAAAGTCCTGTTTTGATTCCAAAAAGTTTGATGTACTGAGAACTTGGTGAAGAGTGGTTTGCTCTATTTTTAGAATTTTTAATTTTTCTTTGATCTCTAACAGTAAATCCTCTTCAAACAACGTAGTATACAGCAGGCCCAAGTCATCTTTGCTAATATTGTCTGGCTAACTTGCCCTACAGAACGATGTAAGAGTAGCAGGCACAACTACATAAATAATACAGATAAACGGGAGCTGAAGATGAGCTGGCTGGTTTAACTCATTTCAACAATGCAAAATGTGTGGCTCTGTAATTATATCAAAAATAGTTAAAAAAAAGGGATTCAAGATCTGGTAATCCAGAATCCCTTCAAATAAAAGTACCTCACAATTTTTTTCAATAATACATACGGCACTCTGTTAAGCTTTCTTAATTAGCGAATGAAAATAGGCAATAAGTAATAATTCTAAATTATGAGTTTCAAGAGAAATACTCTAGAAATCAAGTGGAGTATGTAATTACAGTATGGAACTACACTAGGTCTATTTTTTCCAGCTACACTGACTATATTTGCTGTTAGCTTTCAGTCCTACATTGACTGAACTCCTTCAGGGGTTGTCAGATACTGATTAAGGAAAATGCTGTGTCAAAGCCAAAAGTGATTTAACTCAGAATTGCAAGACTTAGAGACTCATTTAATATTAATATTCTGCAGACCCTGTTTCTATGACATAAACAACACTGTTTTTTAAGGTTAGAAATGGCATTTTTGTCTTTGGAAAGCTGTAATGAATTGCCTACAGGGATGCAAATACGTAGAATTTAGCAATACATTGAAGCAAACAAATAAAAAATAAAAACTTATTTTATCATTAGTGCTTAGCTTGGTTGAGTAATAACACACTTACTGCACTAATAAAGCTGTACAGATTGAAACTGCACTAGGTCTCATTTAAGTAATTTGATGTTTGTCATTGACTTCCGTAAAGTGAAGTCTCACATCCAAGCCTTGAATTCGCTGGTACTTTTGATGACTTATGGGCAGAAACATTAACATGAAACAAAGTTGTCCATCATTCAAAAACCCATAAACAATCCCATCAAGGACAGCTGATGGTTATCATTGTACAAACAAGCACTCCACTCAACACATTCCATTGCTTGAGGTTACCTTCTAAACAATTATTATTTCAAAACGCAGCCATGATGTGAAGAATGGTTATAAAAATCAAACAGCTATTTGGAATATTTGTCATTTGTCTCAGTCTTTCCATGAAAAACTGGACTGTCATGTTAGTAATTACTTCTTCCTTCTATTTTTTTCCTATTATAACTTCTGTTAAGGTTGGCATTGATCAGTAGGGTTTAAAAAAATTGCAAACAAAAATCAACTTTTAAAATTAGTTCCTTTAGTGTGATAAAATCTCATAGTTATTTATTTTTAAAAGGAACCTACCGTTATAAGTGCAAGTATGAATTAGCATTATGTATTTGCAGGAATTACAATTTAAAGAAGATACTGACGAAGAATGAAAAAAGGAATAAAGTTTGACACAAGAGGCAAAGCTTCTGTCTAAAAGGAAAATTACAAGGTAAGGTAGAGAGAGCATAGGGGATTGTCTAGCTCAAATGTCATGGAAAAATCTATATATCGTTTTTGAGGAAACAACAAAAAAAGCCTGCCATGTTTGTAGGGTCTCGAAAGTTCCTGGAAACCTGATCTACTTTCCCTACTATCCATACTAGCAACAATAAGTAGATTTTTACATAAACTTCTGGCACCTGCATTCTTAAGGGACAGTTCTGTACAGCCCTTCTGTAAGACAAATCAGAACTTCATGTCCAAACACTGTAGAGTTCCATATAGAAATTTAAAACTTTTCCTAAAGATACTTTTTAGGTAAACAAATTAGAGGAAAAAAATAGCAGTCCAAAGCACCAAAGCAGCAAAGCAGTACCGGCAAATTGTTCAGCAACTGCTATAATGAGGAGTAAAGATACTCCTGCCTTAAAAAAAAAAAAAAAAAAAAAAAAAAAAAAAAAAAAAAAAAAAAAAAAAAAAAAAAAAAAAAAAAAAAAAAAAAAAAAAAAAAAAAAGCAGTGTTTTTGAAAATTTAAATATAGAAAAGGATACATTACTTGAAAAGGATACATTACTTGAAAGGAGAAAAATCCCAAATCTCTATAGGAACCTGAAATAATTTAGCAATTTTAGAAAATTATCTAGGTAAAGGTCTGTCATACTACTAGGAAAATGGTGACTATTCAGAGGCATTTTAGGCACTATAACAGTCAATTATCTAGCAAAGAGATTTTTCTATCATATTTTATACTGAGATTATAACTACAGTTTCACAAAGCTCTCTTTTCTCATTGCTTGTGGACAGCTATTTCCATGAAAATAGATTAACTCAAAAAAAAAGGTAATCTGTGAGTAAAACTGAGATTTTCTTAAGACTACATCTCATATATCTTCTCATCTCAAAAGTGCCAGTTCACCTGTCTCATTCATAGGATCGTCAGATTTGCTGTATTTTCTCACTGCAATGTGTATATTCAGTACTTACTGATCAAAAAGTAACACATCAATGCAGCACAGCAGGTACTAAGTGTCACAGCCCATTCGGTGATGGACTCATGATGGTTCGTTTACCTTGATCTCGAGGTGCAAAATTAAAGCAACCAAACTGCCAAGGGGTTATAATTTGATCAAACAGTGTTACTTTATTAATTTTCCCCCTAAAGCGGCACATGGAAAAGAAAGTGGAGGAAAAAGGGAAAGGTAAAAGAAAAAGCGGGGAAAGAGGGTTGGTTACCACCGAACGAGTCCCAAAGGCGTCCCTCTGGTCTCCAGTCCTGTGTGAAGAGTCCTGCCGGTCCTCTGTCATGGTCCAGGATCCTTCAGTGGGGAGATCTCCATGATATCCAGTTAGAGGTCGTCTTTTATGCTTCTTCACCCCCCTCTCACTCCCATAGATCGAGGCCAATCTCCGCCTATGTTGCGCAATCCAGGCTTAACTGCACAGGCCCAAAGAGTCCTCGCTTCACTTGCCAGAACCCATCTGCACCTGTGCCGCCACTTTTCAGGGGTCTCTTACTGGTCCATCGGGTGACCTCAAGACCCTTGGCGAGCCTCTGTGCATGCTCTTCTTCGTAGGCTTTTGTTGTAGGGAGGAGGTTGAGGGGCAATCTGGCTCGGGCAACAGGTGAAAATCCATCTTCTGGACAGCAGTTATTGTTCCCAGGTCGGAGAGGCCTTCATAGCACAATTACTTTTGGGGGGGGGGGGGCAAGTTTGGCTGAGGCAGTAGCGAAATCCAGCTGCAGCCATTGTTTCTTGCAGCCCCAAGATCACAAAGTCCTGTGCAACACAATTCCTTTCTTCAGGCCTCTCTCCAAGCCATTGTCCATTTCTTTCTACCAGTGCATCTTGTTCTTTAAGTCCCTGATAACGGTGTTCAAGCAAATACTGTTCCTCGGACCGACTCTTACACTAAGAAGCAGTTTAATTAAAAAAAAAAAATTCACAAAAGGAGACATAAGACCATTTAAGTCTTATTTCCTAGTATCAAACTGCGGTTGTGTCATTTGGCCCAAATTTGAAAATGGCAATACTTCTGTTGAGTTCTATAGATTTACAACAAATAATTGTATGGATTTCAAATGTGCTAAAGATTGACTTAGGCAAATCACATACCTTAAAAACTCACAAAGTTTCCAATTCCTTGTGAATCAAGAACAGTCTCCTCTCACATCTATAGTCTGTCCATAAACCTATCCTCTCCATAGCAGTTGATATTATAGAGAAATGTTCAAGAAACTCTACATATGAAAAAAATACATCATCTTCTGTCCTATTAAAAGATCATTTAACTTTCTGTATTTAATTATCAGGCTAAACCTGAAGACTAGGATTATATCTCCTCCTAAAATTGTTGTCTTTATCAATAAAATGAATACTGTTTTTCCAGAAAACTATCCAGTTCTGAAAGAAATTTCAGATGTTTGAATCCCATTTTCAGACATGTTATTGGGAACGAGTTTCACAATGTAGCTAAACATGAATAAAAGCTGGCTAATAGTTTTGAATAGATCTTCACATTTATTTTAGTAATGAGAGTTGAAAACAGAAGTTTTGATGCCAGAAAACAAACTGCATTTGCAGTTAGTATTGGATTGTATGATGGTTAAAGGACTTTCATGCAATGTGGAGTAGTGAACAGAATGTAAGTGTTACTTTAGGCCCTTAAATTATCAGCTATGTCCTTTGCATGACCAGAGTTAATCAGGCAACTCAAGTTTCAATTTGACACTGAGAAGAAAAAAAAAAATATTGAATATATGTAATATACTACATATATATTCATCGAATAATATATATTACTGAAATAGCACCATTTCAATCTGAAATATTTACTGTGGGTTTTGTATTGTTCCATAATGATATAAAATATTAACTTTCAGCTGAAGACAATTATTAGATATTTTGACTTCGGCGACAGACAAGATGATTCACCTGTCAAGGGATGCTCTTCACCTCACGCAATTAGGATATTTCTTTTGAGCGCTGCCAACAGCTTCCTGCCTCCTGGCAGCAGTCACTATAAACCAAAGGCAGACTTCCTGTCTTCGGTCAGTCTTTTATAATGCATAAATTGCAAAAACTCTTTGAAACGTACTTTTGATAAAACTTCAAAGTAGCTACCCTGTGCCTAGGGATAGACAGAAAGCTTAAATAAAAGCAATCTATTTCTGTAAGGACATTTTTCTGTAGTGATAAAGGGATGTGCAATGAATGTTTTCCTGGCTTTCTTGGCACTTATCATTTCATTGAAATATTCATAGGAGGAAAGAAAATAATGATTAGGTCCACAATATGTTATTTTATGACATCTCATTTTTTTCAGGAATACTTTCAATTTTCAGACTCAAATTCTAATATGTCTTCGCTGTAACACGCTTTTTTCAGAAGAAAAACAAATATATTTTTAGCAATTGCTAGACTGTAAAAAACTGTAATACCACCATCCCAAATTAAAAATATTCCTATGCAAAGGACTGTTCCAAAGCTTATGCATGATTTAAGAACAATGGGCTTCAAAAAACCCCAAACCTCACTATGTTAAGGTAAGGAGTAGTTAAGCTTCCTTGAGCAGAAAACCTAAGACACAAAAAAAAAACATAAGAATTGGTGGTTACTGGAAAACACAGCACAAAACAGAAAGCTATCCCAACACACAGGGAAAGTAAGAAACAATAAGAGAAAAGTAGGACTGCAAGAAGGTGTTAAATAATCTAAAAGATCATAAATGGGAAGATCAGGAATAAAGGTATGATCAAGCATGAGCTTAAAGAGGTGGCACAGACACTGAATAAAATCAGCAAGGCAAGCACAAAACCACTTATAACTGTAAAGGATTATAAAGCAACAAGAAAATATTTTATGAATACACTACAAGAAAATAACAGATGAAAATTAAGATCTGCTGTTTAAATATCGAACAAAAATAACACAAAAAGAACATGCACAAAAACCTGATATTTTATTTTTTGTTATTCTTACTACTTTTGAGAGAGAAGACAGTTTCACAGAGACTTGGAAGGCTATTCCAACATTATTTTGACTGCTTTTTAAGGATTCTCATGAGAAATCCAGTGTATCTTTGGGAACCTTTTTAAGTATGTCACTACTGTATCATCTTTTCCACTTTTCTCTGTAGACAATTAATAGGCATCTTGAAAAATGCATCAGAGGATAAGGGAGATAAAAGAACATCTAATATTTTACCTTATAGTTTCCTAGAATGGTAAATACAGAAATAAGTAAAGAAACAGTAGTTAGTCTCTTTTCAGTAAACGAAAATATGATGGCTGAAATTATTAAACATTTTATTAGTACCTAGAAAAAAATAAAAATGCTTCAGTAAAGCATTTGACACAGTCTCCTACAGCATCCTTATCCACAGTCTCCCACATCCTCATGGCTAAACTGAGGAAGTGTGGACTGGATGATCGGGTAGTGAGGTGGACTACGAACTGGCTGAAGGAAAGAAGCCAGAGAGTCGTAGTCAATGGGGCAGAGTATAGCTGGAGGCTGGTAACTAGTGGAGTGCCTCAAGGATCAGTTCTGGGGCCAATTTTATTCAATATATTAATTAACAATTTAGATGAGAGAATTGAGTGTACTATCAGCAAGTTTGCTGATAATACTAATCTGGGACGAGTGGCTGACACACCAGAGGGCTGTGCTGCCATCCAGAGAGACCTGGGCAGGCTGGAGAGTTGGGCAGGGAATAACTTGATGAAATACAACAAGGGAAA
>VWYH01003002.1:11046-212646 GCA_013399365.1 Pampusana beccarii
GATGGAGCCAGGCTCTTCTCAGTGGCAACCAATGATAGGATGAGGGGTAATGGAATCAAGCTGGAACACAAGAGGTTCCGCTTAAATTTGAGAAGAAACTTCTTCTTAGTGAGGGTGACAGAACACTGGAACAGGCTGCCCGGGGAGGTTGTGGAGTCTCCTTCACCGGAAACATTCAAAACCCACCTGGACACCTTCCTGTGTAACCTCATCTAGGTGTTCCTGCTCTGTCAGGGGGATTGGACTAGATGATCTTTTGAGGTCCCTTCCAATCCCTAGCATACTGCGACACTGTGATACTGTGAAAATAAGATGATGGCACAGATTTCTCAAGGGCAAAAATGCCAGACCAGTTGTTTTCTTCTCTATCTAAACACATGGCCAAGTTAACAGGATACATCTTTACAAAGATTTTGATGCCTTCCACGCACAAACACCTCATAAATTAAGAAAACTCTATCTAAATAAACAAACAAACAAGAAACAAAGGGAAAAAAAATCTCAAAGCAATGCAGATAAGCTTATATGTCATTACATTGTTAGGGCTCTGCTGGTGGTTTCCAATAGAGATGTACTCTGGAGTCTGTCCTACTCAGTTGCCCTTGAATAAAAGAACAATTTTATGAGAAAATGGAAAATGCATTCACAAAAAATATAGACAATAGCAGTCTAGGCAAAACAGTGAATATTTTAAAAGAGAGGATACAGATTCATAACAATTGTGACAAACAAGGAAAAATATTAACAAAAAGCAAGAGGAAAATCTAAGTGGAAACTATATGACTGTATTTCAGAAGGAAAATAAAAGACAAAAGGGAAATAATTTGCTATGTAGAAACATAGAATCTTGTCAGAAAAGGATCTGGGAGGATTGTGGATGACAAAAGTACAAACCTGCCACAGTAATTCTTTTATATTTTACCGGCATGTCATCGACAAGAGTTACAAGAAAACTATTCCTCTCAATTTAGTTCTAATGAAACTGCAATGCTGTTCAGCATGATGGTTCAAATGGTAAAAGAGACACTCTGCTTGTAAGAAAACACCAAAGAACTGTGGTTTGTTTTATTCAGAAAAGTTGGAACAAAAAAAGATATAGATAAGAAGGAAATATCTTCTAGTATTTAAAAACTATTTTTTTAAAGTACTATGATGAATTATTCACTGTAAAAACATTTCAGGAAGTGATATTTAAATTTTATATGAAGAAAAATTACTAATTTTTAAGCTCAGATAAACTTAATTAGGCTTCTGAAATATCATTTGCCAGAGGTGTCCAGCACAAATAATAAAAATGTGTTTTGTGGTGAAATTGCCAACTGCTTTTGCCAACTGCTTTTAAATGCATTTATCTTGATCTTACACATTTACAAGATCTGCTATTCATTATCATGTTTTTCAGGACATGAAGCCTAAAACCAGGTTTTACCTAGAGGTGCTTAGGAAGCCCACTAGTACAAATTATTGCTTGTCTTGTTAGACCCTACTGATGATTTACAATGTGTTAAATCTGATAATGCTTTTTTCAAAGTCCATGCGATCAAGCTATTTTCAAGACTGAAACATTAAAACCACTTTTAACCTGGAAGTGATATATTTTCCACAGTCTTGAGCAATGACCGGGAAAAAATAAAATAAAAATTTATTTTAAAAAAGCAATTTAGATTAAACATTATTTAGCTGATTGTAAAATAGATAACTGTGGAAGAAGATGGTCTATACTATCAACATCTATGTTAATTGCTACGCAGCAGTTACACATTTCAATAAATCAATAATTCAATCTGCCTGGAGAACACTGTGACTGGCCTGCTCAGGAAATCATTTGAAAAAGAATGTTTAGTGAAATCCCTTAGATTTTAGAACATTTTCCTATAATATACCTGGAAACATTCAGAAATGTCAATATCAGGGATTTTTCAATTATTAAAGAGAATTCCTTAGCAGACAAAGACTATGTATTAGAGAAAAAAAATAAAAAATAAAAAAATAAAAAAAAAGAAAGTATTTCATTGCGCTTTTTTAATAGATGGGTATTATTTATTTTTTTTCAGTTTTCATTCAGAACTCAAATGGGGTTGTAAGAAAAACTCGACAGTTCACGTTATTTTTAATTGAAAACATAACAAAAGGAAAGAACCCAAAACACTCAGCTAACCTTGAGGATGAAAAATAACTTCTGTTTCTGTAGTAGAGCATCCGTCAATGTGAAGAATAGGTTCTTCCACCAGCTATTCTTCACCCTCTTGTTATGAAATGCAAATGCCTATAAGGGATTTTTTAATGCTGGGCGGAAGAAACCCATCCTTTTGGGACATGTCCCCAGTATTCCATAGGTTATCTTCATTTCCATCAAGTCAATACACTTCTTCTTTATGCATTTTTCTCCTCTGCATATTCAGGCTTTGCTTGCCTGTTTCTCTGTCTTGGTTTTGATTTGGAGAGGGTTAATTTTAGCTCTGCATTTCGGATTTAGAATAAGAATGTTGATAATACACTGATATTTTTGTTGTTGCTTAGCAGTCAAGGATGTTCGGGCATCCCATGCTCTGCCAACAAGGAGGTGAACGAGAAGCTGGGAGGGGGCACAGCCAGGACAGCTGACCCAAATTTGCCAAAGGGATATTCCATATCATATGATGTCATCCTCAGTATATAAACTGGGGAAGCTGGCCGGGTGGGGGTGATCGCTGCTTGGGAATGGGCTGGGTATTGGTTGTGGGTGGTGAGCAGTTGCATTGTGCATCACTTGGTTTGTATACTCTATTATTATCAATACCATTATTATTTTCTCTTCCTTTACTGTCTTTATCTCAACCCATGAGGTTTTTTTACAGTTCTCTCCCCCATTCCAGTGGGGAGGCAGGGGATGAGTGAGCAGCTGTGTGGTGCTTGGTTAAGCTGGCTGAGGTTAAACTATGATACTCTCAAAAACTCCTTGGGAGTGGGAAGAGCTCCAAAGACTTCTATAGAGAAAATGACGAGATATCTAGACTGTTGCTGTGTGTAAGTCTCTATGCATGCCCACTCCATCCTTGCAAACTCAACTACTCATGCTATTCCATTAGCAAAGCAAGAGTCCTTTGTCTGATATTTTCCATTTACCAGTTCAATCTTTAGTTATTTATGTGATCACTAATTTTTCTCCTCCTCATAAACAACAATTGGATTTTTCCCTCAGAAAAGCCCCAGTATTCCATAGGTTGTCTTCATTTCCAGCAAGTCAATATATTTCTTCTTTATGCATTTTTCTCCTCTGCATATTCAGGCTTTGCTTGCCTGTTTCTCTGTCTTGGTTTTGATTTGGAGAGGGTTAATTTTAGCTCTGCATTTCAGATTTAGAATAAGAATGTTGATAATACACTGATATTTTTAGTTGTTGCTTAGCAGTCAAGGATGTTCAGGCATCCCATGCTCTGCCAACAAGGAGGTGAATGAGAAGCTGGGAGGGGGCACAGCCCCTGAAGGCATCACTCTTGAGCTTTCCAGTCTATCCAAATTCATCCAATTTGGCTCCCTTGGCCTCAGAAGAACTGTTATCTCTTAAGATGATAAAAAACCCCCAAGAGGATACCTACAGTAAGACTGTTTTGGCGAGGTTTTTTTCAAATGTATGTTAAGGGAAAAAAATTATCCACGTGATTATCTTACTGAAAGCATGATTTTTAAAAATATGGTTTTCAGAATAAAATTTTCACTTTATGATGTCATTTTGCTTTAAATCTATCATGTCATGTCATCTTATTTCAATGCAACAGGACATAAGAAAAATTAAAATACGACTGAACTTGACAAATCAAAGAGGAAAAGCCAAAGAAGAAACTCGTGTATATTTGTTAGGACTTTATTTAATCGTAATTAGTTTCTTCAATAAATGTAACAGAATGAGAACAACTTCGTATTTTTTTTTACTTTACCTGTTAGAAAGCTTAGAAAACCATGCATCTTTGCTAAAATAGCTGGTTGAGAAATGTTATGGCAATACAGCAAAGTAATATTATTTGATTTACTCATTTGAATGAATAATAAAGATATTTGAAGTGAATATTTTTAAGCTGTCAAAACTGCTGGTTTGTCAAGCACAGAGAAGATGAGGTTTATTATTACTTAAGAATTTGTGTTCTACCCATATGTAATATTTGCAACCAAAGCAAAATCTTCCCAGTGTTTGTAACTGTATGTATACCAAAAATGAAACCAATAACTGATCCATTAATTTTCATAGGAGAAGAAAAAAGGATACAGCCATTAAAAAAAAACCAAACCAAACCAAACCAAACCAAAAAAAAAACCCACCAACCAAACAAGTATATCTTCTAAGGTATAAGGATTTATTAGATTCTTACCATTTCCTTCAGGTATATCCTTATAATTCTCTTACCAACACTATCTTTCTCCAGCACATATGGTTTTGGTCAATGGACATTAAACTGGTGTCACCCAATAAGTAATTCACAGTATCACAGTATCACAGTATGCTAGGGATTGGAAGGGACCTCAAAAGATCATCTAGTCCAATCCCCCTGCTGGAGCAGGAACACCTAGATAAGGTTACACAGGAAGGCGTCCAGGCGAGTTTTGAATGTCTCCAGAGAAGGAGACTCCACAACCTCCCTGAGCAGCCTGTTCCAGTGTTCTGTCACCCTCACTGAGAAGAAGTTTCTTCTCAAATTTAAGTGGAACCTCTTGTGTTCCAGCTTGAACCCATTACCCCTTGTCCTATCATTGTTTGCCACCGAGAAGAGCCTGGCTCCATCCTCGTGACACTCCCCCTTTATATATTTATAAATACTAATAAGGTCACCCCTTAGTCTCCTCCAAACTAAAGAGACGCAGCTCCCTCAGTCTTTCCTCATAAGGGAGATGCTCCACTCCCTTAATCATCTTTGTTGCCCTACGCTGGACTCTCTCCAGCAGTTCCCTGTCCTTCTTGAACTGAGGGGCCCAGAACTGGACACAATATTCCAGATGCAGTCTCACCAGTGCAGAGTAGAGGGGAAGGAGAACCTCTCTCGATCTACTAACCACCCTCCTTCTAATACACCCCAGGATGCCATTGGCCTTGTTGGCCACAAGGGCACAGTGCTGGCTCATGGTCATCCTGCTGTCCACCAGGAGCCCCAGGCCCCTTTCCCCTACACTGCTCTCTAACAGGTCACTCCCCAACCTATACTGGAGTCTGGGGTTGTTCCTGCCCAGATGTAGGACCCTACACTTTCCCTTGTTGTATTTCATCAAGTTATTCGCTGCCCAACTCCCCAGCCTGTCCAGGTCTCACTGGATGGCAGCATTAATCTTATATAAACCGTGGTTGGGTCACGGTAGTGAGGTTGCCTGTCTGCTGGCATGATTAGGGTTTTAAGGAAACAGGCAACTCAACATGAGGAAAAAAATCTGACAAAAATCACTATGCATATAGAGTATCCTACAACCTAACAAGTGGCAAGATATTTTCAGTTTCTTGCCAAGCTCTGTTACATTTCTAATCCTGATACTCTAAGTAACTGAAAACTCCGTGTATCAACTAACAATAGATTTTTATAAGAACACCCCAAAAAGTAAGAAACATTACAGTACTGGAAAAATATATTCTTCTCTAATACTCTGCTATTATCTTCTTGAATATTTAATGTTAAGTAGAAACTACTGAACCCAGGAGCCTTAAGCAAGCATTACTAATCACAAGTTAGCATATAATCTTAAATTTATTAATAATTTTATTTTTTCCTGAATTCTGTGCTAGATTGCTTCGAAGATGAAAGTACCTATGTAATTGAATTTTGCTTTTAAGACAACCTAGTGAGGAAGCTTTGATTACATTAAGTGACTATAGCTCATATTTGTTATTGTTGAACTTCACGATAAGGTTTGTATGCCAGATTTTAGGCGACAGTGCTTTGCCATGCATTCTTTTAGGTTCAATTTTTATATATCCTGCGGTGAGGTAAAGGCACTAAAATGTTAGCTAAAATATTATTTGCAAAGGAATTAAACGCATATTTAATAAATATTTTTTTCCCCTTCCTGAATGGTTAGGTAGCTTTAAATTGCATTCCCCTTAAACAAAATTTTATCTCTGCAAAGTCTAGTTTTCATGGATGATTGATAGATGAACTATTGTTCCACCTTTCAGCACATTTTCAGCATTCCCTTGGCTATTCCTTTAAAGAATTTTCACAGTTTTAGTTGGAAAACCTACTAGATACATGACTTCTACTTTGATCATGTATTAAGCATGTAATTTTTAACATAATTGACAAAAGCCAAAGGAAACTTATTGCTACATGCAGTGTTATCTGGACCATTTGGCACACAATGGCCATGTATCACAGAGTCATGTAGGCTGGAAGGGACCTCCAGAGGTCATCTACTTCAACTTCCATCTCATTGGCAGTTCAGCTGAGCTTTGACTGCTTCCATGGATGGAGATTCCTCAAAAATTCAGGGCAACTGCTGCCCATGTTTCACCCAATTCGCAGTGAATGGTTTTTCTTGCTCTGCTGCCTGGAACGCCTCTTCCCTCTCCTTCTTCACCGACATTACTGTCTACAGGGTTGTTTATTTCACATATTCTCATTGTCTTGCCCAGCTGCTGTTGCAAAGTGGTTTTTACCTTTTCTTAAATATGGTATCAGAGAGATGTCACCAGCATCATTGATTGGCTCAGCTTTGGCCAGTGGTGGGTCCATCTTGGAGCTGGCTAGAACAGGCTCTGTACAACACTGGGGCAGATCCTGGTGTTTTCCTGAATAAGCCACACCTGTACACCCTGCTACCAAAACTTTGCCATGTAAACCAAATACATTCCACCCCTCACCTCTGTGAATCACATATTTAGGAATTATCATCACAACACACATTCATCACACAATATACAGTCCTCACAAACTTCATTTAAATCAACAAAAAAGTTGCCTATACCAAAATCAAAATATCATCACACCGGTGACAAAGGTGGACAATTTACACAAATTTACACAACAAAAAAATTCCCCACATATATCTTGCTCTTTAACAATATTCAGTCCATGTTTTGCCCATTACCTTTCTCAGCTGTTGTCCTTATCTTGAACTCCTCATGCCCCATGTTGGGCACCACAAAGACCTGTGATTGGTTGACCTTGGCTGGCTGTCAGGTGCCCACCAAGACACTCTTTCAATCCCTCTCTTCAGCAGGACAGGTGAAAAATAAGACCAAAACCTTGTGGGTCAAGATAAAGGCAATTTAATAAAGAAAACCAAGGGCCATGTGTGGAAGCAAAGGAAAATGAAAGGGTGTATTTTCTATTTCCAGTAAACAGGCAGTGTTCAGCCACTACCTGGAAAGTAGGGCCTCAGTATGCATAGATGTTGCTTTGGAAGACGAACATCTTAATGATGAATGCCCCCAATCCTCCTCCTTTCTCTTGGCATTTATTGCCACAAACAATGTCATATGGCATGGAATATCTCTTTGCTCAGCTTAAGTCAGCTCTCTTTTCTATATCCCCTCGCAATCTCTTCCTTACCGCCAGCCTACTGGCACTAATGCAAGAGAGCCTTGATACAGTGAAAGTGCTGCTCAGCAGCAGCAAAAACACTGGTGTGTTATCAACACCATTCTAGCTAGAAATATAAAGCACAGCACTATGAGTGTTACTGTGGGGAAATTTAACTCCGTCTCAGTCACTTTCTTCTCATCTTATCAACAGATTCTGCTCATGCAGATTCTGCTCATACTGAATAATTTCCCTTCTTTTGCAGTTGTGTCACTGAAAGCAAAGGCACAATTTAGAGTGTAATAACTTCATTCTACAGCATTCTAAGAGTGATGCACATTGTGTGTACTTTATTTAAGGGAATATCGTGCTACTTATCTTGTTGGTAAGACAAGAAACTGTTTATTTATTTTGTACACAAATGGTCTCATATCTGCCATAAAGTGTATTCAGTTTGCTTCATGTGAGATAACAAGAAAATGTATGGAAAGGGATTCAAGTATCTCCTTCAGCTTTAGCTTTGTTCCAAAGAATCTTTGGCCAAAGCTGGACTCGCCAAATCCAGTTACCATAACAATGTATTTTCTTAAGCATGCTTGCTTCCAAGGAGAACTAGATTGTGTGGACAGGTAGATTCCTTAGTAAACAGCAACCATCCCTCCTACCTTTCCCTTGATGCAAGGAGGCAGCTTCATTGCTGACATTATCCCTGCCACAGGCGTAAGAAATGTACACCCAACAAGCTAGTCTAATCCACTAATAGGAAATTAAGGGGAGTAAGGGGCCCTCAAAATCCTGCTACCATGTATTTGCTTTATCTATTTACTCACAGTAGTTAGCCAAACAGAAGATTCAGCAATTCATTACAGACACGGTATTCCCCTTCTCTAAGTGAGCAAGATGGAAATATAACCCATAATTTTAAATAATGGAGGATTTTAATGGCATGAAGGCATGGATGAGTTGCTTTGTTTATAAAAATAAGCTTATTTTCCCTCCAGTTCTAAAATACCAATCTGTTACTTGAGACTGAAACGTACACAACCCTGTATCGCATGCATCATTATGAGTTACAATACCTCCCATGTAAAGGTTTAGTCTTACAGCATTTGTGTCTATAAATTAACATAAATCGCCATGTGGAAAGTCACTAACGTAGTTGTTCTGCTTAGTTAAGATTGATAATTGGACTCTGAGCTATTCAGAAATTCATGGGAAGACGTATATTGAGCTAATCACAAGCATTACACATAGACTGGAAATCAAAATTCGACTTTTTCATGTTAACTACTTATCACATTTTTTGAATTAAACTGTGTCAGTTTGTTTAAAAACACCTATTACTGTGCTGAAAGAAGTGTTAAGTCTCATTAGGCTTTCCAGAAACCACATTTTTCAATGCAAAACATATACGCTGTTTTATAAGTAATTTCCAGGCTTGAAAAACAAGCACTGTTAACTATATCAACCATTCTTTTCCATTCAAAGAAGACTCAGCTCTTCTGTCCGTATAGGAAAAAGGCAATACTGACTGGCACCTGGGATACCACGTCTACGCAAAAACCAAATAAATAAAATATGTGTATAGAAAAGCAGTGCTGTTTTGCCAGAGGAAAAAAAAAAAAAAAAAATCTTAGAAAACTGATATTCTGCTTCATAGCAATACTCTGAGATATTCCACAGAGTATTCTGTTTTCCCCTCATCTTCGTTTGCAGGAAAGGTATAATTTTTCATTAATTCATATCGCAATCTTGCGGTCTTATCTTGAGATTGGGATCAACCAAGATCATAGAGAGAGCAGAGAAAGTGGAGAAAGTTTTCAAGATAACATATCTTGGAGTCTCTTGACACTGATGGAAATAGCTGAGTTTGCAAAGTCATTATTTAGGAAAAAAATCTCCATGCTGTCTACAAAAATTGCTGCTACTTTAGCAAAGTTTCTGTTTCTAAGACATTCCACACACAAGTGACTTTTGAGCTCAGCTCTTCTCTACTGCTTGGGAAAAGGGTAGGATCTTCTCTTTGCACCTTTCCTTGAATACCGGTACCAGTGAACATGAGAAATGTGTATGCAACTCTGAGGGTTCATGTCACCAAGGGAAATGGGACGCTGAAAAAGTTAATTAAGGGCTTGCAGTTAGATGGCCTGCCAAAACTGGTATGAGAAATGAGCAAAGCATTAATTGTTGGAGTCAACGACAAACAAACATTGTAATGAATGAGGACAATTAATGCATTCATTTTTCAGGGATCAGAAGAATCTGAAACTTCAGTGTCAGACAATCAAAAACAATGTTCTGCAAGTAGTGAAGAGACAGGAAAAGCATATTATCAAAAAAGAATGTATTTACAACATTGCAGTTGCATTACAGTGGGTTTCAGGAGGTAATACACTTAAAAGCAGAGAGGGATGTGAAATGAATTTTTCTTATACTTTGGTGAATTTTGAGTCTTTTTTATGCATGTCGAGCTTCAGATTTTGAGGTTTTCAACACCGAGTGCTCACCGTTCTTTCCTCATAAATCAAATTTCTAAATGTGGGTTTCAGACAGCTTGTTGCCATTCTGATCATTCTCTCCAGGAGAGAAAAAAAAAAATCCGCTAAAGGAAACAGGTGTGAGAAGAAAGCTAAACAAGAGCTGTTTGAATCCATTTCTATGCTTTTTTCTTAAAATTATTTTGGAACCAGTGTGCCTACAAAGAAACCAACAAAAGATGGAGGAAAATAGAAAGTGTTGTCTTGTTTTCCCTGTTTTCTGCAGCCAGAATTGGAGAAGAGATTAAAATTACATTTATCAACTATTTCAGCTTCAAGAAAAGAAAGCAGAACTTGTGTTTTGGTATGGGGTTCTTTTTTTGTTTGGTTGGGGTTTTTTAATCACCACGTGCCAGTTTGAGTAATATTGTGACATGAGATCTGGAACATTATGATCCAGTATGCAGTGATGCTCTGCAACTTTGAAATTGTTCTCATTTCACAAGCAGAATAAAAGATTTTACTACGTTTCACACTTCTTACAGTGGAAAACCAAGACAAAATAAATACATAAGCAGAGCTGCCAGTTAATCAAGTCTTTTTTTCAGGCATCTAACATTTGACTTGGGAGTCAGGGAGAGCTAGCAAGGGAAATACGTATTTCTACCTGTCTTGCACATAAGCACAATTTTGTGTTTCCAGCAATGCCAGAATCCTTTTCAGAGTGCAACTGAGCCTCTGTGTGAGCTACCTGTTTCAAAAGTGTGTTATTGGGATTTATCTCTGCCTACGCTGTTTCCCCAAAAATGATACCTACCCCAAAAATACACCCTAGCATGATTTTTTGGGATTTCTGAGGATGCTTGAAATATAAGCCCTAATCCAAAAATAACCCCTAGATACAGTTCATTTAAAAAGTCAATTTAAATAGTGTCCAGGCAGCTACAGATGTAAAAAAGTAAGCATCTTTTAGAGCAAAAATTAATATAAGACCCCGTCTTATTTTCAGGGAAGCAGGGCAGGTTCCTCCTCACAGTGTCTTTCAAAAGGGCGAATCTGCCTTGGAAACAGGGTTAAGTACTGGGAGTTACATACCGAGGAAAAGGGATTCTGTAGTTTAGTCACTCAGCTTTCAAAAATAAAGATTTGATTTAAAATGCTGAACCTTTTAGACTTTTCTCTTAAAAATGTGACCCTGTCTGTTCTGACAATCTACTAGACGCAGAGTTCAAATAGATGGCGATACATTTTAAAATGACAGTTATAAAGATCCTCAAGGCTGTCAATAAAACCTCAATTTCAGCATGGAGACAAACTATGCACAATAACAGTATTATTACAAAGTAGAAAGTCCTACCATAAAAACATGGGAAAACAAACACACAAACAAAAAAACCCACAAAAACCAGTTTTGTTTTCTGAAATTGTTTGTTCATTTTCCCCACAACCTCAATAACTTTCTCAATATGAAAAAAGTGACAATAAGACCAGTTAAGGGGAAATACATAGAGACAGAAACTCTGTTAAATAGAAAATGTGTACCAAAGCAATTCTTTCCAGAGGAAATAGCTTCATCACATAATTCAGCTAAATACAGCTGATAATTTGTCACTATTGACATGTATTGTGAAGAGAACAAGAAAAATCAAACCTAGTGCTTTGCGACACAAAATTACATATTCCCACATTTCAGCCTAGATTCTCTTCTGTCAAGTTTCAATCATTGCAAAAAGTTTTGAGAACACCAGTAATTTAGAAAAAGTAACTTAGCAAGAATGCATGAAACCCCTCCCACCCCACAGGAAAAAAAAAAAAAAAAAAGCTTAAGCATTTGGGGGAAACCAAGAATATTTTGCATCAATTTTGAAAGACTCATGACTGAAATCCGCAGGGCAGAATGGGTGAACAGTTTCCCATGCTGCCAAAAGATATACTGTCTTCATCAGAGGGACTGAATGAGAGACAAACTTCTCTCTCTGAGCTTCAAGTGGCCAGATGGTAAAGGCCTAAAAGAGAGGCAGTCTGCACTCTTCCTGTACTTCTGTGCTCTCGTTCTTACGAATTATGTCAAGCCTTCAGAATGCCAAATGTTATCATTTGGGCAACTGGCAGTTTAAGGCAATGCAGGCTCAGGACATGCCTGGCCAGGGGTTAGTGGGTCTTCTTTTACTCAAGCTCACACTGCTGGCCAGAAATTGGGATTGCTGATAGCACATGTATCACAGTAAAATCTCATGCAGGCCAAGAGAACGAGCATGCCTTGGGAAGGGAGAAATAGCCTATTTTATAACTGAATAAATGATTTGAGATAATAGTCAAGTAGTTTAAATATCACCCAGTGCCTATTTGGTGACTCTGAACAGACTCCCATTGAGCGTTAAGATATTTCTTCAAAGTCAAAGGGATCTGGAAGAATTCAGGCCATCTTAGGATAACCTTCAGTTCCTATCCCATTATCAAAACAAGCATCTTGGTCACAGCCATTTGAACAGGTACTGATCACATAGAAATATCTTCTGAGAAAATTATATTCACTGGAAAAAAGAAAAATCTAAATCCCTCAATTTTATATTTGCCTAAAGCAGGTATTACTAAACCCAAGGAAAGCAGCAGTTGCATGCTCACCAAATCACAAGAATGCATCCTAAAGGCACCATAGGGATGTGCAGTTTTAGAACTAAATGCAGTAATGAAATACAGAAGATCCCTGTCTTATTTGTCCAAAATCCAAAACAAATATTTTGGCTATATTCTGGCAGTATCTTCCCACAGTACAGCCTGAAAGCAGAGAAAAATAGCAATCTAAAACAAGAAATGGAATGCAGTATTGTCACTGCATTACTGTAAAAAAAGTATTCAGGAATTTCCAGCCTTGAAACAGCAGCAAAAGAGAGCATTGTCATTCAGTTTCAGTAGAGGAATGAGTTGCAACATGAGCCTTCCAACATACAGTGGTACAAACTTACAAGCTAAACTTAGAGTCATAGAATAGAATCATTTTGCTTGAAAAAGACCTTTGAGATCACTGAGTCCAACCATAAAAATAATACTGCCAAGTGCACCACTAAACCATGTCCCTAAAAACCTCATTTACATGCATTTAAAACATCTCCAGGGATGGTGACGCAACCACCTCTGTGGGCAGCCTGTTCCAATGCCTGACAACCCTTTCAGTGAAGAAGATTTTCCTAATATCCAATGTAAACCTCCCCTGGTGTAACTTGAGGCCATTTCTTCTTGTGCTATTGCTTGCTACTTGAGAGAAGAGACCAACACTCTCCATGCTACAATCTCCTTTCAGGTAGCTGTAGAGAATGATAAGGTCTCCCCTCAGCCTCCTTTTCTCCAGGCTAAACAGCCCCAGTTCCCTCAGCTGCTGCTCATCAGACTTGCTCTCCAGAGCCTTCACCAGCTTCATTGCCCTCCTCTGAACTTTTTCCAGCACCTCCATGTCTTTCTTGTGGTGAGTGGCCCAAAACTGAACACAGAATTCAAGTGCTGAGTACAGCGGAATAATCACTTCCCTAGTCCTGCTGGCCACACTATTGCTGATAAAAGCCAGGATCCTGTTGGCCTTTTTGGCCACCTGGGCACACGGCTGGCACATGTTCAGCCGGCTGTCAATCAACACCCCCATGTCCTTTTCTGCCAGGCAGCTTTCCAGCCACTCTTTCTGAGCCTGTAGCACTGCCTGGGGTTGTTGTGACCCAAGTGCAGGACCCAGCACTTGGCCTTGTTAAACCTCATATAATTGGCCTCACCCCAATGATCCAGCCGGTCCAGATCCCTCTGTATGGCCATCCTGTCCTCTAGCAGATCAGCACTCCCACCCAATTTGGCATCATCTGCAAACTTACTAAGGGTGCACTCGATCCCCTTATCTAGATCAATAGTGTCTCCCCTTGCTATTTCTTGTTTAATTTAATTTTTGTGCATACAGTCTTAAAGCTTTTCCCTCCTCCTCTTAATTAATAAAAAAATCTTTATGTTGCTTTAAAAAGCGAGACAAAAAGCTTTCTGTTGATTTACCTTTTCTTTGATGTGTCACTAAGCTCTTAGTAGAGAAGACATTAGTAATATAAAACCTGTTTATCAACATGCAGATTGTTAAAAATCTTGTTACTGAAATCAGACAACTTTCTCAATTGTAACTCACTTTCCCCATTGCTGGTAATATTGCCAGACAGCTGCCCTTCATTCGGATATTATTCGTGGTTAATCCAGAAATTAGAAACTCAGAAGGGAAAGCTGTGACTGTGAATACTGCATTTTTCCTCTTCTTCTTTGTTCCATGTTCACAAAAAAAGGCCTATATTTTTTTATTTTTGCATCTAAACAAATTTGCTTTTTATTTCAATAGACTAAGACAGTAGGCATGACTTTGCTTCAAACATGACTTCATTTACAGATTTTTCTTACAAAGCTAAAAAAGCGTATATGTTATGCATATTTGCCCTGTCTACCTACCTATTCATAGGGGAGAGCTATAACAAAGAAGCATAACTCTTGTTAAGTATCTGAATTCTGTATCTGCAACTTGCAAAGTAGAAGTAAGCTACAATTGGCATAAAACACTTCTATTTCGCAAGGCGCATCATACCCTCAATTCAACTATTCTTTGATTTTGTTTTGTTGTTCTTTTGGTACATCGTACAACCCATTTTGGTTTCACAGTAAGTAGGCAATATGCAACAAGCTCAACCAAATTATTAGCTCTCATAAAAAAATCATAAATGGCATCTGTCTATATTTTCCATTATATTAGTAAAAATGCAAATTACAAACATTAGACATCATAAATTTCCATTGTACATAAATCATGATATATTGTCCCAAAGAAAGTAAATACTAGGAGTTGTTTGCACCTTAACTGCTTCAATATTTGCATAAATATCTATTGTATAATTTTGGCAACATTCTGGATGCTCTTCAAGGCTTAAAAGAGCAGCCTGTTCTGCCTTCTGTGCAACTGTTAATTTAATATGACCAATGTAATATTTGTTACTGTTATACTCTGATTTACACTTCTTTAAGAAGCTTTAAAAGTGGGCAGTTCATTGAATGAGTCCGTGATATGAAGTTGCGCTTGATGAGATAGTGTAAATCCAGAAGCCATGCTAACTGCATTTCCAAAAATATTAGTTGTGCAATCCTGTCTAGATACCTGCTCACACAATATACTGATACATACAGTTTCAGAGTAGCAAAATGCTTCAAAATGTAAAAAGTGTTACAGCTGCAGGATCCAATTTATTCCATTTTTGTTGTCTTCCATGAGACATCCTCTACCATGTGAGGGGTGTGATGGAATCGCTAGTGGTGGCTTTGAGTGCATAAAACCAGATGAAGACGTGAAGAAATAAAGGTAGAATAGCTGAGCCAATAAAAATGTCATTATAGAATAATAAGATTTAGAAAGCCTCTTATCACATTGTACTACCATATAACTGCCTTGACCTTGCTAATCCCTTCTTCTGCATTGAAGAATAGTCAGTATTGTTTTACTGGGAGAAGGAAGGGGGCATGAATGAGATTTCAGTACTTATTTCCTCCCCAGAAATGTATTTATTTATTTATTTGACAAAATGGTATACATTTTTAAAGATCCCCAATTTATAACCATACTTATTCAAGTGAGGGAGATCATAAACTTGTGATAATGCTACAGGCCTAAATATACGAGGAGGGAACTTTGTATGCCTCTGCTGAAACATCTCCTTTTCAATCCACCCATACTGTTGAACTGCATGTTTTCTGCCATGCAAAGCCTCTCAAGGCACCTCTCCCCTTCACCCTGTATCCCCCTATGGCCCTACTAAGCAGAAGATGTGACAGGTTCTTTTAACTCAATACGCTTGAGGAAGTCCTAACAGCATGCTGCCATATGCTCCACCTCCAGATCAAGTTCACCACAGTGTGACAACGGAGGCCGTTTGTGTTTTCAACATAATTAACAAGTTTTCACAATTCAGTGATGCAAGCCACAATAGTAAAAAAAGGTTATTATTTTTTTAAACACTCAATTAGCTCTGCAGTGACTGGGTCAAGTAATCTGCTGATCTTACTCTATCTTAAAAGCACAATACAATCTCATTAAAATTTTTGTTGGAACTACTAACACTAAGAAAAGACCCATCAGTCAACAGAACCACCCTATACATCAGGCTATATTGAAAAACGCTGAGTGAAAGAGTTTTTACAGATAACCTCTCCATGATTTCTCTCTTTTTCTTTCTGGACTGGTTCATGAAATAGCAATAACTTTGATGTAACTACATTTCATAATCACATCAAAAACTGGTGTCCTCTTTCTTATAAATGCAGTGCAAATGATTTATGATGTGAAATATGTGACACATTATGTGATTCAACAACCCACCTTACAAAATATGAAAATGAGTAAGCCAACTTATGGCAGCGTTTAATTCTTTAAATGTATTTTATTGTGAAGTGTTATACAATTATATGAATCTCTAGTATGTGAAATTTATAAAGACAAACTGTATTTTTTATAGTACATACTTCTTCGAAATCATATTGAGCACAAAGATGACCAGTTATTCTGACAAAACTGTGCTAGACTTCAAGAGAAGTGCAAAGGACTGCAAAACAGGCTCTGGTGCTATGTGTGTTATCTTCTTCACCAAGTTGTGCCACAGATTTCAGTGAAATTCTTCACAGATATGATGTAGCAAAATGTGGGCCATGAATTATCAAAATATGATAAGTAGATTTTGAATAGTTAGAACTGGTTTGAGATGCCTCCACTTTAAGTCACATCTGAATCAATTGTTTAAAAGAGACATGATTTTCCAATCTTTGAATGCGAAGAGTCAGACTGAGAATCTCTTTCAACTTGAGCCTCAAAAATATTCTAGTGGTTTGAAAAGAGATAAGGAAAAGAAGAAGAAAGAAAGAAGCTCATGATACATTTAAAATACAACTTTTCACTGGAACGAGAACAGTGGTGTCAAAATTTTACAAAGACTTTGCATCTTCTGTGGAAAAAAAAGATTAACATGTAAAAATCTATCCTATCTTTTTTCCTCAAGAATGTATGTTAGAAGAGAACCAGAAAAGACAAATAGATAGTAGAAATCCTAGTGAAGGCACATAAATTCAGTGAGTTAGTTGTTTTAGCTAGAGTGGTTTGGGTATGTAATCACCACAGACCAAATTTCACACATTCTAGCCGTTCTCAGAAGAATTGAAAGTTTTCCTCGCTTCCTCATACTGCACAGACTTAGTCCTTTCCATTTAACAGTGTATTATGAAATTAGGACAAATAAAATTAATTTTCAAAGCAAAGACCATGTCCCCTGCAGAAAAGCCATATGTATCCTGCCAATATTTGAATAATTGATATTAAATTATCTGCACTCAACACAAATTAGTGTCTTGACCTTCTACTGATGTGAGAAACTCAAATATAAAAGGAAAAGAGGAAGTCAATCTGTATTTGCTGTCCTCTGAACATTTGCAACAATTATTCTTAATAAACTGGCTAGACCCTGTCATACCATTCTTACGCAGACAGAATTTGTCACTGACACTGTTGTTAGTTATGCCTAAGGAAATACCTCACTAATAGACACCCAGCATTCACTGAAGAAAGCCAGTCTACAATCTAATGATGCAATTATTTAAGAGGATTCATTTCCAAAAGTTTCTACAATTTGAAACAAAATGTTTAAGTACATACAACATGGTAACTATTCTTTCCTCTTTAACTGCCTGTGAAATTCTCATCTGAATGACCTGGCTGATAGTGGATCAGTTCACATGGCCACATCATCACTGGCACCTCCCACTGCCCAAATACCTCAGGCTTGAAGTTTCTAAGTGCACCATGGTCTTGTGCACTGACCTGAGCCCTCAGAATTACACAAACACTATGCATCACAGAGCAGAGTGTGAACAGACTATCAGAATACAGATCACCTATTTTTATGAACATGTAAGGTCACAGTTTACTCAGGCATGAGACAGAGATATCTTTGTGACTAAATCATTTACATCTTCATTCCCTTGTAACAGATTCCTTGATTTTGAGTAAAAGTGTCATTAATCTTTAACATAAATCTGGTAGCACAAACTTGAATAGACTAAAGGACTGACATAACAGAGGTTGCAAAGAAGTATGCACTTGGATTTATCAGCACTTTATGTATTATATGGATGTATATATGTACCTCACAGTTAAGGAAAGAGACATTTAGTTCTCTGATGCCAGAAGCTGGGACTCCCACAAACAGAAATAATATTAACGATTATATTAATAAAATTAACATGGGTGCCTATATCTGTCATTGCTCTGTGCATAGGAAGAGCTGACTCTTGCCTGCAAAGCCCCTAGCACTGTCTCCCTGCTATCAGGTGCACAGAAACTTTACAAGGTTACCTTTTGAGTTCACAGAACAGGAGAAGATTTCTCCAGTAATCAGACCCAAGCTCATGCTCTGGCAGGCAACCAGGTCATGTAGCTCTGCTCAGAAATGTATCAAGCTTAAAATCATTTATGTTGTTTGCCCTAGTGCTTTAATGGAAAGGCAGTTTCAGGACATAACTTTGAATTATTTAGAAGCTCTGAGACAATGAGCCACAAGAGAGAGAGAAAACACAAGAGTCATCCTTGTGATAGAAGTCATGATAAAGCTAGCTAACAGTATAAACTCATGTTCCTTTTCTCAGGGACACACCTGTACTCCCAGCTCCTCTTGAATAAATGGTGTTTAGCAGATAACAGAAACACAAATATTCTGAAGAGCTGGATGGAAAAAAATATTGCATGATTTAAGAAATTGTGTAATTACCTAAAAATAAAAACACACAACTCACACTGCTACTAGCTTCCTGAACAATTAGTTTATGTTTGACACTTGTCAGTGGAAAACATGGCAGACATGGCAAAATCATTCTGATTCAAGCAGAATTTCCTCAGAGGTAATTTTCCCCAGGTATGTGCTTCAAGATCTGGTACCACTTAGCCTTTGTAAAACACCAAACTGTGTTTTACATGTTCTTATAAGTATATGCCACTAATAAAATAAATTATTTGTTAAAATATTGGTGAGGGGATGAAGAAATCACAAAGTAATCTCAAGGTGAAGTTCTAAGCTAACAAGGGTTCAGTGGAGTTACCGGTCTGAGGCACGTCCATGCCCCAGCACCCATCCGTTCTTCCCACGCCTCTGTGTCATGACACACTCTACCACTGGCGTAGAGCACTAGAGTCACTGTGCAGCCCTGTTGCAAATATCAGATCAAGAACTGATCAGCCAAGGAAAAAAAAAAAAATCAAAAAGACCAATATTTCCTTCTTAATTTTCAAACTAATCTGTCCCCAAACTTGATTCATACCACAGGCAGCTGTGTCAGCACAACAGGGGTGCACGTGCAAGAACTGGAGGAAGCAGCACTTTAAGCTGATATCACAGCCAGGTGTAAGGTAAAGCCACAGGCTCACAGTGGAGGGGCTGTGATCATCACTTAAACGAAATGCAGTTTCCTAAACTGTTGACCTCTTATCCACTTCCAGTTTCTTGTTTCTTGAAGATATTCATAGTGTGCTACCATCAGGGCCTGGTCTTTAGTTGACATAAATCCACCGAAACTAGCTGCCTGTGTTGCTTCACATCATGTCATCAATACTTTCACCTCCCTGATATAAAGTATCTCAGAATAGATGCACCTCATCAGAAGCCCTAGCATGCTGCAGTAGGCCCATTATGTTTATTTCATCATATCTAAATATATTTCAGACAGCTTCATTTTCTACAGGGAATAGCTTTCTTCTGTGCTTGGAAGGTAAATTTAAATATATTGAAAGCTTTGCCTTCAGCAAAGATGCTTTCAGAATGGGAATACTCATCATTCAAATAAATGATAATGGTTTTTTCCATCAACCTGTTCATTTATCCATGCCATTATTTTTATTGATGTGTTCCTCTTTGTAAGCAAGGTTGAGTAGAAACCTACATTTTAATTAACATTTTTGATATGACTATGCTCTGATTAAAACTAAATGACAACAGAGAAATTTGCATTGATCATTCAAAACTAAGGTGTAATTGCTCTACAGTGATTGGGAATGGCTTTTCATTTGGATTTCTTTGACAATTATTACATCTACTGAATAAAAGGAGGCTTCATTCTGGAAAGGGAATTCCTTTTTAAATATTTTAATCTGATAAGAATTAACAAACGTAGCATGGTATTGCATGACAGCCACTGCATTGAATATATTACCTCTTTTTTATACCGGAAGTATTTGTTATTTCTCACCAGATCCAAGAAGAAGGTTTGTATTTTATGTGCTGACCTTCGATATATGTGGGAGGGGTTTCTATTAATACAGATGGGCATAGCAGTTGCAACAGCATTTGACCTTCTCAGCTACTTGTACTCAGCTAAAAGTGTGACTCACCAGTAGGAATGATGGATATTCCCTACAATGGCTCAGAGAAGTGCTAGTTACCAATACAATTCTTCATTGTCTAAAGGAGTTTAACTTTGAGGACTAAAGGTAATCCACTGAGGCCATCTCTACATACAGCAAAGGAACGCCATCCATCCTGGGTTTTATCTTCAGAACAGGCTTGCTGCAACAAATAGTTTGCACCAAGGCTTATGCTGGCAGAAGCCTGCATAAATCCTAAGAGCTCTGATTTTCTGAGTTATGCTGGGAATCCAGAACAAGGACAGAAGACATCTACCTATGCCATGTAGTAGCTATTGGACTGTGTTTACAAAGTTATTGGTGTATGTCCTATGATTACTGCACTGATGTAATCCACCAGTACATCGAAACACTTGAATATTAACATTCCCAATACTACATAATATTATTTGATTGTTTTGTATTTGAAATTCCAGTTTCTGATGAGGTATTGATGAAGTATTATCATCAATCTATCTTATTATTTACTGAAGTGAGTGTTCAAAACACAATAACTATGAGTACAACCATATTAACATTTTAGTTCAGGTCGGGAAGGTACTTCTGAAAGGAACCAAGTGATTGTGCCTACTTACAACATCTCTGTTCACGCTGCAGTGTAGTCTCTGAGCACACAAACTGTACTCCTTTCAGATGAAACTGTGTCAGAAGCTCATCTAATATGTCAAAACCTCTGAAGGATATCCAGTCCATAGGGTCACACTAAAGCTGGTGCAAATTAAAATCCCTGAAATCATTGTAGAATGATGTCAGATCCTCAACGACAACTGCTTACTCTACAATTCCACTCCTATTTCACGATGGTAATACGTGCTGAGGCAGTCGTGTAACTGGTCTAATTTCCCTTCACTTTTGCTAGTTCACAGAAGGAGTAACATAAGAGTCGGCAGAGTAAGAAAAATATATCAATACTGGAATATACTATTAGTTTAGCATGTAATTTAAAATTACAGAAATGGAAATAATACCCAAATGGAATTGCACACAATCCATCAGAACTGGATAAGCAAGGGTTTATTAATTGGCGTTTTGGAAGTATTCTGGGATAATTCCAATTGGAAAGGACTCCAGGAGGTCTATAGTCCAACCTCTGGATCAAAGCAGTCAGCTCTGAGCTCAAACCTGGTTCTGAGGGCTTTATCTAGACTGGTCCTGAAATCTGCCAAGGATGGAAACTGCAAAACCTCTCTGGACAATCTACTCTACTGCTCACCTGTCCTCATGTATAAGACGTTTTCATTGTACCCAGTCTGAAACAGTTTTGTTTCAGTTTAAGCCCATTGTTTCTTATTTTCCTACCATGTACTGTTGTGAAAAGCCAGCTCCATCTTCTTATAACCTCCTTGTAGGTACAGGAAGAAGGTTATTGAGTCTTTCTCTGGGTTGTACAAGCTCAGTTCCCTCAGTCTCTTCTCACAGGGCAAATGCTCCAGCATGACCAGCTTGACTGCTTTCTGCTAAACTGGCTTTGGTTTGACTGTGTATTTCTTGTACTGAGTGGTCAAAAATGGGGTGATGTGTTCTCAGTGCAGAGTAAAGGGGGCTAATTTCTTCCCTCACTCTACTGGCTGTGCTGCTCTTGATAGAACCCAGGATGCTCTTGGGCTTTGTTGTTGTCAAGGCACACTGCAGGCTTCTGCTCAGCTTGCTGTCATCCCAGAGCCCCAGGGCCTTCCACAGAGTTGTACCCCAGCTTGTCAGTCCACAGCCTGTACCACTGCCAGGGGCTTTGCCTGTCCAGGGGCAGTTACTCTGCACTTGTCTTATCAAATTTAATGTTCACATTGAAAATTGCAAGCAGTGGAATCAATTCTTCTGCACATGCTGAGGAACGCAGGGATGGACTCTAAAGCAGTCATTACCTTTGTAAGTACCTTTGTAGTTTAGAAAGGTTCCTCTTTATCTTTGGGAAACAATTGATAGCAACTGGTCTTATAAAAACGGGACACAAACCCCAGGCATGAAACTCTTACTTCTCTTCTGGTATTTTCAACTTGGGATTCTAGGCTGGCTGCGTTTACAGACCCAATGACAAAGAGGACATTATATAACACACATTTCTTCCACACGGGTCAAGGGTAATTTAAAAACCATTATGGAATGGTTTAACCACATCAAGCCCTCAAATGCATCTACATGAATAGATGTTTCCACAGACCCTGACACTCAACTTTATTATTGGTGTGATATTCGTATGCTTCCAGAACAACACAAATTATTTTGATTCCCCATTTACACAGATGGTAATGCCATAGCAAAGATGGATAAGCCAGATTTGATAACTGCAATGATGATTAGACAGGCAGATACATAATAAACACCTCTTGATGTAAAATGTAAATCACTATTCAGCATGAGCTAAATTGCTGCTAATGCTGTAGGTCACTTAATTTCAGACAATGTTCTGTTTGAGCAGCTTCTACTTTTTCACATCTTGCCATTCTGTTGCTTCTTATTTAACATTTGAAAGTCATAAGATATAGTGACTTACTTGTACTCAGTCACTGAGCATCTTTGAAGATCATCCTAGCATGTTTTCTCAAGTTTTGCATCATTTTAGAAAGGACAAAAAGTCCTAGCAGATCCACAACTTCTCTAGTCTGCTGAAACTGAACCTTTGGTCTTGATTCCTTAGTGGACAGACAACCATAACTCTGCTAGGACTGTGGAGTGATCATACTGCTTTATGTGGAGTAGATGTTAAATGCTACCAGATGAACTTCCACAGCTGATGAATATTATCCTCACATTGGCATGACAACCACAATAGACCTGGACTCCTTAGCCTCTTCTACTCATGACATACCAAGGAGCATCTCCAATGGGCTGCAGCCACTAACAGGCATTCAGTTCTACCTCTCTGACAAATTCTTCCTTTGCCAGCATTGAAATGGTTTTGAATCCTGCCAACGAACATCAACTGTTTAACAATGACAGTTTTCATTCTGTTTATGTAAAGAAAAGTGATCTTATATGGAGCTTGGCTGACAAAATGTCATCATTTTGTGGGTTATTATCCACAGCAACAAAGTGATCTGTTTATGACTAAAAACTTCATTCAAAATGAATTATTGGTCTCTACTCAGTCTTCGAATTCTTGTACAGTAATCTTTGATAGAACCTACAATCTAGAAAGAATAAGTTAATATCAGTAGAAGCTTTTAGGCCATGGATAGCCATATCCGAAACTGCTGCATGAAATAAAGAAAACAATACAGGCTTTGAGAGGCATCCTGTTTCGTCCCCAGCCACCATAGGCAAAAGATTGAAATTCGCTGATCTTTGGTCTCATATACATCCCACGGTGTACCTGTCTCAAAACGTATAAACAAGCTGCATAGCAAATCATTCCATGTGGTTACAAAGTCGAGATTCATTAACATAAGAACAGCTATACCAAGATCATTTAAGTCAATATTTTTCACATTTAGATTTTAAAGCAGCAAAATGGATTTGTCTGCAGAGACTTGTGAGGAAAAAAAAAATTAAGAATTATATGAATTATTTATAACTGGGAAAATGACAATTACAACACCAGGAGAAATTACATAAATAGGGAGTAAAGAAATGGCAGGTATCGATGACATTGAAATCATGAGGTCATCAAATATTACGGCACATATCTATGTACAACTTCAGGATGTTTACAGGAGGAAAACAAAAGGCAGACTATGCTCACAGAAGGAAGCTATGTCTGTGAGTAGATCAGCAGAATGCCCTAATGACGTTCATGGAGGACGTACAGGATAAAAAGACAAAAAGGTCACTTTCATTGTCAGTTACTTTAAGACAGAAAAGGCACATCCAAAAAACAATCACACTTGCTAAATGAAAACAGCCTATGAGACATGATGAGATCCTTCGCAGTTCATGACCCTTGTCCTCTGTGCTATTACAGGTAATCCTACCCAGACTACTTACACAAACATTGTGTTACTTGTAATCATAAAGAAATTAGTATGAAAGAATGATAAAATGTGCCTGAAATCCTGTACAAGAAAAGGTGTGAGTGAATAAACCCCGTTCTGTTTAAAATAAACAGATAGAAAACTTCCTTTCCTATGAATCCTGCCATGAGCTTTGTTACACTAGATATAATGTTGCTTTGTCTGTTATGCACCCACAGCTATTGCAAAAGTATTACATAAGGTGTAATAGCAAGGATTTGAAGAAAGTCAGCAACGAACATGGATCTCTTCCATAGAAATTAAAATTCAAGATACATTACATTTTATTTCTCGTCTTCGCTACCGTTTATCATTATAATGTACTCAAATAGTAGAAAATTCAGACGGTGACAAAATATTTTATTTGATTCTGTTAGTTACCATAATCAAATGTATATATTTCCATCAGAAAACTATTTCCAAGACAGCCATACCTATAACGAACTTTATATTACAATGCAAACCCTTGTCCTTCTCTATGAGCAACAGTGGTCTTCACAGGGCAAACCATAAAACACACTTGAGCTAAATTGGATATACAGTCAAAGGAGACATTAAACAAGCAAATAAAACTGTTTCCATTTTATTTCCTAACTTTAATGATATCACATGGCATTTCCCTGGACAGTCATTTTTATTTTCTTTTTGACAGTTCTTCAGTTTAAGTATGAAAGAGCCAGCAAGTGCCATTAAAAGTTTTAAAACATTTTTTAAAGCAGATAAGGATGAAAACAAACTCTCCCCATTATTCATATCTCTTGTTGCTAAACTGAAGATAACTTGAAAGTGATGAATTTGACAGAAGAATATAGACTAAAGATGCAACTGACATAATGTATATGAGCTGAGAAGAAAAACTCATTTCTTGAAAAATCCAATAACATTACCATATGATTGTAAGGTTTATCCGAAATGCCATCAAAAAGCATTTCTCTCTCTTAAACCCCCAAAATATTAATGGCAATCAAGTAAAAGCATGAAATTTCAGTTTGAAAACAACCATACGGTACATACCCAAAAATATGACAGTAGGTTTTATTTCCCTGGATAAAAAGAGAAAACGAAAACCCTTTGCACTATTTGTTATGTTTAGAGATTAATTTAAAGGTTAATTCACCACAATAAAACAGGCAACATATTGTTCATTATTTCAGTTCAGATTAAAATAATAAATATATGAAATAAAGCAATTCATCTGCTTTCCATTCAGAATTATGCAGGCCCAAGAGAAATGAGCCAATTGGCACTTCAGTGAGAGGGCTTCATGCTGTTTGTTATGCAGAAAGGCTACTGGAATACTTTTGTCAGAGACAGCTATAAGCTGCCAAACAATGATCAGCAATCATGGCAAAATATTACATTTCCCAAAAGTCATGGACATTGTGACATCTTTGACAAATGGGACTTATTCAGTTTTGAATGACACCAAAGCATTGAAAAGTTTTATTCTTTGATTACGTCTTAATGTAGAAAAAGAGCAGAGTGTTCTTTTATCTTATTGTAATGAACTTCAATTCATAGTTCATATTTTTAATATTTTAATAGACTTCATGCTTCAGAGCCTACCCAAGCAAACTGGTTAACCACAGGGTATAGAAGCATCCTCACTACAACACAACAGTAGCAAATAAGATTTCATAGTTCCCTGAGCAATGAAGTCTTGCTTCAGTAAAATTTTATGTACCCTTTGCCCTTGTACTTTAGGGAATTTGTGGCAAGAAGTTATTCATGACACACTCTGAGACTCTGTACCAGTTTAGCTTTGCATTCTTCTCCCTCGAGTTTCTAAATGCTAAAAACTATGTGAAAATTTCTCAGTGAACAGCAAGCGATAAAAAGGTCTTGGTGTAAAGAAGTCTCTAGTCAGGAAGAAGAAAGTGAATCACAGAATGGAAATCCCAGCTCTTAAATAATTAAATAAATAAATAAAATGGACATCTCTAATTTTATTTATTTAGGAAAAAATAGTCATGTTAGAAATGTACTGGTTCATTGAAATTAGCATAGTTCCATGGGCTTGCGAGGTAGACTGCCAAGGTGGTGTGGTTTAACCCATCAGGCAGCTAAACACCACACAGTCCTTTGTTAAACCCCCCACACACCTTTCCCCAGTGGGATGGGGGAATCAGGAAACAAAAACAAACAAACAAACACACACCACCTTGTGGGTTAAGATAAAGAAAATTTAATAGGATGTAAAGGGAAAATAATAATAGAATATATAAAACAAGTGACGCACAATGCAACTGCTCACCACCCATCAAATGACAACCAACCACTTCCCCACCAGCAGTTCCTCTGGCCAGTTTCCCCCAGAATATATACTGAACATGATGACATATGGTATGGAATATCACCTGGGCCACTTTGGATCAGCTGTCCTGGCTGTGCCCCCTCCCAGCTTCTTGTGCACCTGGCATGGCACAAGAAGCTGAAAAGTCCTTGACTGCTTAGCAACAACTAAAACATCAATATACTATCTACATGATTCTCATCCTAAATCCAAAACGCAGCACTATATCAGCTACTAGGAAGAAAATTAACTCTATCCTAACCAAAACCAGGAAACAAGGATAGGCTTTCCACCCCAGGAAAAAATAGTGGTGTCTCTACGTGTGTTGAGAAGCTATAATGCAGTCAACAGCATGGTGACTTGATGCTCTGGATTGCCTGCCTGTATGATGGCAAAAGTCCAAAGTTTACAGCCAGACCTACAGTTTCAGCTAACAGGTTTTCACTCCAGTGGAGGCACATGTTCCAGTTCACTGCTGGTATTAAAAGAGTGGTCACCTGATTTGCATTTGGGTGAATGGACTACTATCTAGGCTCACCAGAAAAACTCTTTATAAAATGACACCGATTATAGAGCATTCACTGCAGATGCAGAGAAAGTAAAGAAGGTGTATGGATGTTCAACACCATAAAGACAAAGCAACAGGCTGCTCTGGATTTTGAAAGTGTTTAATTTCTAACCTAATTCAGGACTTTGCAGCTGTTCTCTAGGAACTTCTCTGTGGTCTTCCATTTTCTTTTTTTTTTTTTCACTCAGCTTTCATCTATACAGAATAGGATCAGCAAGGATTCATCAAAAAGTCCCATTTGGTGTTTCTGTTCTTATTTATAATGGGAAAGTCACAACCATCTTGCTCCTGAGTGGATGAAAGAAGTTGAAAGAAAAAAAGGTACAAAGCAAAGAAGGAAAAGGGCACTGGTTTTCAAACTGGAAAAGAAAAAGTTGTAGATGAAGAGTTTAACTCATTTGACTTTTATTAAGACAGTAGATTCTAACAATCCAAGAACTTTTAGGTTTTCTTTGTTTAATGGTTTGCATTCCTCCACACATAAAATATGGGTTTATTCTATTCATTGTTAGTATTTTTAAGTGGGCTTTAATATTTATTCTGATACGGCATTACAGAAAACATGTAAAGCACTCACATCATACCAATAACAAGACAGGGAGGTTATATAATTGTCAAGAACACACAGCAGTATACATACTAGTCCCAGGAACTGAAAATCAAGGGGTTTTTTATTTGAAAAAAGATGCAAGGTAATCGTACCTTGCCAGAAATAAAATCCGCTGTTCATCCGTATTGACAGTTGAGGTTTTTGGAAAAAAGGTTTGCTCATTCTTAGCCATCAAATAGCACTTTTTCCTGTGGACATTTCCAAAAGCTTAGTAAAATTATTTCATTTACCCAAATTAAATAATAATGGAGAACAAGGTAGAAGGATGATCGGAGGAGTGAGAGTATGTATTAAGTATGTACTAGAGCGGTTTGCCTCCTACAAATCTATAGGCTTACAGGAACAAACTTAAGAACTTGAAGACATTAGCCTACTGATAAGAGAACATTTTAGGCTTGTTTTGAAGTTTTCTAAACCTTAGGAGATCTATTTTTAATTTCTAATAGATTAATAGTAGCAGGAAAACAAAATACCGGATGATACATTTATGGAGAGGTTATAGCATATAATTGCTATTAGGCAACAACTTACTGTTGTCCAACTTGGAAGATCTCTACCAGTTCACTTTCCTAGATCTTTGACTATACTTTGCTGATGAAAAGCACTATTAACATTTTTCACTTTCTTTGAAATCCTACAATGAAAATATGGCAGAAAGAATATCCAAAAGCCTGTTTATGTTCTAAACAAAGGGAAATGTTGTATCAATAAGCTTGAACATAAAAAGTCTATAGTTTCCTGTAAAATTACTACCTGTTACAAGAATTTTCATTACTTCAGTTACAGTCATCTTGTCCATGGACAATATTTTCTTTAGCACTCATGCCATTCACGGAATTCCTCGTGGCATCAGCACAATAATGATACAAGAACTGAAAATGCAATTTGGATAACAATTTTCAGAGCAAGTCAGAAAGAAGCAGAAAGACAATGCTTCATATCTGCACAACTACAACTGTCCTGCAGAAACAGAAGCAAACCTCAGCCTTTAGCAAATCTGTACCTGGTTGTAGCTTCTTCATAACAATGATCATGTCCTTCATTAAGTGCAGCTCTACCTAAAAGAGAGTTGCATTTGACCATCTCACTTGAATCTCAAGTACTCCATTCTTTCACTTCAGCAATCCTGTGCTGGTATTGTAGACACTCAATGAAAGCTTCCATGCAGCAGAAATACAACTGAGATGCAGATTAAAAGGCCTAGATTTCACCTTCATGAGTGCCCAACGAATTCCACCTTATAAAGCAGGCACTTTTTTTTCTTGGTACCTTCAGCAACGCAGTCTGCTGCTTTAAGTTTGGATATGCATTAGCCTATAGCACCAAACTGACACAAGAAGAACATTTTGTGTCACCATTCATTTTCAAGAATAATTCACCTAAAATTTAAGAGGCAATTACCTTTCTGCTCAAAAGCAGAATGACACAAAATACGTTTAACAAGTTCTGTCATATGCAACTTACTGTCAGTCTTGAAACTGGATAATTTAGGCATTCTTCTACTAATAATTCTTCCTTAATTTCATTGTCAATGATCTCTGAATGCATTTTTAAATTTATTAACATACAGTTTATATTAGTACCCTTTCTAAAATGTTTTGGAGTGAAATGAGGGTATTATCCTTCATTTAACAAGCTCTTAGACTTTTAGAATTGTCTCTTACTTAAGAGTTCGTTAGGTTATAAGGGCCTTTTTTTAAGAAAACTAATATGATCAAAGTACATAAAAGTAACCAAGTATTCTTAACATTTTAATTGTGTTGCAATTACATTTTTAAAAGACACATAGATTGGACCAAAAAAGTTTGTGCTACTTTATCACAGTTCTCTGAAAGCCTCTGCTGCACATGTTTTAGTTTGAAGGGTTTATGAATTATTCTGAAGAGATACAGAAAAGAAAGCATAATGCCAATTGTACTTCACTAAAAATTAAAAGTGCCATAACACAGGATTAAATCGAATGTGTAAATTTCATAATGTAAATTGTATCTTTCACTTCCCCATCATTATATACTTCCAGTAGATTGAAGGGATTCTTACTAGCGCTTTTTCCTAGAGGTCCTGTGTAATATGCCCTAAGGGAAAAGGTGTTATCCCCTCAAAGGGGAAGCAGTGTAACACCAAGGGGCTGGGCTTTTTGATTCCTCTGCTGCTTTAGCCTCCCAATGTGTTAGCAACCTCCAGAAGTGGGAAGAAGGAGTGCAGCTTGCACTCTGCAGACAGTACTACTGGCATCTAATTTTGTTTACCACATGAAGAAAGCCTCCTTTCAGTCTCAGTTTTTGCACACCAAATGCTAGCATCAGTGGCAGCCAGCACCTGTACTAGCTAAAGAGGGATAATTGCAGAAACCACGGGCCATTCTTCGCTTGTGAAGCTGAGATGTTCATAAATTTTTAACACACTCCCAGAAAACTAGTCACAACAGGTTGCTGGGTTAGTACAGAATCATGTTCCACAATGGTTGTTGAAGTGTGGCCTGACAACAGTCCACAGGCCAAACTTAGGCTAACTTTCCCTAGAAAAACACCTCATCAAGCATAGATGACCACTCAGGACTACCAGTGAAGGTAAGAAGAAACAGAGATAGCAGAGAAGCAGTAGCAGCTGTTACCAAATGTGTACACATACGCAGGCACGTCGCAAGAAGAGCCAGAGGCCATGAATGCATTGCAAGGAGCAAGTTTTATTTTGGTTACCTCTCTACTGGGGAATCTCTGAAGTGACACCTAAGCTCCCAGGCAGAGGTGACACCAGGTGCTGGTAAGTTCAGCCTTGCTGGAAGATCACTGGGCCTGCTGAGCTCGCCTGCATTTCAAGGCTTCAGGCAGGCGCAGCCTCCCACTCTTTCTCACAACAAAGCAGGAATCTCAGACACAGTGATAAAGTGCCTGGAGTTTCTCACAGGCCTATGTTATCTAACACAGAGGTTCTACTCATCAAGCACACAAGGTCAGTAGAACAATTAGTGTGAGTTATGTGCTTTTTCTGTAGACAGGTGCAAGTCACTTTGAGCGTATTTACATTTAACTAAACTCCTTGCCAATCTTGCGCTATGTTCCCGTACACCAAACACCTTTTCACATCTCCCATATTGATGGCTCATCATTTAATGAATGAGCATTCATGGTTTGCATCATCTGACCCCTGCCTTCTACCCCTCATAGAACTGTTTTTCCCCTTATGCTGGATTTTTTTTTTTTTCTTCATAAGCTGCTACCACTAGAACAGCCTCCAAATCATGGAACCAGAAGCTGAGCTTCATGACTGCTTTGATGCAAAAGTTAAAGGCTTACCTGCTGCAAGAAATTTCTGCCAGTGTGGTCCATCCATCATCATAGTCCTAGAAATCTTCCAATTACTCTAAAATAGCTAAGACAGAACCTTTTCCTAAAGATACAGAAGCTTTTACTAAAGATTCATAACCTAAGTAAACAGTCTAACAAAGCAGGTATATTTTTGCATTCTGTAGATGAAAGGGTATCTATTTAAGCATCCAATGAAATGGAGACACACACTAACAAAACAAAAGGGAAAAAAAAAAAAAAGGGCAGGATAAAATTACTAGTGCTGTAAACTCTGCTTTAATTCTTTACAGCAGGATTCTAGCAACAATTATTGGAATTAGAGAGCTCCTATTTACAAATCCATTCTCTTAACACACTCCCTTTCAAAAATCCTAGCTCCGTGATATCATGTGAATGTAAAATCCAACCAACTATAATGGAATTCTGCATAAATAGGTTAATATAAATGAGATTCATCCATTCCCTATCCTCAGTTCACACAACTTGGCTATCAAAGATTGCAAATATTGTTTCCCTATCTGAAACTCTTCATGCGCTATACACCTCTGACATAATCGGTTTACATAGATTTGGATACTAATTGAAGTTCTTACATTTTTTAAAGAGGTGCACAGAGAAATAGCTAAGGAAATACCTGATTTTGGTTGTTAAAATAGCAATACAAATGATAACTGATGAACTTGAAAAACAATCCATGTGTGCATCTTCAGGTAATCAGATAAGTATAAAGCTGTTTAAATTAAAATGGACACAGACAAAAAAATACATAGACATGAAGGAATACATTAAAATATAAAGAGGTAAAAAGAGTCAATCTGAAAAAAATGACTACTGAAAAAAAAAATTGCTTACCAGTATAGAGTACAACCACCTATACATATCTCTTTAATGTCAGAAAAGATCAGCTGTGCCAGGGGAAAAAAAAGATCAAGTCATACAAACAAACTTAGAAAACTCAGAGAAGGATAAAAATGTGTAATTACTTCACCTGCTAAGGCAATAGAAATACAACTTATTTATCATAGTGTGAATCAAAATCAATTTCTGAATTTTTTAAATAAAGTTATCTGGCAAGAGTGAAGAACTATCAGAATCAGAAATCCTGGCTACTTATATTCATTCATGATTTTCTGACACTTGTCATGCAAGATTCAGAGTTAACTCAGTGTCTAGACCAAGTTTCAAGTGTAGTAATTACAGCTGACAAAATCCCTAGCAATGTTTAATTGCATGTCCAGAAGTGACTGATTATATCAAAAGTGCACTGGAAACAAGAAGTTTGCAATAAATTTCTATTTCTAATGTGTCCTCTACAGTTCTGTCCCCAGGGACCTTTGTAATAGTCCTGAACTACTAGCAGATTAAGAGGCAATGGGTGAATATCTAACGCTTCTGAAATCCTCCAACGTAAGTAGCACTCACCAACACCACTTCTGGATATCCACATCTTCATAAGAGGATTCCTCTAGTAATCTTATCAGGAGTCAAGGAAAGTGGAATTTTCATCTGGTGGAAGAGAGCGAAAGAAAACCATAACTGGTTTTGCAAGATTTTTTCCTTTCCTATTTTGTAAATAAATATAGCCATCCACCTATATATGTATGTGTACACGCATACTCTTTCATGTGTTTGTACTCATATTTTGTTAATTCTACATGGAATTACTGCAGATGTGTAGAAAAAAATCATTCCAAGATTGTTGAGACTGATCCTTCACCCATCCATTGTACTTTACAGTACTATTTCCTAGTAAGTAAAATAAAGTAACAAAAAGTAGGGACTATAGATCTTGGAAGAATCCTTCAAATGCATTTTGATCAACAGCAAATCATTATCTCATAAGGTACAGACAGGCATGGTCCGAAACACATTTCTACCAGCTATGTTTGTGGGTAGAAGTTTGAATCAAGAAACAGATTCTTAGTTAACATATACTAAAAGGAAAAAAAAGCCAAACAACACTCCCAAAAACCCACTCCCCAAGACCTCTTTCAAAGAGTACAGCTGCACCAAGCCTACTAAATGAAGAAATGGCTCTTTAAATTTTGCATGTACGAAATACTGTAAAACAAACCAGAACAGTTAGGAAGGAGTTACCATATTTTGTTCACATGTGAAAGACAAAGTACAAAGTAATATCCAGTTAAAAGTTCTTCCAAGATAGTAAATGAAACACCTTCCCCTTTTAAATCTACTGCCAATTACAACCATTATAAGAAAGACAAGTGTTATAGCTGAATTCAACAGCTAACTTAACTATGCAAATATATAGGACATGTTGAGCAATATGACCAAGTTCCCAGAACAAAAAGAAGTGGTTTAATATCCAATTATCCAGTAAGGACTCTGGTCTTCCATAACTAAATAAGCAAATTTAGAAAATTTCATCTTTATCAATCAGAGAAAGAAAATAGTAGACTTCATTGTACCTGAATTAAGTTTACTTCACCATTTGACTTCAACTTCATCTCCTCCAAACAGTCTCTTCAGAATGACTCTATATACAATAGGTAATCTTTCAGGCCAGCATGTGGGAGTACAACTTTAATTAGCAGTAATTGAATTTGTTTGCATAACTCTGTATAAACAATTCTGAGGACGTATTCTCTATAAAAGCTGCACCATTTTCAGAGGGAGTCTTCTTAGTAAATGAGAAGATTCCCCAGTGAGTTAGCAGCCAGATCACTGCAGTTATTTCCACCCACTCCCCTCCTTTCTTATTTCTAAAATCTCTACTAGATTAATCAATTTGGATTACTTCCAAATGTCTGAATTCCAGAAATCTCTACTTAATTTAATTAGTAAAAGGACTGCAAAGGGTAATCCTTAGTGATTTCAGAGTCATGAGCACTTAGTTGACTGATAAAGTCTGAGTAAGAAGGCAGGTGACTTTCAAGATGACTGGAGAAAAAAACTCAAAACAGCAGAAAATATTTTTTCGTCAATTAGTTCTACACAGACAAGGGAACTCACATGTATAATAATTCCATAGGTTTAATTCTGTAAAATAATATCTGAACAAATCTGAAGCTGAGACAAGTAGAAATTTTATAAAGCATACAGAGGAATAAGTGGCAAGTGCACATGCTTTTATGCTGCAAGAAATGTGAAAATTGAAGAGCTTTTTAAGCAGAATCTGCTTTGTCACCCCACATGGAGATGCATTGTCAATAATAGAACAACCTAGAGTGACCCTTGGACTTTAAATCCCTGAGGGATGAGGAAAAGAGGAGCGTGGGCTTCATGGTAAATATCTTAAATAACCTACTGATCTGAGCAGATATTTAGGTACGTGAAGAATCAGAATCAGTACTTGTGATGTCTAAACCATCATTGCATAGGCAAATGACTTTACTGTCAGGCTAATCAGCAGTAAGGGTATTGGACACCTTTCACCCAACTAGTTAGAGGTGCATGATGATGAAGAAAAAAAGCACTCCAACCACATGACCAGAAAGACCATGATTGTTAACATTCGTTGGTAAGGCATTTCCTATTAAGGAAAAAAATGGGCTCTGGTCCCAGAACTATTTAAATTTATTTTTATTTATTTTAAATCAAACAGTCGTTGTATAAAAGCAGTCTAGCTTTTGAATAGGCATTTAGTTCTTTCATTAATATTAAATCTATTTGATATGGTGTAATCTCAGAGAAAGTTAGTACAGACCTTTGTAATTGTTCTAATGCATTTCGCACTTAATTTGTGTGATCTCTGTGATGTGTGATTGAATTAAAATTTGAATACACAGTTTTTGTATCTTATATGTGGCTTTGAACATTATTGGTCCAAGAGACCAGTAAAACTCTGCTCTAACAGTAGAGTCACTTCTAGCATCTGAGAAATTTTACTTATCTCCCTTGTCGTTTAAATCTCACTTGAAGTCTCATTTTACTACAAGTGACAGTACAGACAATTATTCTCTTTCTGCAAGTATCTAGCAAAATTAACAGTAGTAGCAAAGAAGCTATGGCTCAAGTTAGCAACCCAGGTTCGAGGAAGAAAGCTTGCACAACCTAACCAGAAGCCTGTGTCATCTCACTTATTGCTGCTGTTATTTGCTACACAGAGAAGATCAGCCAACTAGTAACTGGCCCAAAACCAGAATAAAGCCACATTTCAGTTCAGCAGCAGGAGATAATGGCACTACCCACTGCCTAGGCAACAGCTGAAAAGAGACCACTTACACACCAATCTTTGTTCACTTCAACAAGGCCATGATTACACTCTTAAGAGTTATTATTATTCTCTTCCTGTGGGGTACAAGCCATATTTAATCCCAAGTATAAAGAAAACTCTTATTTTGTTTTTCCATACTTAGAAATACCTCTTCTAACACTAAAGGACTCACACTGACTTAATATACCAGCAAACAAGTAAGAGGTGTCCTGAATTTGTACATTTCTGCTGCTGTGTATCATCAAAGCATTGCACAATGAAGATAATACTTATGCACAGAAAATGTTGATGTTACATCTTTTTAAAAAAAGCTGTCGATCAACATTGCCTTAGATGCTTATTACGCTTCGTGACTTTTTGACTTCTTAGAATGTCATGAAACTTTTAACCCTCCTAGGTTTTCTCACCTGTGTCTGCAAATGACTCATGTTAAAATTAATGATTAACAGCTGCTAATTACAAGGACCATAAAAATGCAAACTAATCTGTAATGGGTTCTTACAGCACGAACATCTATACAGGACTCTTTCCTAAGGCATTCTCATAATACATTTAGGAAACGTAGATACGATGTGGTAAAGATGTTGGTTTTGAGAAAGCTCTCTGTTAGGAAGATAGCAGCATAGAAGATACTTTCTATAGTTTCTACTAGATTTTGTTTGTTTTCTTGCAAATAGCTTGTAGCTTTCATTAAAAAAATGCATCTTAAAAGTAGCTACAAGTTTTTGCCTCTATTATTTTGACAGAAAAGTTCTTTCCCACCCTACATCCTTAATTAACGTAAACATCAATCAGAGAGTAAACAAACCACTGTTTAAGGCCTTGATGTTTGTTTTTTTTTTCTAATATTGTTGTTTAGCTTACAAAAAGCCCTGTCTTCTAGGTATTTGGCTGGCGATATATACACAGACAAGAGTCTATTCCATTTTGTGCTTTACATTATACCACAAGCCAACCTCTAACAGCATAAGCACTCCATTTTCCTTGTAAGTGCTTTTGTGCAAATGCTCTTATTATCACTATTATTTCTAACTGTGACTAACCAGAATAATACACAGTACACAGACAAAGCTTACACAGGTCATTAGTAATCCTATAATTCTCAAAACAACCTATACGAGCCCAACTTTAGTGCTCATAGTCACCGTATAACATACCAGTGAGTGCAAATGTCTTCTCAACTGTTTTAAACTGCTGAGATCCTAAACCTGTAAGTTAATATATTTGTTCAATCCAAGGAGACAGCCTGTGCAGAGCTCAAACAAAGCTGTGAGCATCTGTTCACATTTGGTTTACAAGGTCTAATACTGTTTATTAACACCAGAATACCCAGCTACCCTACCTTCTGATGGATATCAAAGTTCACTAACAGCTGTGGGGTTAGATCAATGTAAATAAATTTAGAAGTCAATTTTAAGCGTTCTTGTGAAAAGCTTATATTATGTGAAATCTTCAACAGTAAATTGAACACAATACTTTCTACAAGCAAATTAAAATTATTTCTGACAATTCGTGCAACTCTTCTGGTTTACAAACTTCCTGAAACAGTATCAAGAATCATTTATTTTCTATAAGTGAAAATCACCTTGCGAACAAACTTTCAGTGACTGATCATGAACATGGCAGAACCTCCAAGCTCCTAGTGTATCTCTTCTCTACTGTTATGTGACTGGAGACGACTTCTAAAAATCAACACAAAAACATACATACTTCGTTCCAAGAAGTCAGCATTTCATTTAACTTCATATTTTCATCACATGCAACAGGTGTTAGCAGCTCTTCTGACACTATTTCCCCATTTTCTATTACAATCGCTACACATTTGTAGAACTTCCTTCTTTCAGAGGACAAAGCAGTATGGTGCCTGATACTTATAAACAGATAAAAAAATTCCTACCCTAAGACCATATTAAAGTGTTATAGAGTAACCACAGGCATTCCCTCTGGCACACTAACATTTCAGGAGTCTTCCCCAATTTCTTTCAATAAATATATTTATTTGACAGTAGTGATGTTGCCTGTGGGCTGAAAATGGGCCATGCCAAAGTGATTCCCAGAAAGTACCTTAGAAAAGCCAGCCTCTTCTCAGTAGCTTAAATCCCCTACATCAGGAACCCCAAGCATTTTTGGTAAAACTTTCAAGAAACAGCTTTTAAAAGTTCTACATTCACTACTTTTGATTTTGGAAGGGTGGACTGATTAACAAACAGCATGAACAGAACCCTTCAGGTGGGTTGCTAAAAGCTGTCATGGGTCTGCGTGGCAGAAGAAAAGCTGTGTTTGTTCTGAACTGCTCTGCCCTTTGCAATATGTTCTGCTACAGTCATCCTGTAAGTAGAAACTAAGCATTGGCAAAGCTTGTTAGAACCTGACCTCACCTACAGACAGAAACCAAGACAAATTCAAGCTATCATCAGAATAATATAGGATAGTGAAAGGTAGTTTTTAAATAGGTTGGATAAATTACTTTTTTCTTTTCCAACTTTCTTGTTTACCCTAGAGGTTTAGGTCTATACAGAGCAATTGTCCAAGTATTAAAATATATCACATTTTCTATTAGATAAAAAAGCTCACATAAAGCTTTTACTCAAATTAAGCTGCCAGAACTGAGGTTTGGATGCAACCCAGTTATTCATTTTGCCTGTTTGATTGTTATTTGCAAGTCACTGGCTTTTTGTTCAGCTAAAAGACACAGGTAAGGTGATTGTTGGTTTTATCTTCAGGTTTCTTCTCCAGATTTGCAATTAAATGTTGGGTTTTAAAGCAGTTTTTGAGTTAAATTTCACTTTCAACTTGGATTTTAATCTGCATCTCAAATCAAATATTGAATTTGTTCATTAAAATGAAATTAGATTTTTTGAAATTATAGCTCCTTTAGTTATCTTTAAAGGTGACATGAATATGGTATCTCCAAGGGCTCAGCTTTCAAAATTATTTCTCTGACAATCAAAATAATTTGCTTCACAGATATTCCAAATGTCATTAAGGAGGCTTATGATACCGGGCTCAAATTAACTTCACCATTTCTCTTCTTTGATAAATAACTGGTTTCTATCAACTTAGAGGTCTGGAGAATCGCCTGGCAGGATGCTGGTAGCATCACACAGGCCTTTTTTTCTTTTTTTCTTTTATTTCTAAGAATTTTCAAATAGTCTTAGAAACAAAAAAGTTAAATGTATGCTTAACTTCATTCCTTTCAGTTTGATTGTGGTTTAATTCCCAAATACTAACAAGTTTGCTGACTGAGGTTGCTACTGGAATCAGCAGCAACACAGTGACTCAGGGCCCCAGAGCTCACAAAACTACCACAGATCACATTGCTGTGATGTTGTCTCTAAGTGCAAAATGATGCTGCAAGAATAAGATGGAAAAGAATGACTAAAATTTCATTTTATTGAAACTGATCTTGTTAGAGCAGGAAATATAAAGATTTTTTGGTGCTATTATTTAAATACTAAAACATTTTTACAGCAGCATGTTTGAAGTAACAGGAATTCCCTGTGGTGCAAATAAAACCCTACAGCTCCACACCAAGGTGTTTAACACCAGCAGGAGAGATACCATTTGAGAGAAATGTCTGGTTTTCTGCTTTTAATATTCTCACATCCTAGAGTGCTTGGAACTGTTCAATTATCTTTCCACAGCTTATTCTGTTGTTGCTGCTGTTGCTGTTTACAGGGTTTGATTTTGATTGCATACATTTCCCCCTCCCCTGCAATACAAAATGACAAGAAACCACATCTGTCTCGATATAGTTGCTGTTAAAATCCAGATGCAGTATTGACTAATTACTCTACTGAATGCATAAAAGGATTTATTTTCAATGTCATGTCTACTGCCATTTTTATAAGGATTAACTCATACACAGCACTCTTTTTAATCCATAGATAAAGAATATTACAAAATAAAAGGACATATAAATATCTTTACTTGCTCAAAATCACATGCTGAGAATAGAAACCTGATTTCTTAATGTTCATTATTTTTAAAAAGCCCACTAAAACTCTTTCAAAAATGTTTATTTTCTTGACTTGTATGACCTAATTCTTCTATCTACTAACAAACACACCATGCTAAAAAGCAAGGAAAGTGATCTTAGTAGACTGATTCATTTTCTGGTATCTCTCTGAGTGAAATAGCTACTGTACTTACTCGTAATGGAATCTGAAGATAATTCAACATCAGCTCAAAATTGCTTAATCTATTCTGAAATTGATTATTCCTCCAACAATATTTACTTGGACAATGGATATTTATCCATCAACAGGAAGGAGTCATCATTAAACACCAACAGTGCCAAATGCATGCATGTATTAGCATTAACAGAGCTAAGCTATAAGGCTGTCTATACCACACCATCAAAGCCAAATTCTAGAGCTGTGATCACATATAACACATAGTGAGGAGCCATTCTCAAGTCCTTTTCAGAGGACTTCTCACCAACTGATGACCCCATTAATACATGAGGAACAATAGATCTTGCAGATTCAGAAAATGCCCCAGCTCTTCATTTGTCATATACACCTAAAAGATGATGCCTGTCCAGCACTAGAAATTATCCAGAAATGCTATCTAACACCAAGCTTTGCAAGCAACACCCAAATTTGCCTAACAAAGTCACAACACAGGTAGGTTGACTAACGCTTAGGTGTGTATATGCCAGACAGCACCACTTTTTAAAGACAGCAACTAATGTGTGCAGGATCACGGCATCCTAGAAAACTTGAGTTTGGAGGCATACCCTGTAGGTCACCCAGTTTAACTTCCTGCTCAAAGCAGGGCAAGCTTCAGAGTTTTGAGCAGGAGTCTCAGATCCCAGTCCAAACAAGTTCTGAGTATTGCGAAGACAGAGATTATTCATCCCCTCTGCACAACCAGTGCCAGTGTTTAGATGCTTTTGTTGTGAAAAATGTTTTCCTTGTTTTCCAGCAGTATTTCCTCCATGGCAATGACCATTGCCTTCTGTCTTGCTATTGTTCACTTAGAAGTCTGGTGGCATCTCCTCTGTTGCCCCCATTAAGCAGTTGGCAATAACAATAGTAACACCCCTTTTGCCTTTGCAGGCTAAGCAAGTTCAGTTCCATCAGCCTCTCCTTATGGGAAGTACACCCCAACCCTCCTGCTAATTGATAATAACAGCCCTCCCCCCAGACTGTTTGTCACTACCTCTCTTGTGCTGTGAGGCCCAAGACAGAATATATTCCTTCAGATGCAGCCCCGCAGTTGTTGAGTGACGAGGAATAGTCACTTCCTTGAACTGCTGCCTACACTCCTGCTCACACAAGTCAGTATGCTGTTGGCCTTCATCACCTCAAGGCCTCTCTGCAATTCGCCACCCACCAGGACCTCAGGGGCCACTTTCTGTGGAGCTGTTGCCTACCCGAGCAATACGAATGCAAAACAGCTTGAAATCAGTAGTGATATCAGTATAAGAACAATGAAAATATCGACTCAGTACCACACGGCAAATCAAGTTCCCATTCATTTAATCAAATCCTACGTTAGTTCTACTGACCTGTGCTATGTTTCATTCTTTCATCACCTTCAAACAACTAAGAAGTAGCTACTGCTTTACTGCTAAATCTAGTGCATGTAAAGGGAAGAAAAAAAACCATGTTCCCTGTGAATATTCATTATCACTTTTGCTTCAAAGACCATATTGTGTGTTTAAAGGTCATAATAGTTTTCTAATAAAGTAATAAATTTCTGATATTTAGTCCATTACCTACTGTGTAGGAAAAATTTGCATGATGCTAATTATGATTTATAGCATGGCTGCAGGCAGAAGTTTCCATGGAAAATGTTGTACTGAAATTAGTAGTACCCTTTTTGCTCTGAGAAGTTTTGCTTCTGCTGGCACTTTAATTATCCTTTGTCATGGGTTAGTATGATATACAGTCAAAGCCTTGCCTCTTTTCAGAGTGCCCTGGTCATGGATTTTGCTGCTGATCATCACTTAGTCTCACCCTTTGCTCCTTCAAACCGCAGCCTTAATTATTTTGCACAGAATACACAAAGAAGCCCTGAACATCTCTGGGTGGGAGAGTACCACAAGCCTTGACTGCAGATGAATCCTCAAAGGGCAAATTTTAGAGTGCTTTGTCTTTCACTTCATGACATGAAGATATCCTAGTTCCTTGATACAACTACATGAGGAAAAAAGAAAACCCAAAATCTTGAGAAGACCCTATTTATTCTGACAAGGGCAGATAAAAAGGCCAAAGACAACAAGAAGTCTTGGTTCTGCCTTGGAGCAGAGGGAGCCAGGAAAAATTCATGCCCTTGAATTTTGCTTCACGCAGCTACACAGAACATATCCAGACTGTGTGTTTGTAGAAGTCAGGTAGTCTCTTGACCACATGATGTAATTTCTGCTTCCTAATTTTAGACGTTATGACATTATCCACTTTTAATTCAGCTTTGCTGCCAGTTTCCCAGTGTGTATTCCAAACAATGAACCTTGCGTAATTTCTCAGACATTTTAACCAATACAGAGAGGCCACAAGACAGCAAGCTAATCTGCTTTTCTACAGCAAAATGCAGGATATGTTCTTTTGTTATTGATCCAGTCTGTAAAAGGATGGCACTCTGTGTTATAAAAGCTTTAAAACTGGGAGCCCAGTCTTTGTAATGGTACTATATAACCCCTTCCCTTTATCACGTCTAGCTTCTGGTTACTCTGCTGAATGCTCTGCAAGATGCACAAGTCTATTGTCTGTCACATGCAGCATTCAGAGTCATGCATCTTATTCCTTTTACTTTTCTATACAAAAGAGGCATCTTCAGCTTTGTTGGTTGTTTTGTTTGTTTGTTTGTTTTTGAAGGGGGGGGTGGGTGTTTTGTTTTTTTTAATGTAGGACTTTCTTGTAGCTGTGCCTGTAATTCTGAATATATACGAGACAGTGATTGCAAGCTGGAACCATTTGAATCACTTCAGCAACAAGGTAAAGCTGGAACCCTAACCCCCTCCATCCGCATTTAATTCTTTCTAGAACTGGGATTACCGATCGTGCTTTCATTATTCATTCTACCGTAAAGGTCTGGATATATTTTCTAACACACCACCTGCTTTTGACTTGCTTTTTTTTAGGAAAAACATTGTACAACAGAAAGAAAACAGAGAAACGGTAATTAGATACTATCTTTAATTCAATTACTGAATGAATGCAGTGTGATAACTCCATGTAGCTACACCATGACTTTGGATTTATTTCTGTAGGGAAAAAGCCTAAAGAGTGTTGTTTTTCACCTGGAATTGCACACTGAGCTGACAATGGAATAAAAGTTCATTCCTTCCAATTTATTTATGTAGTAAATATATTGCTTGGGTAGCTGGAGGTCAACATCATTTTTGTGCAAGTTCTCAGGTTAAGTAGCCCATTCCTGCAGCTCTCAGCCCCTCTGGCAGAAACCCCTGCAGCATTCAGAAGCATAATGGCTTTAAGCAAGCTGAGGGCTAAGATTTCCTTTGTCACTGGGAAATTAATTTTGTTGTGCATCAGAGTGTAAAGGTGCACTAAAAACAAACATTGCAATTACATAGGCTAAATGATAATACAGGAAGGCTTTGAAGTTTACATTGCATTCATCAAGATCATTGCCCTGGTTTTAGTTAGTTCATTTTAAACACAATACCTCTTTAGAACTCATTTGGGCAGATTTTTCTCTTTCTTAAAAATAAGAGCAAATAATTCCACATGGCCTAGATGCACAATGCTGGATTTTCACACAACTCGAACAGTAAAAATCCTAGATGCCGTAATTCTCCTAAACCCCAGATGAACTAAGAGGTGAAAGGAGCTAAAAGCTGGTGCTGAGAGATGCTCAAATCCCTACAGGACCTATTAGCAAGTTTGCCATTGGTTTTGTTATGTTTCAGAATGGAATCTCCTACGCTGAAAGGATGAGGACCTTCAAAAATTTCAGGAAGCAATGGAAAGGCAACTTCTGCCATAGTAAAGATACTGTGAGAGTCCAGATTAATCAAGTCATACTTTACGCAAATAAGGGAAAAATATTTCTAAATATATTCCCATTAGGACGTGCACATTGCCATCTCCTGTAACTCGAGTTTGGACAAGTCAGGTTAGCCCTAGGTCTTAGCCCATATATGTAAATGTAAATGTAAAAGAATGCCTTACAAGTATAAAGATGGCAAGAATCAAAAAATTATATGTTAGGGTTAAAAAGTCTTTTACTTAAGAAGAAATAGGTCATTCATTTATGCCTAGAGGTTTCTATATCAAAACCCTAGGTATCACGTTTACCATAAAGTGGTAACAGTGAAGCACAGGCAAATGGAGGAACTTCCCTAGTATTTTTTGTAGAGCAAAGGTGTTGGTTCCTAGCACACTGACTTGAGCAATTTCACTTAGATTAATAGCCTTTTGTTAAAGGGAGAATACTATAATATATTCTGAAATTAGACAGGCAATCCATAAAGTATATTGATTCACATATTATTCCTTTCCCAAGTAGCATACCTCACAAGTACACAATACAGTTTACTCCAGTTCTGTGCCAAGCAATCAGCTCCATTAAAATAGGTCATGACATTCAAAGTTCAATTTTCTGATGATTAGAGAAAAAAATGAAAGACGCTTCATTTTTTCAGCAAAATATGGCATAAATTAGGCCCAGTAGCACATTACCTTTTGGGATGGTGGCTGGATCCTGCAACTTCAAAAGAAACTGGTGTACGTATGTCAAATGTTCCTTCAAAGCCCTGTGCTTGCAACATTGATTTCAAATTACAAAATATAAGGTCTATGTAATATAATAATGTATACTACAGTCTCCTTACCTAAAATTCAACCACCTCTCTTTTTAAAAGATTACCAATAAAAGCAAAGACTACCTGTTTGATACACAATTTCTTCCAAAGTTTAGAAACCCAAAATACATACCTAAGATTATATTTAAACACAAAGCAGAAAGACTTTCAAGCATGAACAGCAATTTGTTAAAAGGTCAAAGCTCTCTTTTGCCATACAGATATATGTGTAATACTCCTGACATGAACATCGTTCTCAACTTGCATTTACAAAGCAAGTTTTTGCTTGTCTGGTTTCCCATAAACTGTTTTTTTTGCATAACACCTTTTATAAATAGCATCACTCTTATGGCTAAGAACAATTCTACTAAGAAGAAGTTGAATAAAAAACTGTAAAAAGGCGAGTCAACACAGTTTAGAGTGTCATTTTGAGATCCTTGAGATATACAATACATCAAAGCCCCTACTTCAGTTCTAGAATCACATATGCTCTACGAAATCTGAACCCCTTTTTTTCCTTGGCATCCAAAAACCAGAAAAAATATGCTCAGTTTCAATTACCTTTTACTAATGTAAAGTATTTCAGATTTACCACAGACTGAAAAGGTAGTGAATTACAAGCATTTTCAAAGACTACCACAAGCTGTTTGTGCTGCTCTTCTAATGAACAATTGAAAACCCTCCAAAGCAAAACACAATATCTTACTTAATACCATAAGCATTAACTGAAATGGCATAGAACCCCATTTAGTTTGGCAAACATTTTTATAGCATTGCTTCTGTAGCACTGTTCTTGCTGTGTTTGTTTGAAAAAAATAATTTATCGCTTCCTCTGAAGAAAAATCCTGTTTACTGGTATTATTCACATCCTGAAGATTATTTTCATGCTGGGCCAAATCCTGCTTTGCCTTGTTTGGATCAACAGCTCTATTCAAAAAAGAGAAGCTATTTAAAAAGCAAAACAACTGAGCACATGACTAAAATAAAATTCAGAAGAGCCAGTCCTCAAGGCTTATAATTTATATCAAGAAAGAATATAAATAAGCACAAGCAAAATTAATAATAAAACTTTGTACACGGGACCTAAAACTGCTGCTTTCCCAAGGACAGACTTCTTTTACCACCAGCCACCTGTGAAGGAAGTACCAGAGCTGATTTGAAGCTAATGACCAGCATACCAAGGAATGCACTAGCTAGAAGTCTTGGAGTTTATAGTTTATCTGTAGTTACAGCTGATCATTTAAATGTAACAGTGTAGGCTTATCTATAAACAGCCTACTGTTTACTCAAAATAAACTTTCAGACTAAATAACTAATGACTACCCCTTTGTAGTATAATATTGATATAATTCCTGTTTAAATTCATTATTTTCATTCCTTTCCAAGCATCAGGATCATAAAACAGTTTGGGCTGGAAGGGACCTTCAAAGGTCATCCAGTCCAACCGCCCTGCAATGAGCAGGAACATCTTCAAACAGATCAGGTTGCTCAGAGCCCCATCCAGCCTGGCCTTGAACGTCTCCAGAGATGGGGCATCTACCACCTCTCTGGGCAACCTGGGCCAGTGTTTCACCATCCTCATTGTAAAAAATTTCTTCCTCATGTCTAGCTTGAATCTCCCCTCTTTTAGTTTAAAACCATTATTCCTTGTCCTGTCACAACAGATGTTTCGCAGATAAAGACTATTTTGCAAAAACAACTTGTCGAGCATATTGAGTTCTGTTACAAAGAGGAGTTAAAAAGAAGCGAGTACGTGGGTGCTCACAAGATCAGGATTCTCTTTGTGAGTTCCAAGGCTTCCCCAGTGAAGGTACAGTTACTCTTTTTTCAAAAAGATCCCTATCTTAGTCGTTACCCTGTATTAGCAAGCCAATTATCAGTTGCACCTTTTCTATAATTATGTTCTTATAGTATTTTTTCAGCATATAAACTACTTTACTTGTCATCTGCTCCTCCTCCTCTGCTATTCTATCTCAATACATTGTATTTCAGGCCCCCATTTCACAGATGCTTTGAACTATGTACAACTGTCATGACAAAAGGCATCTCCTGTCTGAGCCTTGTCAACACTGCAGCTTTTACAGGCGTATGTCCTGACTCAGCAGAAACTACCTATTTCTCCACAAACATTATCACCTCCATTTTCTTTCCTGTTTTCCTTACATACTAACATTTATTTTTCCTTGAAAGAGAAGGAAAATAGCTCTTCATTTTTAGAACTATGAATAAACAGTGCCATCTTCTGTCTGTGTCACTGCAGGAAAACAGAGCAGTGTAGACTCAAATTATAAGACTAAGCTATAAGATTCAGATTGCAAAGTTAGATGTGAAATCACTGGGAGGGAGTTTTTGCACACACAATATAAAACATTGCATTCTTAAAATGCTTAGCGGTACTGAAAGCTTTTCCAAGTCATTGTATATTTAAGGCACTGTCTTGAAATCAATTGCAGGAAAGATGAACTCGTCACTTTTTTTCCAGAAAAGTGAGCATAGGATCATTGTCAACTATTGAAGATTGAATTAATTATTTTTCACTGGCCTTCAAAGACTTAGATATTTTTAATGCCCTGAAGTTCACATTCATATTTTGCTTTGTGGAAACACTTGGCAGTTTAGTCAGTATTTATCCTTCTTAACATCATTTGTAGTCTTCACTTGTGTGCCATGGACACAGAGACCGGAACATCCAAAGTGTTTCTGACTTTCAGTTCTTGCTTTTATAAAGTATACCATATATGTTCTTGGAGGTTGCAAGGAGTTGCAAACATTCAATAGGGTAATGGGAAAGCATGGTGTTCTGCTAATCTCAGGCATTAAGCAGTATGTGCACACATTCATTTATTTTCATATCAAGCAGAAAGTAGAAGAAAAACATATTTACAATGGGAAAAAAGTCAGATCACCACCACTGAGCTTATGAAATCTTATAGTAATCTCCATTAAAACCACCAGCAGTTTTGTGGAGATTTCATCAACTACAAAGCACTCTGTATTTATGAAATGCTTTTCTAACAGGGTAATGAAAGTGGTGCCTGCTGCTCTCAGTAGACCATACTTTAATTCTTATGGCCACCAGCCATTTTAGCAGTGGCAGTTTGCTGCGGATTTCTAAGTTTTAGTCTGCTTAAGCAGGAACTGGTTATTCTAAGGAATACCCTGGAGTGGTTGAGAACTGAAGTGAGGAAATTAAACATCTCTAAACACCATGAGTTCACAATATGCTAGGGGTCACACTCCAACTGTCTCAAAAGGTACAATCATTGAGGATAAGAGTTGTTGAAGATATAAAGTAGCCACAGAAGGACATATTTCTGACATTAGAGAAAGAGACAAATCAATATATCAATTAAAACAGCGAAGTATTGGTTCCCTCTCAATTCTGCCAAAGGTCTCCTAAGCGATCCTGAGTAAAACACCATTTACAAAGCCCATTATATGTCTGGAACAAGATATGGTTGTTAAATGCTCACATAGCTTTTAGCATGGTGCAGTCCCAGAGTTTGATGGGATTTTTCTTGAGAAGGGGATGGGGAAATAAAGGAGAGAAGGCTGGGCTTGACTACAATCAATAATTTCAAATGCAAAAATTTAAAAGAAATGGCACTGAAAACTTACAGTAAAAGAATATTGTAAAGGGTAAGAAATCAAGTATGCAGAGGTTATTAAATGACAACAACAAATCTGCACTATATTCCTTTAATTTTTACATTCTAAACCAGGATGTAAAAAAGTAACAATGATTTGCATCTTCATTTCAGTGGGAAGAGCTTCGATATGAACTAATAATAGACTTTGTAACCCATAATAAGAATAGCTCTCTTTAAATATTCAGCAGAGTCAACATTTCATTATTTCAGTGTGCCAGCTGGTCATTATGGGATATTATAGGAAATGATGTGATGATGTGCAGAATTATAAAGTGATAGCTCCCTCTTGCAAGTGCAAGAAGATATATACTTTTATTTCTTTGAAGGCTTGAATTACTTCACATAGTATTTTTAATTTACATTTTGTTCTCTTTATGAAAAAAATGACACTATCCAAGGATGACTTTCTACTCTTGAAGCAACTGAACAAGAAATCTGGCTGCTAAGTCAATCTCCCCTTTTATTTGAAAAATATTTTTTAAAAGGGAAGGACATAAAGTGATACAAATAAAATGATGCCATGCCATCTCTGTATAGATAGAATTCCTACACAGAATTCTTTTTTATTACATACATAACAGTGAAAGATAGCAACACATTGCAAAATGAACTTGCACAAGCCGTTGTCATTTTTACAACAAACACATCTGTGCTTTTAGTTGCTGCAAGCATCTTAACACACTAGCATTAGCTCAAGCAAAATATACTCACTTTTTAAGGTTATTAACTGTGCACCACCCTATGTATTAAGGGACATATACTTTATACTCCCAATATTTCTTTACAAAAACAAATATTCTTACTGTTGTTTGTTTAGGGATAGATGCTTCTTTTAGTAAATATGTATATACAGACGATAGGTCTTTCCAATAAGAGTTAATTTCTGCTAGAAATAAAAATCATTTGTGTTTGAAAAATCCATGTTGCACACAGAAAACTTTCTCTTCAGAAAAAGCAAAAATAAATGTTTTGCTGTTAGAAGCTCCTAAGAATTTCATTTTTTGCTACACAACTGGCAAAATCCATTTGAGTGGATATCAGGGATACAGATCAGAAAGACACTAGGTTAAATGAAGACAACATCTGGCAATCTAACTGTAAAATTTCTGACTGGTAGACTTCTTCAGATTGCACTCACTGCTTCACAGAGAACCCAAAACTTACCAGAATCTCTTATTTGCTAAAACAAGATAAAAGCAGGCCTGTATTTTTCAAGAGCTTTCCAAACGGAAAATTGTCATTACTTGTATGATTGTTTGAACTGCTTAATTGTGACCCTTTCTGCTACGAAATATAACATATGAAGAATGGCATGAAAGCTTTAGTGATCTCCGAAGAACCCAGCTTCTCTGAATGTTACTGAAAAACTCAAGCCTCAGGCCATGACTGAGGGTGGCACTTTGAGTTTCTTTGGCTCTGTGAATTTCATGTGGGTATAGCGATCTCTGTATATGCTATTAAATGTAGTACTGAGATTTTGTTACACAGTCTATTATTAGTTAAAGGCTGCATATATAACCTCGTAATTATAACTGGCATCAGACAGAGTGACCTCCAAGAATTTTTCTGTTCTACCATGAAAGACAATAGGCAGAACTAAGTATAACTATAGAAGTATATGTGAGATTAAATGTGATCAACAACCCAATCTGTCAGATGCAATTAATTAAAAACTTCAAAGCCAAACTGACAGCGGATGTTTCCTCAGTCATGGAGTTCTGACCTTCCAGGTCTGCCACACGAAGACCAATGACATAAAATTGTATACCTGAATAATTTCAGTTGATAGGAACATGCCAGAAGCAAAACGAGCAGAAAAAAAATACCAAAGACACACATGTAGCAGCACACAGGGTGGATTTATTTTGACTAATCAGACCATGTCAATAAACATGGAAGATACATCCGCTCCCCATGAAAAGGATATCTGCTGGGTGATTTTAGGGAATAGACTACCTTAGCTTATTGAATTATTTGGTGTACTGCTTGTTATAGAACTTATTTAGAAACTGCTTATGTAGAACTTGCTTAGCATAACTCGATTAGCATAAGTAACTATGTTTGCTAAGATTGCAAGCTGTGAACTTTTGAACTTTCTGCCTTGTTAGGCAAAGAAGAGCCTTAGAGTCTGTTCAAGAAAGAAGATAAGGGAACTTTTGACCGTCAGCAGAGGCTGCATCTCAAGAGATAGGTAAAGGAACAGAGCAGTGTGTCTAAAAGAAGATGAGCAATACAGGAATGTTTTTGCTATTTCCAAGGACTTATTTTTCTCCCCAGCTGTAGGTGCAAAATAGCAACTGATAGGACCTAGAATTAATGTACAGTCTGGTCACTAGAAGACAAAAAAAACTATCCACAGAGATAAGAAACGGCCCACCTGATAAACATTAAGAGATCCGATGAAGAACGGGAAGACCCCAGACTCTAATTTTACAATTGGCCCAAACTGACATGCGAGGGATGGGAAGTTTGGATTGTAAGGGTATAATTGCCCAGAGTTTTCTTTGCTCAGCATCCCTCTTCTGGAGGCACCCAGCCTGAGCTGCTCTCTACTTTGTGCTTTACAAATAACTTATTTGTTTAAGAAGAATAGCTGGAATCCATGCCTGAGTCTCTGCTTTGGGAAATCTAGGGAACAGAAACTTCCTCAACAGTGAGATGTTACAATCTTTTAAGAAACCACTTTGTGACTGCGTCACTGTTTAAGGCAAGGCAGCAATAAACACGGATGCTCTCTTTTAACCCCCCACCCTTCCCACCAGAGAAAGGTAAAGGAGGAAAAGGAAGAGAGACTTACAGGTTGGAAAATTAAATCAGCTTTACTAATAAGATGAATAATAAGAGAAATAATGCAAAATATACAAAACCAATACTGAGTCTCCTGGATGATCATGCCTTGCATGCTGTGGGGGCTGGTGTCACATCAGCTGCTGCAGGGCAGACACCAGGATGCCCTGGTCTGGATCCAGCAGAAGCTGGATTCAGGAGTGCATGGGTCAGAATCAGAGTCAAGAGGGCAACAGGCAGGGTCCTCCTCAGGTACTGGTGAGGCCCTTGTGATCCTTCAGTTTTAAACTGAGTATGACATGTATGGGAGAGAATACTTCATCGGTCAAATTTGAATCACCTGTTGTGTCGTTTTCTCCCACAGGTACAACCCCTTCACTGTGGGACATAAGAGATCTGTCAGTGACCTTGGCTGCTACAGTAACAGGTATAAACGTGGGCCTCTTTCGCGCACCATTTCTGCTCTTAGCTCAGTAAGACTGTTAACAGCAGGTGCCATCAGTTCTGTAAGCAGTCCCTGTCTGAAAAACATGTAGCCAACCTCAGAAAATGCAGTGACTTAGAAGAAACTAATCTGAAAACAAAATTTACTATAAGAGAATTGGTCCTGTTTGAGCCAGAATCAGGACAGGCTAGAAAGAGGACAGAGAACCAAGCGACATTATGGGCAAATGGGATAGGTAACAGAAAGAAACTGTGCATCAAGAACTTAAATGCTAGAAGGTGAAACAGAGCACAACGCAAAGCCGAAGTATAGTGCTTCACACATCCTGAGTTACCCGTACATGGCAGAAAGAAAGGAAGAAGAAAATGAATATATGTTATATTTAATGATTCAGTTCTCAATAAATCTGATTCATTCTTATCTTAAACCAGTGTTAATACACATTATTTCATTGTCTTGAGATGCAATAATCCTTAAATGCTTTTGAGCACAATTTGCCTTTTCCACAGAAAAGATGCCAGCTATATTTCTGTGTTTATTCCAATATTTAATAAGTGAAATAAAAACACACTGCTTAACTTAACAAAGGATACTATTGCACTTTGCATGAATAATTTTGCACATGGAGATCTTGAAAGTCTTGAAAAATAACAGCTGTTCTTTCCTATTAAAAATATTATGTAGAAACCTTACAAACACCAAGCTGCCTTTAGGGAAACAACCAAAACTTTTCATTTTTGAGAAGTAAGTTTTTTCATTACAGGTGCATGTAGCTCTTAACATGACTGCCAGACTCTTCCACAGTGCTAATAAATCCTCAACAGAGAAAAAAAAAAAAAAAAAAGGCATTTATTGTTTGTCATTACTGTTTCTAGCTAGAAAAGTAAAGAATACTAAAGATAGTCCCCCTAAACTGTCCATTCTGCCTGTGACTGTACCAGTGATGACAGTGACAAAATTTCATGCTCAACACAATGTGTCAAAGGGTGAAAAGATATATAATACAAGTTTTTAAAATAATTGAAATAAACAATTAGTCATTTGCTCTGTTTGTTAAACAAAACATAGCTAGTGCCTTCTCACTGACTATAACTAACTGAAAAGCTATAGGAAAAGGAAAGTAAATTTTAGAGAACAGAGACCTTAGCTTTCAGTGAAATGAAAACAATCCCTGCCTAAAGACTGTATATCAGACAGAGGTTTTATTTGCTTGGTTGGTAAATTGTGAGTCAGAGAACAGTTTAAAATGTAACTGGATGCCACAATGGTCCCGTGTAAGATAAAGAAAGATGTAGGTATTTTCTTAATACCTATCTTTCCAGATAAAGAAACCCGACCTCAAGAGAACAATACCAATGCTTCAAAAAAAGTTCTAACAGCTGCTTGTTTGGGTCAACACGTATCCTAAAGGCACACTTTGGGGAACTAAGTGTAACCATTATAGGTATGTTTAGAACAGGATGAAACCAGTAAAGCATTGTCATTTTAGATATGTTGCTACTTTAGGGCAGCTAATGGTTGCTGTGATAAATCTACATAACAGTAGAGCCAAACAGAAATAACTTATATTTTACAAGAACTGGTAGTATTTTGCTGGTTTCTACTGGAAACCTCATATCCAAATGCAAATTGAAAACTGCAAATATGCCAATATCTGCTTTTGAAAAGGAATAATCTCACTAATGACACAGCGGAGGAAAGACTCTTCTTGACACATTGCAGAAACCTACAGAATGAGAAAAGGGGATTTGATTCTTCCATATTTTTAGACAACCACGATACTAATAACATTTTCTATAACAATTAAAGTTTCTCTGTAGTTAATATATTTGTTATTTCATCAAATTTTCCTTGCCATGAATCAGAACAGCAGAGGTTACTTGGCTTCATGCTTCAGTGAGATGGAAGCGAACTTATCACAAATTTCTAATGTTTTAGTAACCATTGACTTCATCCTTCATTAGAGAGTTAAAACCTCACATAAGAAACCTTCAGCTTCAGGCCAGGAACAGTCAGAGAAGAAGTACAGGGGTCCTAATTCTAATGTTTACACAGGTAGAGGAGTCATTCAACCTACAGCCTCCTCTCTTTCCTTTCAGTACTACTGATATGTCCCTTTTTCCCATTAGGCTAGGGGGAATTTCTTACTCAGAGAGAAATTTGGGGATTTTTATGTTTTGCCTTCCCTGCAGATTACAGGTGTTTAGATCAGAAGAAGTTAGATCAAAGGTAAGCGTTCCCTGACATTTTTTAAGCATTCAGAAGCTTAATAGTTTTCTTCTGAAAATATAGGAAATTGTCAGTTGTAGTTTATACTATTCATATATATATATAATTAAATTAAGATTTAAAACCTAAATTAAAACCAAATTGGAGTCAGAGAAATATTTTGCTATAGCAAAAAGAATGAAGAAAGTTGAAACTATTTATTAAAGACACCAGAACTGTTCATTGAGAAATATTCATAATGAAAGTATCATCAAAGTCAACATGTTCTCTGAAGCATGTAATTTTAAGAAAAATGCATTTTCCCATCAAGAGCTATTAGACTGAAACTCTCTAGCCAATCTTTATTATACTTTATATTAATTTATATTAATCTTTTAACAGATTAACAGATTAACAGATTAACAGATTAATTTATATTAATCTTTATTATACTTTATATTAATTGCTCTTAGTTAACCATTTATATGCTTCATGAATAAAAGCATACTTACCTTTTAGCTTTAAAAACAGCAGCCTCATTAATGATTGAAGAGAAAACTCTATTAATTAAAGATGTGAACCTATAAACATATAAACAGCGTGACTCCATCTACTTGATTTAAATTGTTTGGAAAAAAATTGTAGCAATTATTTGACCAAAGCCAAAGTTAATTAATGGTTGATATCCATCCCTGTGCTTGGTGACATAGTTTTCAATGTTTCTTATTCCATTTAGCTGATTCTTGATTTCTTTTGGCTCTGTGTATACCCAGAAACCGAAAAGAATCAGGATACTTGAGTTAGTGTACAAATTTGTACCTAAGAACTAAGATGATTATATTAAACATTTCCATTGAAGGACCTGATTTATCAGTCACGTTTGTATTTTTTGTTCTTAAGAATCCAGGCTTTTAGAGTTTGTCCTCAACTTAATCTGAGGAGAATTCAGAGTATATCAAAGGTTGAAATGCTCTGATTTCATTGAATGTCAACTTTCTGTGTAAAAGTACAAAGTATTAATACTATTATTTAATTATTATTATTCAGTATGTAATAATTAGATACAACAGAAAATGCATGCAGTTTATTGTCAGACTACTCAGGAAGAAAATTTGCTCTCGATTTAATCTCTAAATCCTGCTTAATATAATTGACATAATTAAACAGTCAGAATAATTACAAGCATACTGCATGCATACAATTTCAATACTAATTTTATGTCTTGTTTGGAAAAGACGCTATAAAATATGTATATTCTTATGTATTTACAGACAATTATGATATACTGAGAACTGAAGTTTTTGTAATTTGTGCCGTGGAATGACACTCTTTTGGAAGCTCCTGTTTTTCAAGTAACCATTCCAAAATGGTCACCATTGTTGCAGCAGCTCTACCAGGGATTTCAGGTCAAGTAGCAATAAAAGACTAACTCATTTCTCAGAACTGTAGGGGTAGAATGGGAGAGGCAGTTTAAAAGAACAGAGAAGTGCTGCAGCCCACTTTTAACACATAAAGCTAGAAACACTCAAGAGGCTTGAAAGGAGCCACAGGAGACAGAGTCAGCACAAAGCCAGTTACATAAAAACAAGATGTATTGGGTCAGACGATAGTTTCAGCGTGCTGTCTCCAAAGGGACTGGTATCAGATGCTTAAGGAAATAATATAAGAAACAGGGCATGTACAGAATTGTCCTGTCTCAGCTTCCAACACCCTGTAGTTGAGGCATTTCTAGGTGGTAAAAGTAGCTTATCTTTAGCCAAAGTACTGATAGCTCCTGTTCTAGGAAATGCTAAAACTGCATTGAGTTCTTTATGTCCTTACAGATTCAGGAAAATATCTCCCGACACAAAAAACAATGAAGGCAATGAATGGAGCAGAGAGGAAAAGTCAAGGATAATAATAAGAATACAGAGCACTATTCAATGCACACACATTTAGTCAGAGAGGAATGAGGAGAAGGTGCTTGCACAACCCTCAGTCTTCAGTAAGCAGCAAGAGGGCTTACAGTGAAAACAAAGGTGCCTCATGCTTCTGTCTGTGTGACAATACTGAGATGAAAGCATTAGTTTCTACTGCTAAATATGCACCTAAAGAAGAAAAGAAATCTTAATATCAGTTTCCATTGCAGCCACATGACCCCAAAATCTCTTAAGTGTTCACATTCCTTTGTATAGGATTGCCTACATTTTTTCTCTCAATGCAACTCAGTGATTCCTGTACGTTTGATTCAAATTATTATTATTGATCACTTCTGTCATGGCAATGTCTGATAAAGAAATTTTGAGTCAGAACAAAAGGATGGTTCTTGTTCAGACACCACAGGTATACCGCATCAAGGTATTGATTATTATTAAAAAAAAACATGACAGTCGACATAGTTCTAGTTATTTTGATATCATCAGCTGCCATGGAGCAAAGTATGAAAGCATATATTTCAGAAATGTAAGTATTTCAGCCCATTACTCACTGGGCCTGAAGCATATTCTTAAATGGGAACCATCACTATGATGGCCAGGGCAGATTAAATTTGTGTTACTATTTATTCCTCACAGTTTTCTTTGCTCTTAGAAAATATTAATTTCTTGGAGAAATGTCTGATTTCTGCCTAAAAGCTGATTTTGTGAGTGTTGCACTGATCTCATGCCTTAACAATAAAAACAAGAAATACGAAATGAGACTTAATTTCTCTGTCATTGTCCATAGAAAAACTTGCAAGCCTGTCTTGAAAAGTCGAAATTGATATCTACAAATTCCTTGCATGTCTAGAAAGTCAGCAACAGACGGGGTCTAGAAAGTGATCACAGAATCACAGAATGTTAAGGATTGGAAGGTACCTCAAAAAATCATCCAGTCCAATCCCCCTGCCAGAGCAGGAACACCTAGATGAGGTTACACAGGAAGGTGTCCAGGTGGGTTTTGAATGTCTCCAGAGAAGGAGACTCCACAACCTCCCTGGACAGCCTGTTCCAGTGTTCCATCACCCTCATCATGGAAAAGTATCTTCTCAATTTTAAATGGAACCTCCTGTGTTCCAGTTTATACCCATTGCCCCTTGTCTTATCATTGGTTGTCACCAAGAAGAGTCTGGCTCCATCCGTATGACACTCACCCTTTACATATTTATAAACATTAATGAGGTCAACCCTCAGTCTCCTCTTCTCCAAGCTAAAGAGACCCAGCTCCCTCAGCCTTTCCTCATAAGGGAGATGCTCCACTCCCTTAATCATCTTAGTTGCCCTACGCTGGACTCTCTCCAGCAGTTCCCTGTCCTTCTTGAACTGAGGGGCCCAGAACTGGACACAATATTCCAGATGTGGTCTCACCAGGGCAGAGTAGAGGGGAAGGAGGACCTCTCTTGATCTACTAACCACCCTCCTTCTAACACACCCCAGGATGCCATTGGCCTTCTTGGCCACAAGGGCACAGTGCTGGCTCATGGTCATCCTGCTGTCCACCAGGACCCCCAGGTCCCTTTCCCCTGCACTGCTCTCTAACAGGTCATTCCCCAACTTATACTGGAGTCTGGGGTTGTTCCTGCCCAGATGCAAGACTCTACACTTGCCCTTGTTATATTTAATTAAATTTTTCCCCACCCAGCTCTCCAGCCTGTCCAGGTCTCTGGATGGCAGCACAGCCCTCTGGTGTGTCGGCCACTCCTCCCAGTTTGGTGTCATCAGCAAACTTGCTGACAGTGCACTCTATTCCCTCACCCAAGTCGTTGCTGAACAGACTGTGTAACACTGGTCCCAGTATTATGATACTGGCAATAGAGAGGAAATCATCTAGTCATGCCAACTCTAATGTCTTAGGTTGAAAATAAGGGACTATTTTTTACAACTGTCACATGCCTATCAGGTTATCTGTATGCTAAACTACTAGGAGTTAAAGCAAACTTTTGTGTGGAGGGAAAGGCTAAAACAGAAAATGAAACAGCAAGAAAGATAAGGCTTCCTTTGTAAAATATTTGAAGAGTTAAGATAACAACAGCTATCAATTCAGAAATAGCTAGCTAGTCCATATCCATACTAGAACGGTGTATTCTTCTGGCACCAGAATGCGGACTTACAGGAAAACCTAAACAGAGCTGTGCAACTGGGAGGTTTTTTGGGTGGGATTATAGTGAAGGGAGAGGAGAGAGTGTCAAGGTGAATAAGACATTCACTAGTGTTTCATTGAATATGCAAAATAATTCAAAGGAAATGACAAAAAAAAATCAATCATGATTCGGGTGAAGCTTGAATGACAGTTTTGGCAAGAGAAAATCAATAAAATTCTTTAAAAAAAATGGGATTGAGATGTTTATGTCTTACTTCAGTATATTTCTTCATTTTGTGACCCCATTTTTAATGTCACACTTGAATCACTTTTTTTTAAGGATAAGAAAAATAATTAATGTTTTGGACTGATCTTAACTTTTAAAAGCCCAAATTCTGCACAATTCTAATAGTCTAAAGTAACCACCTTAAAGGAAGAGTAGTAATTGATGCTTGTCAAAAAGCTGGCAGAGATGCAAATACACTTTGTGACCTGAAAGCTATCTCTATACTATAAAATTAAAAGTGCTTGAGACCATTTGCTGGCTCTAAGGCTGTCTGGCACAGAAAGGACCACATCCATACTGTTAATTCTCCCAATGCCTAAAATCAGAGTGGAATTATCAGTAGTTCTGGGCTAAAACCATGCCAGGAACTGCTCTAAATTGCAAGTGTCAAGGTCCGAGCACCATTTAGTGCCAGCGAACACTTGTTGGCTGCAGTTTTGAAGTACCGCATGATGTAATCATGGAGAACAAGGGACCAGAACGAAAAAGCAATTCTTCCACTGCAGATGGGAGAATAATGTAGGCATAGGCAGAAAGACTGCTGTAGATAAAGAAAGAATCTGGGGATTGTGGTGTTAGGTTGTGGGGGTTTCTTATGTTAACCCATTTTCCTAGCCACTCTTTTGGCAATGAAATGTTATTTTACTTCAAGAAACTGTATTAAGTCACTTTAGTCAGTTTAGCAGGTTTTCAGAGGAAAACAACCAACGAGCCAGCTGGATGTGTCGCATTAACAGAGTTAGCATGAGAGAAGCAGAAATCAATAACCATAATGCAAGACTGATTGATCCTTGTGGTTCCCATTCCTACAAATGACCAGGAACAGGAAGCCAGGCCAGTGAGGCAGCAAAAAGAGCAAAAACAAGCTACAGGGTCAGGCCATTCCACAACTGTGACTTGTTTATTCACCAGGCTCATTCACCATTCACCAGTACAACTGAGGAGCCCAAGAAGTCTATGGAAAATGTCACTGTGATGAAATTCTCACAAAAGACTATGACTAAGCTCACCTTAATCAACATGACTGAAAGAAGTAAAGGAGGGCAAATACAATGCTAGAGCTCAGACCTAATCCCATAAGATACTGGAGACAATATTCACATCAGGGGTATCAAACTTGTTTTCACTCATTTTCAATCAGCCTCACAGTTGCCCCCAAAGGGCTGAATATAATTTTAGGACTGTATAAGTGTAACTACTTCTACATTTATACAGTACTAGGAGTGAAAACGAGTTTGACACCCCTGCTTTACATCCTTGACTTCCCAACTTAAACAGATGCTGTAATTTCACAGAACATTGGCTCAGCAGCGTTGGGCCAGTCTTGGCCCTCAGGCTGGACACACATTTCCGCATCTGTGCCAGAATGATCCCTATTGCAGCAGCCTCTGGGCTCCTCCTACAACTTGCCTATGTACCTTATGATTATTGTTTAACATGTATGGAAACAGAGAGTAAAAGGAAGAAGTAGGAAGAGCAATTCTTTATCATCCCAGAGTATCACTAGAGGAGACACACATTCTCACTGAGGTGTGACCCTTGAAGCTTAACAGTGGGAACCATCAGAAGGCACATCATGCAGCACATGTGACAGCAGCCTTTTCATTTCAAAGTACAGGCTCCTCACATCTGAAGGGGGAGGGAAATCTCTGAGAGCATTAAGGAACATTTGAAACATAAATTGACTTCTGCGTTTCCAAGGTATAGTAATGGAAAAATAATCAGTGCATCTTTACAAAATATAAATGTCTCTGCCACCAGTGTTGCAATAGCTCACCTCTGAATGCATTAGATTTAAAATATTAATTAAATTTTAAAATATTTGCTTTTCCTACTACATGATTTGTATGGCAATAAAACAGTGAGAAAAATGAAACAAATACCTCTGATAAATAACTTGCTGGTTTTCACCATTTTAAGGATATGATTCTTGGCTGGAAATACACTCAGTGTAAGCCAGCTGCCCTGTGCCCAGAAAGGGTGTTAATAGCAAGCTAGGAGCAGTGTTAGCAGTCCTAAACATTTTTACAAACTAGCACATTTTCAAAATTAAATTTACGAGCTGCTCGAGTCATAATCAGTCCTGTTAGAAGATATAGGGATATGTTCAACTGCAAGAGGTACTCAAGATAGGTAGGATGGACTAAAGCTATTTCCCATGGATTGAGTAGTGCAGCAAATTCCAGCAGTGCTTTTTTGCCTGAGCATTGATGATTTCATTTTAGAAAAATTGCTCAAACGTAGTCATGCAAAAAAAGATGTGATAGAATGATGTAAATGTTGAGTTAACAACCAATTTCATCTCAGAAAAATGTTTCTTAACAGATTTGCTTGTGGCTGGCTTGTGGGGACAGGACACAGCCCACGCATGCTGTCAGGGGCTGTGGGGCCTGCAGCTCCCATGGGTTAAAGCACAGGGAGCCACAGGCCAAGCCCCTGGGCCAGCAGGGCAGGGCCTGGCAGCCAGGGCCCATCCCACTTCCCAGCCAGGAGCCTGGGAGGTGGAGGCACTGGGGCAGTCCAAGTCCCTGGCATCAGACACCTTCCCGGGTACGTGGGTGGGCCAAGCCCAGGCTGGGACATGGGCTCCAGGGTGTGCCTGGTTCAATGGGCCCCATGGCCAGGCAGGGCTGTGGGGAGCCAGGGACTGGCCCTGCTGTGGTGTTGCTGGCAGAGTATATAGGAATATGCTCATATAAGCAACAGTTTATCACAGAATCATAGAATGTTAGCAATTGGAAGGGACCTCAAAAGATCATCCAGTCCAATCCCCCTGCCAGAGCAGGAACACCTAGATGAGGTTACACAGGAAGGTGTCCAGGCGGGTTTTGAATGTCTCCAGAGAAGGAGACTCCACAACCTCCCTGGGCAGCCTGTTCCAGTGCTCTGGCACGCCCACTGAGAAGAAGTTTCTTCTCATATTTAAATGGAACCTCCTGTGTTTCAGTTTGTATCCATTGCCCCTAGTCCTATCATTGGATGTCAATGAGAAGAGCCTGGCTCCACCCTTGTGACACTCACCCTTTACATATTTATAAACATTAATGAGGTCAACCCTCAGTCTCCTCCAAGCTAAAGAGACCCAGCTCCCTCAGCCTTTCCTCATAAGGGAGATGCTCCACTCTCTTCATCATCTTTGTGGCTCTGCGCTGAACTCTCTCCAGTAGTTCCCTGTCCTTCTTGAACTGAGGGGCCCAGAACTGCACACAATATTCCAGATGTGGTCTCACCAGGGCAGAGTAGAGGGGGAGGAGAACCTCTCTCGACCTACTAACCACCCCCCTTCTAATACACCCCAGGATGCCATTGGCCTTCCTGGCCACAAGGGCACAGTGCTGGCTCATGGTCATCCTGCTGTCCACCAGGACCCCCAGGTCCCTTTCCCCTGCACTGCTCTCTAACAGGTCATTCCCCAACTTATACTGGAGTCTGGGGTTGTTCCTGCCCAGATGCAAGACTCTACACTTGCCCTTGTTATATTTAATTAAATTTTTCCCTACCCAGCTCTTCAGCCTGTCCAGGTCACTTCTGACTAAGTGGCTAGCATCTTTCCCAAAATGTGATTTCAATATTACTGAAAACAATGCAAGACACAATGCAATTGTTGCATCAAAGCCAACCTCTCTTTTAACAGAAAATACTGTGGTGAAATAGTGTTCATGGTGAGCTGAGTCATAAAGACAATAATGAGAAATGATGGTCACTATAGCATTGATCATAGGTGGTCAACATAGGGTTCACAGCACATAACAGAATTTTCAAAACTGAAATAAGAGCAGTTAGCTCTGTCTGTCACCCTAAATATTATTAACTAATTGAAGGTATCCCAAAAACCACACTTCCCTGTTTTCCAAATGAACTACCATGTTGTTTGTTATTTTGAAGAAGTTTTAAATTTGTGACCCTTTATCAATAAATTCTTCAGAAATAAAACTAGGAAGTGAAAAAAAAAAAAAAAAATTTACCAGGAGATTCTTCAGAGTATGGAAGCATACTGCTTTAATACTGGAGGTGTTTGTTGGGTTTGTGGTGGGTTTAACATGTCACAAAGCAAATTTTAAAATTACATCTGATTTTCCTGAGATTTCCATTTTGGCATTAAAAAACTGAATCCTGCCAGTAGGAACCAATGATTTAGCTCAGCGTACTTCCTATAGAAATGAGGAGAAAGTACTAGCCCTCAGAGTTCGAGGAGTTTGCTTTGGAATGTAAACAGATCCTCTTTTTCTTCTCCTTGAATTGCAAATATACATACACAAATGCACAATCCACTGTCTTGGAGCAGGTGGCCCATCTGGTACCTCACAGCACACATTTACCTTGCAGGATGCCTCTCTTTAGTCTTTCTGTCCCAGGGAAGACACCCTAAATGTACAACTCCTGATGGTCACAAAGACCTGGAACCGTCATTGTTTATGAGCTACTTCAGGAATGGTTTTCAATAGCTCTTGCCTTTCCAGTTACCAAAGATAAATTCTTCAGCCTTACTCCCCAGGAGTCTCAAAGGTAATGCAAAGATGAATTTCACTTTAGCATTAGATCGTGTACAGCCATTATACAAGATTTTTAACTTCGTGGTGTCTTGTTCAGGCATAAATAAGATTTTTTTCCCCTTTGGCTTTTGTGAACACTACTAAATTTTGTTATCAGAGTTAACCTGCTGAGTCAGTGGCTATACTGTATGCAGTGACATGACTGTCAGACCACAGCAGTGCTGTGGTTAGAGAGTTAGAGGCAATAGCCTATACAGTGTATCTAGCAGTTGTAAACTGTCTCCTAATGAATACTTTCCTACCATGAGGAAAACATTACATCAGACACGATCTTAACTTCTTCCCTGAAATCTAAAGAACATTCTGCTAGAGACACAGCTGACTTTGTTTTGTTGAAAAGGTTATGGCAATTAACAAAACGGAATGCACATCATTATTGACTGACATAAAATGTCAAGAATGCTGATTGTTCCAACTTCACAGAAAAATACACATCTCTGTTTTCATGCTAAAGAAACTCAATTCACTAGCAACTAGAGAAGACTGTGCACCCAGGAAAACAGATTTTAATAATTTTCATGTTTCATGCTCATAGTCTTTGTAATTACACTTAAAAATATTATCTAGAAGGACTGAAGAATCTAGAAATGGAAATAAAATTTACTAAGATAGGGTGCATTCCATATGAACACAAAAATATTTAAGCATATTACTTCCTCCGTTTTTTCAACCACATCTATCAGTCACATATGCAAATAGTTGCATAATCACTTGGCTATATTTCTTCCAAATGTTCAAACCTTCTGTTGCTATCTATGGTCATGTCTCTATCCTTTTAATTATATGTTCTATATCAAAGAAATTAAAAGACCACAAATGCAAGGTTTATGTACAAAGCTATTATGCTTAAAACTCCAAGCTATTCAATTAACCAGTTATAAGACCTTTACTGAACTATAAACAGAATGAGCACATCTATGATTACCTAGAATTAGTATGAAAATCCATCTCAAATCCTCTGAATTTCTATTGCCTGAATATCATTATAGAACAAATAGTTTGTAATGAACCCAGAAGAATTTCTACAGGCTTATGAGCAATTTCAGTTTCCCAATTAAAAGTTGATTTTGCACAATAAAAAAATACTAGTCTTAAAAATATTTCTCTCCTATGGAAAGCACTGGATTTTTGATGAGAGTAAAAAACTAAAGTATTAAGTATGCATAATTTCATTCGATAATGTAGAAATACCCTGCTGGTGCTGCATGATTCTATCTCCGTTCTAAGGTCAGGATTCTTGATTTGCTAATATCACCTGTAGTACACATCTTTTCCCTTGCTAAGCTGAAGTTTCTGGTGACAGACGTCCCTGGATGTGATGATGAACTTGGCCCAGAGGGATAATAGGGAGATAGTATTTCCTAGAAGTACTGCAAATGTATTTTAAATCTATATTTTTGTGGTTTTTCATCTGAGATCTAGAACTTTTTTATTTTTAAAATATTTACTTTATCCATATACAGAAATCCTATGATCTCCCAGTGTTACTAGATACATTTAGTGCACACAATGTTCTCATTTGCTTTTCATAAACTGTAGTTTAGACAGAGACGTTTAGACCTGCTCTACTTCAGCTGTCAGTGAACCCACCAGTGGGCAGTTATTCATTTAAACATCTTTATTCCACTCACAATGAATGCCTTTTCAGCTTCTTATAGCACACTTCTACAGATCTGCTTTTTCACTCAAGGGCAAACACACTCTCGTACCCTGAAACGTGATCTAAATCTCTCAGTGCCATACAACCATGTAGAGATACTCTTTGGGAGAAAAAGAAGTCCTGCAGGTGAGACACCTCCTATGTATGCTTTCACTGGTAGGAGAAAGAAGAAATGGAAGAAAAAATAAGAGTAAATAAAAGACCATAGGAAGGACTGATGTAGACAATCCATAATAATGCTATTGTGAGGATTAACTTTAAGGGATGCCACTTCACTGGAAAAAGGCTCCAGTGTAATGAATCTCAAAGCAAAAAAGGTATGAGAAGCCTGTTCAATTCCAGCTTCTCTTAGTCCACTGAGAGGAATGAGGAATGACAATATACAGGACTACTAGAAGCCTTGAAAAAGTTAAACTTTTTTTCCTTACGTTTTAGGCAAATCCGTTTTCACATATTAAGAATGTGATTCTTTTAATTAGATTATTCTATTTGGATTGGATTCTGTAGGTATTCCAAGTATGAGACCTTTTCTGAATTGGACTTTGGCAGGACAAAGGAATAGGGCCCATTCTGTTCCTGGAAGGCATCATCAGAGAATGAACAATCAGTAAAGATTATAAAGTTCCTACAAATGTATGGGCTGGCTTATTTTACAAACTACACTGTACAAGCCTGCAAAATCCAAAAGATAATTAAATGTAGCAAAGACATAGGAAAAAGAGTCAAAGAAAATAATATTTATTCCTGATTAATCTTTTTCACTATCAACTTTAATGGTTTCATGGATATCCATCTCTGAATAGGAAGAAAGACATTGTAATTATTCTTTATGGCAGTCACATTGGCCCAACAAAGATCTTCAACTGCATCAGAAAATCTGAAACTAGAATTCTCAAATGCAGAAAAACACTCATTCTTTTAACTTAATCTTTTCAGAGCAGTCAGATGAGGGCTATTGTAGGCAGGAAAGGAGGGATGCTATAAATAGAGAGACAAATACGGAAGGCTGGAGTCATTTACAGTTATGTGGAGCACGGTGGAAACAATTTCATGCATCTCTAATAGCACAGAGATCCCTCGTTAATGCCTGTCACTGAAACCATACACCTGCCATAAAGGTATGTAAATCTGGAATAAGATCATATTTATAATACTAACTTGGGTTGTATGGATAATTCAGTGACTCAGAAACAACTAAATTATTGCCTTCCAGGAAAAATCCAAACATAATCTTCATTTTTTCTTACTAAAAAGTACCTGGAAATCTACATTCACACCACAATCTTGATTGCTATTTCTTTTTTTTTTTTTTTTAATTGAAAGAAAGAACATTCTTTCTTAGTTTCCTAACATTTTAACTAGAAAGAAGATAAATAGAAGCCAGTGGCCTCTTTTACACAGTGACCTACCACTGATGAAGGAAATCACTTGGAAGCTAGGAGAAATGGCTTTAAATTCATTTAGCTGCATGAGATGTGACAGATGTGCCACTCAGGGGAACGGCACAGCCAGCGTGGCAGCGTACCCCATATGCATATCCCGATGATTAGGATATTCTCCCGGGAAGTGAGACAGATTACCTGCCCTAGAGCAGCAGTGGCTTATGTCTCAAACAGAAAAGGAGGCATTGCAAATGACTCTTTTATACTTCCTATTTATAAAGAAAGATGATCATCATCTCTAGTCACTTCTGGTTCATAATTATAGCTTAAAAATATTTTTCAGGTAGAGGCACCTGACGACTTGGAAATTGCAAAGTGTTTGAGGTTACCCCTTCATGGACAAAATATTATCTTAAAACTTAACAACTTGCCTGAGCTAAACTTCATCATGTTGTTTCATCCTGTAGACCCACCATATTAGTTCTCTGTCTCTGATCTCTAGTAGCCTGAACAACCTTGACTGTAAAGTTGCTCTCAAACTTAAAGCCCCTGCATGACAGCAAAACCTTTGCCCCTGCATGAAGGACATTTGCAGCTGCAGCAGCACGTAACCTACAACCTAAGGCTGATTCCCATGTTTCTGTAGTTGTAGGCCAGCTGGACAATTAAACAATCAATTCTAAAGAAGAGAAGATCAAGAAGTTCTTACCAGAAAATTTAGGGGTGCTTTTTTGTTCTTTTAAGATCAAAACCAGAACAAATATTAAAAGAAAACTATGGAAAAGCACTAAGCGAGCTATTTAACGTGATTCATCTACATAGAGATATTTGGCTAACAAATGAAGACGTAAGGGGAAAAACAGAAGAAATGTGTTCAGCAAAACTAGTTGATATAAGAATAAATTACTGAACTGGGAAACCAAGAATTTTCTTACAAATACATTGAAGACAGTTGCAATGGACTCGGAGCTGGAAAGGTGTCACTTAGCTCCAGTCCTTTCCTCTTCTTATCTCTAGCTTTTAGAAGTGATTGGCTTGTATTCGTACTTCTTACGTATCAATATGTCAGGCAAAATAGCTGTCTTGTTAGCACAAGAAAAGAATATTAGCTTGTTGAGAAAAGTAAGAACCGTGATAGGAGGTTTTCATAAAATGCTCTCAGTTCCAGAGATTTAACTTAGGCCTTTTGCCTTTTTTGATTCTATAAACAGAGAATAATCTCTAACAGGCATAACTTCTGGTTTTACCATATGATGTTGACCTATAGTGTTGAATGTGAATTGTACCCATTTCTTATTTCTTGTTTCAGACAAAGTAGGTAATTTAAATCAGATGAAATTTTTAAATGCCAATATGTTCATGTATAAAATTAATGTACTAGATAACATTTGACCTTTTGTGAGTCCTTCACTAAATAAAATATTACACTAAACTATTTTGAACTAGCTGTTTCTTGTGATAAAATATTGTGTAGCACTCATCAGTAAAGTATATCCCAGACACTGTGAGTTACTATAAATATCCAATGGAAGTTTTTGAGAGAGCAATACCTCAGTTGATAGGATACTGTGACTATAATTTATCCATCCATGACTTCAAAGGAAAATAGCAAGCCACAAATAACACAAAGATTAGTTTTGTCCAGCTGCTTGGATTTGGCAGACTTGTAGTGCTTGAAAGAAATGCTAAAATTGAGGAATGATCCACCATTAAATCAAATTCAGTAACCAACTCTTGCTTTTCTTTATTGAGCTGAATTAATATATTTCCCATTTCTTCTACCATCTATTTTTAATATACATGTTACATATGTGTAAATTGCAGTTTTAGAATTAATCTGTGCCAGCTTTAAATTTAACAAATGATGAAAGTTCACATAATTCATTATTATTTCAGTAGCCTAATGTCACTCAGAAGATCCTTTTGCTATCCATGTCTGTTGCACGCCTACTACATTTTACTCAATTACAGATTTTGTGCATTGGAGGATTCTGTGTTTCTTATCCATCTCAGCTAACAAGGTCTTTGACATTTAAAAAATACATTATGGAATACAATAAAAAAATGAATCTAAACTGTTTTATTACACCATATATCATACAAAATTGAGCAACAGATGTTTCACCCAGATGAGTAAGTTATGACGTATCTGACTAACACAAATCAAATAGTCCACCTTGGAGAGTGTGCTGACATTAAGTAGGCCACTGTTCATAAGAGGCTGAGTCAGGAGTATTTAAGACAGAGTTTTACTCACCACATTATAGAATGTACATCCCACTCAAGACTCATTCTCATTTTCATATAAAACCACAAAAATTCCTCAAGTAGCCAGTCCTTCAACTTGTGGATTTCTTGTATTTACTGTGTATTCATCAGGTTGCACCAGAAATTTTTATCTACGTCAATGTTATTTTCACTTACAAAAACTATTTGCAAAGTTATAACGAAGGAGTCCTACTGAAACTTTGTATGCCTTACCACCTTCTTGAGCTCCTGAAAATTAATGGGAATATTCTTTATGTTGTATAAACCCTGTGTTTCCTTTAATGTGTGTCTAACAATCTCAAAAAACAGAATTAGATTAAAGTTAATGTTAGGAATTAATTATGCTAACAAGACATCTTCACCACAGTTCATTACTTATTCTTAATCTATTAAAAATTAATATTTAAATGGAGTGGGGAGTCTGTTTTTCTGTATTATTCTTTCCCAGTCTTTGCTTTTCTCAATACATTAATTTTCCTTCACTTCCAGAAGCGCTTCAGTTTGCATTTGGCCTAGGCTGGTAGAATACTATCAATTGGCCAGACCTCTCCAGTTATACTGGTCTTCAATTTGGGTCTGTGTTGGTGAATTCGTTTTGGTTTTCCTACCACAGAGGTAGTGCATACCTGGGACTGCCATCACAATTCTTATGACACTTTCTACCACATCTGATCCTCTGATATGGCTTCTCCCAAGAGCTCTCAACGGTTTTGAGGTACCCCTTCCAAAGGACAGGTCTAGGCATACTTTAAAAAAAAAAAAAAAAAAAACCACAAACAGTCTCCCTTGATGAAGTAATCCTATTTTTTCAGGCTCTGAAGTGTTATTCCATTTATTTGCAACAGAGATAAGCAGAAATGGAGTTGGCAGTTCTCAAAAAAATCTTCCAAATAAGTGTCACTCCTGTATTTCAGATGGAATTATTAAACAGTCTTTGCCACTTGACAAAGAACATGCACCACACAGGCCTACCAATATTCTCAGTTGAATACACTGTGAACAGCTATCAAATGACAGCTTCCTCCAAGATCTGGAAGTGTATGAACTTTAGAAAGAGATCAGTAGTTTCAATAGAAAATGCATAAAATATGGTACATTTTAAAGGAAAATAATTTGTTATTTCCAGGTTCTAGGAATATTTCTGAAACACATCATTAATTAAAAAACAGGTAATAATTTTCAGTGCTTTCAAAAAAACTTCTATCATTTTAAGACATATATATATATATATATATTAATACTAAGAAGGTATTTCCCATGGTAATACCTCTTAAAATTAAATCAGGCAAATGCCCTTAAACTTGGAAATTATTACGTTCTGATATTGGCTGAAATAACTTCTTCTGTCAGAAAGAATACTATTTAGCCACCACAGAAAGAGCTGCAGATAGTACTTAAAGTGCCAGACTAGACATGAGGAGATTCCTACCTCAAGCATTACCCACCTGACTTAGCACGTTATTCCTCTCTCCATGCTTTATTTTCTTCTATAAAATGGGGCTAATGAATTCCCTGTGTCTATTGAATTTGACTGACCTCTCCTTCTCTACTCCCAGCATGGCAAGCATAGACAGAAGTACCATGATTCTGTCTCCAAAGTATATCAGCCTGGAAAGGGGCATGCTTTTCTTCCCATGAGTAGTCACGATAATGTTTAAGTTTTGAGCACAAGGAATACATACAGAAGATTTTCACTGCCACTTATCTCCTCTGATCCTTTTTGTGCTTCCTTTAAGCACACACTGGAAAGCTGCTTATCAGCTTTAGAATGAAGAGCCCTAAGTATTCAAAGTCCTATCGAAATTATATTTTTCACTTCATAAAGCTTTTATTTAAACAAGTCTCCATATATATTCAGATAGTCATTTGCACTTAAAAACACACAAATATAATTCTCTTTCTCTATATCATGGACTACAGTTTGACCGAAATGTCAACTCCACAGGCAAAATTGCTGTTGAAAAACTGAATGAGGACGATAAGATCTGTTTCAAAATAATAGAGGTAGACTCAAAAACCTCCTTCAAAAAGAGAAATTTTAGTTCCTCGCATGTGACTTTGATGAAATAATGCTTTACAAATCAGAGATCATTCAAATTTACCGGCCATCCTGATCAAAGTTTAAAAATTAAGTTGTTCCACATTTCTATTTTTCAATGTATGATGAACGAAGGAATTTAAGTTTTATCACTTAAAATATAGTGAGAAAAAGATGGAAGAAAAAAAAACCCCACATTTTATTCACTTCAGTGAATATTTATTCATATATCATAAGAAACAATTTCCAGAAACTGAACCACATGCCAATTGAGTATGAAAAATCTTTTTTTAATCCTTAAGGAAGAGATAAATATATATATATTTACATCACAACTATCAGTTGATAGCAGCACCACTTCCCATTGCTCACCCCCCACTCCCAAAAAAAGCTGTAGAATTCCACTTTCTGTTTGAAGGCAGCTTCCAAGAGCAAGACTTTTCCAGATGGAGAATTGCAGCCACAATCTATTAAATGTACATGAATTCAAAGAGTTTTAAGCTCAGCAATATTTGCATTTTTTTAGTGGATTTGTTCAAGCTCTCAAAGTTAAGCACATGCAGAAATGTTAACAAAACCTCTGCTATTTTTGAAAGCTTAGGGAACAAATTGGTTTGGAAATTTACAAATACATTTATGTTAGCAAAATTGGAAAGCTAGCTATTATTTACTTCACAAAGATTCTTGAATTTAGATAATCAGTTCTTTGTATATAAGCACACCGTCAGTATAGATCATTCTATTTGTCACTGAAGTTTAGCACATGACTATGTAGGACTAATTCAGAGTAAAGTAGCCAAACTAAGTAATTTCATTTGAACACAAAATATTTTGAAACTCAAACTGCTCTTTATCAATAATGTATAACTTCATCTGCATGTGCAATTTTAAAGGAGTTTACTATGAGAACTTTATTGCTAGGCACTCGGGTAACAATTCTCTCATTTCTCCATAACAGTGTCTTTTTGAACAGCTGCACAGCAGCATCGATAGAATCATCCAGAAGCACATCTTCACTTCTTTTAAACTGGTATGCTCTATGGTACCAATTACAGAAAAGTGTCACAGGCTGAGATTCACTCAAATGATCTGCTTCGGTTTTTTTAGTTTTAAGGGATCCACCCTCAGGAATAGAAACGCATAAAATGTGTACTTTTTTCTTTAGACTTTAGTATTTTATAAAACATGAAATAAACCTGTTATGCTTTCCTATGGTAAAATAGGTCTAATTGTTCCTGTCACAGTCCATTAGATAACAAGAAGTACTTCTCTAAGTGATCACAACTGAAAAAACTGCCTGTGGGCTCAACGATTCAGAAAGCAAAAAGTCACAGGACATTTTAAAATCATAAATTCAAGGATCGTTTTATATCCTTATATCCTAGTTCTGTGAACTATCTTTCAGATTTTCAATTACAAGGCCTACAAGTGTAATTTTCACACAGTCGTATAGAAGCATGGAGAAATGCATTAAAGCTCAGAATTGGCAGCATTTACATCTTTAACACTATTATATTTTCAGAAATAATACAAAACACCTTTTTAAAACTGATAGATGTTACACTTCTATCGTCATTTCCTTAGTTGCTCTACTGGAAGAATGTGCACCTTCTTTTCACAAGCATCTTTTTACAAGGACTTAGATGAAAACAAGAGGCAATGGGTACAAGTTGCACCATAAGAGGTTTTATCTCAATATAATATTTTTTTTTTTACAGTGAGGATAATTGTTCACTGAAAAAGCCTCCCCAGGGACATCTAGAGTCCCCATCATGGGATGCTTTCAAGAGTGCTAGATAAGCTCATCTGGGTTCCCTTTCCTGAAAAAGGCTGGATGATATGATTATTTGAGGTCACTTCTATGATTCGCTGTATATCAGTACGTTACTTACACGACAGGGCAACTTTTTGAGTATTTCAGTGCCAAACCACATATGTGTAGTTCCAAATCCGTGGGTAACTGGAGACAATTTGTCAAATTATTTGACCAAACTTGTCAAGGAGATGAAAATTGTAAATTTTTTTGTGTGTTTGGGTATGGTTTTGTTTGCTTGTTTGTTTTTCTTGAAACTATTCTGATAATTGTTAGAACACATAAGTGTAGATTAAAACAAAGAAACAAAAAAACCTCTGAAAACAGATCTCTTCAGCCTTTTTAGTCTGCTTTCCAAACCGAAATAGCTACAACAAGTGTAGATAGGGTTGCTACTATGCAACAGTATTGGTCAAGCTCTGTAGTGGTCATTCAGAATATATTAATCAAATATTTTTATAGGATGTAGCATGTAAGAATTCTGTGCAGAATGTGCAGAGAGATATGTACTATGAAAATGAGATCCCACTGGTAGGTATTTATAATATAATTTAAGCATCAGAATGCCAAAGATTAAGAAAATATAAGTAAGAAGAATGGAGATTGCGACTGTTGAAAGACAAAATAGGCAAGAGGGAGTTATTTGCAAGAACGCTTGATTAGTTCTTGATATAGCTATTCTCTTTCTGTGCATAAGTAAATTTTTAAAAAAAAATTAAAAATGCAGGCTCAAATAAAAGAAAATTGTAAGGAAGTTGGGGCTGATAAGATGAAAAGAATATTACATTTCTCATCAAATAACAATGATTGCACAACACATTTAGCACAGTTTCCTGTGCAGCAAGGCAAAGGAGAAAAACTTTAAACCTCTAGTATGAATATAAATAATAATTTGGTTTTTTGTATAGGCTTGGAATTTGAAAAAAAAATAAAAAGCATTTTAGCAGAGAAGATCCTAAGACATAGATTCTCGTTTTCCAGGCTACCTAACAAGTATAACAGACAGGTAACTCTTAGTTACTTCCCAGTTATGGATCAGACCTTTAAAGGGTTAAAAAAAAAAAAAGGTTGAAAGACAATAATATAAATATTTGGAAGGCATTTTACAGAAAAGAGCAGATTGAACCCTTTTTACATAAGGAAGCAAACAGTTATATGAAATTATAACCAACTCATTGTCAAGTCATTTTGTAAAATGTGTAATGGCCTAGTTGTAACAAACAAATCATAATAATTGTTTTCAAGTTCTTTCATTGGAAGAAAATGTTGGTGGATAAAAAACCACTTCAGTTTCCCTCAGAGTAAACACAGCTTCATAAAGCAATACTTCTGAAGTTCTGTGTTTAACAATAGCTTTTACAATCAAACATCACTGACAATCATGAAAATCATTAACATTCAGAAAGCCAAATAACTCATCTTGACAAATATATTACAGCATGCAGTAAAGTGCAAAAAGAGCCTTTCAAGTTGACTGTTGCAGTGTCTTATTCCTTTAATTGAAATTTTAATTAAGGACTTTTAGTCAAGGAGGTTTTGTAAAAACCATTCTGATTTGCTATGCTGTGAGATGATGCATAACACTAGTTTTTAAAGTAGCTTTTCTTTTTTGTCTTAAATTGTTTTAATTATATTTGTTTTATTTCTGGTATTTGTTATCCAGATGTATGTCTCTGTGGCAAATAGGAGGTCACATATAGGGTCACAAACATTATGCATACTGCAAGTTAACTTTTATTGCTAACCTTGTAGAAGTTACTCCAAGTACAATAAAAATGAAGCAATAGCAAAGATTGTGCTTCTGTGATGTTAAGATAACAAAGACCTGGTCATGAACTGACAAATAGCTTCTGGATGGATCCATGTTTTAAAAATTACTTTAGGGTGGTTTGAGCCATGTTGATCAGGAGACAGAGATTCCAGACACAGCTGCTTTTAGAGTGTTATCAGACCCGAGCTATAGCCCACAGTTACAGACTAAGTGTATTTTCCCTGGTTAATCTCACCTATAGCAGACTACTGTCTAAAAAATACGGTGCCGTGATCTCAAACTGCATCCCGAGAAAATGTCACCATATAACTGTAACATGAACATTTCACCAACACATTAAGTAGCTAAAATTGCTATGTCAGTAATTTTAAAATTGTGACATTCAGAAGCTGCTTGATTAACAACAGGCTGAACTTGAGCATGAGTGTGGAGGAGGCGTTGATTTAGCTAAAGAGACATGGGGAAAAAAAATCCTGTGTATGGTTTAAGCAACATAAAAACATTTCATGAGCAAAACCTTTTGTGAATAATGTACTGAAACAGTGTTTCTTGGAATTTGTTTTTTCATTTCTACTGTACACGAAGTGGTTTCTTAAGCTGTACAAAATATGTGGGACTAGCAGACATGAATTACTACTTTTTCCCTAAATACTTTTACAAAGGGGATATTTGGAAAACAGATAATCTAATAGTCTTACATTTGCTTGCTGCAGGAAAGGCAGTCCAACATAAAAGGCAGAAGTTTGAGGAGTTTTTATCTGTAGGTGATATTAAGGAGAATTCTTAATACTCAAGCACAGAAATAGAAACAAGTGTAAAAACATGAAATTGTATCATTTTTATAGAGAGTGGCTTGGTTTACATTCTACTATTGAAGCAATTTAATTTTTAAGAGTAAAAACGCTTTCAGAAAGTCCAAACATGCATCACTGGACCTCTTTCCAATAGTTTATCCATTTAGCTGTATCATGTGACATCACAATAAGGAAAAAATTCGGCTTGGCATGTGAAAGGTAACTTTGGTGAGAGTGGTGTGAAGCTTTCATAATCCTAATGAAGAGAGGAAGAAGTGGCATGAGAAAAGAGTGAATTCAAGGGAAAAGTCTTCTGCATGCTCAGAGGCAGATATATAAAACCTCCTGGTAATCAAGGAAAGGGAGATGTACCTGGCAGTACATCTGAGAACTGACACCAGAAACACTCATAACTACCCCAGCTCAGAAGGAGGAGTAAGTGCAGTGGGAAATAGGCGCAGATATAAGCACAGCTCTCCATTGACCTCAGTCACAGAAAAATAGGAAATAGGAACTAGGTCAGATTACTAAGGCTGGATCAAAAGAACAGCAACACTAAATATGGATTAAACTGGGTAAGGCTAAAGTACTGGTAAGATTCAATTAATTATGGAGCAATTACCTCTTGGACCAATTGCTCAATTCTGAGCAAATGAAGAAGATTATGTCTGACATTCAGCATGGTAAATCATGCCTGATTAGCCTGATTGTCTTCTAGAATGAAGTAGATGGATTTGTGGAAAAAAGCAGTGGATGTCATTTACCTGGATTCTAGCAAGACTTTCAACACTGTCTCACACAGTCGTCCATATCCAAGCTTAGATGTTATGTTCTGGATAAGAACACACCTAAAATGTAAAAAAAAAAAAAAAAAAAAAAAAGAAAAAAAAAAAAAAAAAAAAAAAAAAAAAAAAAAAAAAAAAAAAGGCTGGATATTGGGCTTAAAGTAATCATCATCAGGCCATACTCTACTTGGAGGCCAACGAGAAGGAATACTACAAGGATCTGTCCTGATACATGACCTGTTTAGCATCTTTACCAATGACCTAGACAAAAGGTTTATTCATTGGGTCCATAGATGACTCCAAACTGGGAGGACCAGTCAGTACACCTGAGGGTAGAGTTGTCATCCAGAAAGACCTAGACAGACTGTAGAAATGGGCTGACAGGAACTTCCTGAAGTCCAACCAAGTCAAATGCAAAGTCCTGTACCTCAGATGACCAGGTTATCTTACAATAATCCAGGATGGAACTGCCTGATTGGGAAGCAGATCTGCTGAAGAGAACTTGGGGGTCTGGGTGAACAGCAAACAGAGCATAAGCCTACAGTGTGCTCAGGCAGCAAAGACAGCCAGCAGTATCCTGGGCTGTATTAACCTAGGCTCACATTTTTCTTTTTCAGTGTTTTACTAACACAGCAGTAGAAGTTCTTGTTGCCATTCAAGTTCTTTGCAAGCATCACCTCTAGGTGAGTTGTGGCTTTCCTACCATCATCCCTGCATATACAAGTAGCATTTCTGAATTCATACTGAGGCTTGTTCCTGATTTCACCTCCTGTATATTTCTTTTTATATTGGAGTTCAGTCACAAGCTCCCTATTTAGCCAAGCTGATCTTCCGTAACATCTGCCAGTTTCTTAAGTATCAAGATGGACTGTTTGCGCAGTTGGAGGAGGTTGTCCTTTAAGACCCGCCAGTTTTCTTGAGCTCTTTTGCCCTTTCAAGCTGCCTCATATAGGAACCCTTCTGCCAGTTCCCTGCATAACCCACAGCCTGCTCTCCTAAAGCCCAGGTCAGTGGTGCTCCCACCTTCTTCACTCCCTTCAGCATCAACTCCCCTATTTCATGATAACCAATAGTCAAGGCTGACGCTGGTTACCACAGCCCCAGGTAGTTCTACCTTGTTAGTGATTATGAGATCCAGCTGTGCATCACTTGCTTGGCCCATGCAGTACCTGTATCAAGTACCCCAACACTCCCCAGAAACATCATTGACTGTTTGTGTCCTATTGTGTTGCCCTTTCAATCAGGAAGGTTAATATTCTCCATGAAAATCAGGGTCTGTTATAAAGATTTAATCCAAGTAAATTTTCAGTTTCTACCCGTTTTGCTCACCATTTAGACAAAATTTGCCTAACTTTTGATCTAAATCAGGTAAAGCACGACTTCAGCTGAGATATTCCTATAGGCCTGGAGAGTAAGAAAGTGCCCATCATCTTTCAATCAAAAATGGTATCATTTGATGTTCAGTTTCTTATAGTATATAGGAAAGGATATAACAATGTCATCTTTACTGTATATCCATTTAACAGGTCATCTTCCATATGAAACATCCCCTTCTATAGACGTTGTGATTCAAAGAACTTTATGCTGCCAGGCAACTGAAAGCCAGGGCAGATATTGGACCTTGTATGTGTGTCACCACAGAGCTGCACAGGCTCACTAATCCTATGAAGCACTCTGCAGCATTGTGTACCTATCTGTATGCCATGGGTCATGATACTACTTTCATAAAACCTTCTTAAATAAACAGATCAAAAGCACTGCATACAATAGCTGTGACTGTATTGATTTCTGTAAAAATAAGCACATATACGTAAGACTTCGTATCTAAATTGTATTCCTTACAGCTTCAGAAATCAGAAATTCCACTGAAACACTTATCTGCTGTGTGCTGTATGTCACATGAACAAATAAGCAAGTGCAGCAACGCAAGTTAATTTAGCACAAACATTGTGCTTAATGACATCTTTCAAATAATATCTCATCTGTGATTTCAAAATAGAGAAGTTCTTAACATCAATCAGGTCTAGAAAACACAGTAAATACTTGCATCTGTCATCTCATTACCCAGTAAGTTACACAAGTTTTACATGCAGTAAGTCTTCCATTTTAGTTGCATTTGTCCATTTACTGTGTAACAGTAATTCTGACAAGTACTGTTCTGTTTCAAATAAGCTTCACACAGGACAAAATCATGTGCCTTCACTATGAGTGTTAACGAAAAATATAATGACAAATTATATGCAAGTGAACTATCCCACTAAATGTGTAGCTTTTTGTTTTGCTGTCGTTGTTGTTTTGCTTTTAATTTCAAAGCAAATAAATTATTTCTCCCTTTTGATGTTCTAAAGCAATTTTCCTTCAGAACCTCAAATCTGCATTCTGCTTTCCTGGCCATGGATTTAATTTGGCCTCAAGGGACAAACATCATTAGATAATTTAAAAAGAATTCTCATTCAGAATCATTAAATACAGAGAAAAGTATTCTCCTGAATCCTGACTGCTAGTAATCCAAAAAGTGCTCATTCTAGTTTTTATATTAATCAAAAGCAAATATTTGAAGTGTTGCACACTGAAATAACAAGACATTTCTAAAACTAATTCTTTGCTTTGCCATTACTACATTGATTTCCAACTTCATTAAATTCTCATGCCCAATAATTGTTGCTTTTCACCTTTTTATAACAGATTTCTTCCTGCCTACAAGAAAATCTATAATTCTAGTCACTCAGAAAGTCAGCTTTCCAGTGATAAACCAAATTGTCTGTGCTTCTATTTTATTGATCAGATCTCACCCTCAATCTCCATTAGAAAATGACTGGAAATAATTTGCAGCACTCAATTAGCAAATAGTTGTGCTCTTGACCAGGGTTAGACTGAAGAATAATGTAACTGCTAGTAAAAAAACATGACCAAACCTAATTGCTATAAGTGTCAAAATAATAATGATTACATCCTCGCATGCCTATAAACCTCACAAATTAAATATTAGTATCACATAAAATGGAGAAATCAAACATTTTTTCCAAAATTGCTAATTCATCAAAATACTTATGTTTGGTAGAGACCGTTGGGGTTCGGAAAATTCTTGAGCACTCCAGATGTACAAGATTACTTTGAAAAGTGACTTGAATTTTGCCGGTTCGCCCACCCTTTTGAACTCCTAAGTAGCACAGCTTTCTTTTTTTCAGGTCTTTGTGGGACAAAGTTCTGTTTCCTTTCACAAAGAACATCTAAACTTTAGGATATTGTGCTAAATCAGTGATACTCAATTTCAGCAAATAGAAGAACTTGTGACAGGGTCATAGTCAGTGAAAAGCTTGGCATGGCTCTCCTTAGACCGTCTCTTAGCATGACCACCCAAAATAAAGCAAGCCTTTTACACAAAAAAAAAATTAAGGTTAGTTATGTATATGCAACATTTTTTATGGTAGAGAGTCATTAAATCCTATAAAGAAAAAATAAAAAGTTTCATAAAATCACTTCTCTTGAGGCACTCTTAAACTTTCAGATAGGTTATTCTTTCTAGTGAAACCAATGTCAGAGAATTTAATAAAATTCTGCAAAGAACACCCTCTTCATTCTCTGCAGTACATTATTATTCCTAATCCAAAAAATAACCCTACCATTAGTTGTATTTCAACTAAACACCTCCCAAAATTCAGTGACAAATGATATTCTACCTATACCAGCCTTCCAATCCTAGGGAGCTTTCAAATAACCACAGATATTCAGACTATCTGATGTCCATTTCTCCTTATTCAAAAAAAACCACACATATAACACTACAGTTTGGGGTGGCGAGATGAAGCAAGCTCCAGAGGTCCCTCCCAGCATAACCTGTGCCATGACTGGGATTTACACAAGCACTCAGGGCTCTGGAAAAGGAGCCAATGCCATGGCATTACAAATGTCAGTCCCTGATTCAGCTCTTGGGATTCTGTAAAATGAGACTCTGGCCTTCCTTAACTTTTAATTGAAAACAGAAAGATTAGTCCCTTTCAGTAGACACATTCCTCCAGATTGAGACACTTCCCCACCAGTCCCCGCACAATAATTTCAGCCACACTCCTCCCAGGTACCATCTGGCCCCTCTATGACTCTTTCAGCTACTCCTGGTACAAATAATGGAGTGGCCAGACCCTTACACTCTGTGAGGAGAGAGTAACGCAGCTGGGCAGAGTGAAGTACCCCAAGCTATTTGTCAACAATGTTGCTGGGGGGCTTTTAACAGAGCCACCTTTTACGTGCGATGCAGGCATCCTGACCACTGTGCCAAACATAGCTCAGACTGGCAGACAGGATTGCGAGATGGACACCAGCAAACAGCTTTGTCAACCGTTTCCTTTGTGCCATTCTCCTGCAGACTCCCATTTCATGAGTCCTGAATGCAACACCCCATGAAACAGCATGTGCCTACCCTGAAGTTTGTTCATCTCTCCCCACTACAAGCAGACGTTTCAGCAGTTTATTCTCCATGAGGAGAACCTGGACCATGGCACCTACACAAAAAGGTTTTCAGAGAAAGTAGAAACCTTTAGCCTGCAAGGGAAGCCCCTCCAACCACAGTGCCAGGCCTGGGCTGGGAGGCGGGAAGTCCAACCAGAATACCTAAATAGCCTCTCATGCCTCCTACTCCACAACCCTTTTCAGGATGTCAGAATGGTAGTCCCTTCAGAACAGGGCTCTCTCCCCCCAGTCCTGCAAGTAGCAGCTCCTGCTGCCGCCTGCATAGGCAGTGCTTGCTAACCTGAGAGCTTGGTCAGGTCCCCTCAGTGCCAGGAGTTGTCTTGGCAGCAGCTTGCTCCCTGTTGTATCTTCCCAGTCGTCACTGTTTCACCTGCATAGGGGAACAACCTTCAGTAGGCGAGGCAAGCCATCCAAATACCGTGCTGTGCTTGACCCCGGCAGAGGGCATAGGTGTGAGCATGGGAGGAAAAAGCCTCTGTGCTCCACGCTCTACAGGAACAATTTCTCTGAAACCTACTCCTGAGACAAGAGTCAACTTTACAGGCCTAGACCAACCTACGCAGCCTGGCACATGGTAGGAACTTGCAAGTTCCCCAGAAGACACTTTGACCTGGCCTTGGCCAGCTCTCCTTCCAAATGCTTTCCTTTGGCACAGCAAGTTTATCATCTTATTCCTTCTCCAGGGAAGATTTCAAGCTAGCGTTAGGGAATAGACTGCCTTTGCTTATTGAATTATTTGGTATACTCCTTCTTATAGAACTTGCTTAGAGACTGCTTCTGTAGAATTCACTTAGCATAACTCAGTTTGCTTCACATAACTTCTGCAAGCTGTGAACTCTTGAACTTTCTGCTGTGTTAAGTAAAAAAGTCCTCAGAGTCTTCAAGCTACCAGATATGGGGAACTGGATCTCTAGAGATAAGTAAAGGAACAGAATGATGTCTAAAAGAAGACTAAACAAAATAATGTTTTCATTATTGCCAAGAACTCATTTTTCTCTAGCTGCAGGTGCAAAATAGCAACTGGAGGTGAGGACTTTGACTGACAGCCTGCCTGATGAAAATGAAGAGATCCAATGAAAAACGGGGAGACCTCAAACTCTAATTTGCAATTGGCCCAAAGTGATACATGGGGGGGAGGACTTGGATTGTGGGGGTATAGTTGTCCAAGTATTTTTTTTGGCTGGGGCTCCCTCTTCAGGAGGCACCCATCTTGAGCTGTTCTATGCTGTACCTTGTGAATAAATTATTTATTCTGGAATAATTTCTGAAATCCATGCCTGAGTCTCTGCATCGGGTACTGAGAGGGAAAAGAAACTTCCTTAACACAGTATGAGTAAAAATCTGCACTGGAAAGCCCCAACACCTGCAGTATTTGGCAAGCACCAGAAAGGTAGTGTTTTCACCTGGTGTCAGGAGATTCCAGTGCATACCTTTTCTCCTAGGAAATATTTGGGGTTAGCATACGGTTTCATACAGCAGGGAAAGCAACACCTCAGCAACCTAGTGTTTCTAAGTCCCAGTGGACTAAATGGAGGTATGGTATTAGCAACTCACGTATCCTCTTTGGGGAGCTGCAGAAATCTAGATATTAATAGTATCTATGCTTACACCGAGTCTGAGGTAGCTTATAGTATAGGTTTAACTTAAGGTTATGCCTTGGGGAAAGCAAGAGGTCAAAGAGTCCCAACTATTGCAGTGTTCTGCAAGGTACATCAATGGATGTGCAGTGCTGGTATCAGCAATAATCACATCCTTCTCTGACAACCACAGTATCTGATGAGAGCTGAAAATTTGCTTTCAGATAAGCTGCAGCTTAAAATAGGAGATCCTGCAGAACCAAACCTCTGTGATATGCCATTTCATTGTCTTTGCGAGCATGTTAAGCAAGAGCAGCTATGAGTACTGAAATGCTGTTTATTCATTAAAATTTCAAATCAAATATCAAACAAAATTTGTTTCTGAAACTCCAGGTTTCATCATTCAGGCATTACAATAATCTGCCTTTGCCAGCACTTGGTATCTCTTATGTACTTAAGGGTTTAAACTATACATTATATCTTCCTAAATAGTAGTTACATAGGAAAGATTGTAACCTGTCTGAAGGCAAACAACAAACACACATGCCAACCCTTTATGAATGAAGGGAATGACAAAACTAAGATGTTCATGGACCATCCAGTAGACCTAATTGTTGATTAATACATCCATGGCAATAAGAATTGTTATAGTCAAGGGAGACTGAAAACCGATACAGTTTATAGGGAGAAGTAACATTTTACTTTATCATACAGGTATCCAATGACATAGCTAGAAAAAAAAAAAAAAAGTAATTCCTCAGAAAGTCAAGCCCCTATAGTTTCTATTGTATTCCTGCATGATTCAAAGTATATAAGAAAAGGAGGAAAAAAAAGTGAATGAATGAGTTCAATTTAATAAAATATTAATGAGGAATATATGTGCATATATGTAAGTAAAATATTATAGCTTTAAGGGTAACAAACAAAATACTAAGATCGAAGGTGATGAGGGTAATGTGGATTCCTCAGGAAAGTTGCTAGCAGCTTTGTTACCTTGCAGCTTTTAAAGCGGAGAGAAAAGGTATACACACAGTCAAATTGCAAGCTATGTACTGATAAGCCTTCAAGGTCCCAGAACCAAACCTAGCTTAAAGTCGACATTCCACATGAAAATAAGAGTAATTTATTATTTAGTAATTTAAAATTTATTTCTTTCAAGTTTTAAAACTGACGCCACCTTTTTTACATCAACATGCTTTTCTCTTTTAACATAATGATATATCAAAACAATTAAATACACTACAGATACTGCTGGAAGAACAGTCATCAAAAAAATCTGTATCAGCTACTTCAGCATTTATCCAACTTCTACTCACATAATCTCTAGCAGATCTGGTCACAGGTATTATACAAGGGCCCTTTACCATAAAGAACTACAAGGTTCCTATTTGAAATAAAGATTTTTATTATTATTATTTCAGCGAGGAAGTTCTTATCTTTTAATGAAGTACGCAAATCTATTGTTGTACTTTTCAGGAAGCTTTTACTTTTTTTTGCATTTGACAGTTTTATCAGCATGTATGAGCACTCTTTTTTTTGTTTTCCTGAGCTGCTACAGGCAACACCAGAAAGCTGCTTCCCAGAGCTGCATTTATACACAAATCTCTCAGTCTGTCCTTATCCTTTCCTAGATGCCTTTCCCTGAACTGCAACCCAGCACTTGGCCATACAGCAACTGCTGTCAGCATCATCCCTTCTATATGTGTTACCTTCACTTGCTTAGGCTTCCTTTGTCTGACGTCTCAGAATTACATGGTTTCGTTAGGTCTGTTTGACCTGCTGCGCTAGCCTCTAGCTTTTACCTGGCTGTGAAGCATGAGCTGTTTGTTTACAAATGGGCAGGCAGCACAAGCACTAACAGGATTCCCTGACAGATTCCTTGTGCTTTTATCCTTTTGAAGGAACAGAAAGAAAACAGAGCATAAAACATCCCAGAGCAAGTAAAAACACTCACCCAGCATCAGTTTGAGCCATTTCTACCCTTTTGGTAAGAAAATTGTCTGTAAGTATTAATAAAGGCAGCACCTTGATTCTTATTAAACTATTCAGGGATGTGAAAACAGCACCAAGTGTAACAAAATATAGAATGATACTTTGTTTCCTGACATTACGGGAATGTGTCATACTTACTTGGCAGACATTGTTAAAACAAAGATGAGAAATACAGGGAAAAGATTGTGTCATTTAAATCTAATTAAGCTTTTAATAAATCCAATTTTTCATCGTTAACTGTGATGCATTCCCTTTATAGTCTAAGTTTATTGCCTATCCCCAACAAAGAAAAATGTTTAGAGACAGAAAATTGAGGCCATGACACCATATAAATTAGGTATGTCAGATGCAAGAGGAAATGCTATAAAGATAGTACACACCTCGAATACTTTTCACTGGATCTATAAAAAGTGTGTGTAAAAGTAGTTTCCAACTGCTGTTTTGCTTTTGCTGTACAAATAGCCTAGCAGCTATAGACAGCTCCATTTTGTCCAGTTTGAAGAGGACAGTAAGAAGTAGAGAAGTGTTGCTCTATGTGTATCACCAAAAAGTAATTTAAAATTATTTGCAATTTTCTATTAGCTTTCCTTAGTATTTAATATAGTGAATTATAGTGCGTTTTATCAAAAATTATTGAAGTTACCAGGAACTAAAGCTCATTATTAAAGCCTGGAATGATACAGCTATGATCAAGACATTCAAAATTATAAGTAAGCCAGCCTTTAATTTATGTAATTATATGCAATTCCAGAGAAAACAGCTCTCAACCCCAGCCCTAGACATGCTACCAAAGTGTTCATGTCCTTATTCACACAGTTGTCAGCCAACACAGATGTAGCTCATGAGTTTGAGTACTGCGCTCTCAGATTCACTTGGGCAGCAAGTCTCACTAAGTAACATTTTTGAATAATGCAGCCAGTTAGAAAAATAAGCAACCAAGCTGGGGGCTCAGGAGTGAGATCTATTCCCAGCTTCTCCTGTAAGCTAGAAACCTAGTTGCTCTAGGAGATTTCTATGGGCAATGGAAGGTGCTAGACATCTTCAGTGGGTAAGTGTCTGAGGTTAGGTGGAGTAAATTAGGCTTTGACATGGATTGAGTAAGTAATTAATTGAGCCTAGAAAAAGACATACTCAAAGAATAAAGACAAAATAACACTCCTCTCTTCAAGAGTGAGGAGAGAAAAAAAAAGAAAAAAAGAAAATCTCTGTGTATTTGAAACTCCCTAAAAGAACCTGCAGGAACCTTTACAAATATTTACACACTTCTCCCATATTCAAATAATTCAGAACATTTGCTTGATTTTAAGGAAATCACCCAATTGTAAGATCTCTACTGTAATGCTTCAGCAGGAGTAATTCTTCTGTTCTTACGTACCCCACCCTAGCAGTGCTAAAACAGCTTGTTAATCCTGTTGCCCTGGTCTAATCCCAGCCAGCAACTAGAACAGTGGCAATTACTCGCTCATCCTCTCCCTTCCCCAAGTGGGATGCAGGAGACAATCAAAAGGGAAGGAAGAATCTTATGGGTTGAGATAAGAATAGTTTAATAAGACAAGAAAATAGTAATAACAATAATATATTATACTACTACTTCTGCTACTATATACATAGTTAGCCAAAGACTAACTGCAAAATGTCAGAACAGCAAAAAAGGCTGAACTAATGAGTCAGAAAAACTAAACTCTCAAAAAGAACTCCAAACAGAGCTAACAAGCCAGAAAAACTGAATCCAGCTATATATGGAGCATGATGCTAATGGCAGGGAATATTTTGTTAGCCAGCCTGGATGTCAGTCCAGGTGCTGTCCTGTCTGTACACCCCTCCCAGCTGTTATGCACTTGCAGCTGGAAAGCTGGAAATGTTCTTGGTCTCCTTAGCAATAGCCAAAATATCAGTAAGTTCTCCCATTCTTTTCATACCAACTCCAAAACACAGACTAGCTACTACAAAGAAAACATTAAATCTATCTCATGGAAAAAGCAGTGTTATCACATTGTTTTCACACTAAATCAAAAATAAAATACCATGCTAGCTACTAAAAGGAAAAGATTCTAAATGCATAAAGAAGATTAACTCACTATTAGCTAAACCAACACACAAGTAGAATCAAGAGGAGATTTCTTAACTAAAATTTTTCACTTCTGCAGTGCCTGTGTTCATCCTTGTATCTCATAGCACTTCCTAAGATGTTCATTATCCCAACTTCACCTATTGAGGAAACAGAGTTATAGAACGGTAAAGTGACAGGCTCAAGGCCTAAAAATAGACTGCAGCCAACATGGCAACAGATGTTAGATTCTCTTAATTTTAGTACTCTGTCTAATTGAGATACATTTACTTCCCAATAGTGTTTAATGCTATTCAAATGACTGTGTAGTGTAAGTTAAATGGTAAATGTGCTACTGATCTGTTATAAGCTATCATGTAAGACGAAGCACACTGAGAAATGCAAAGGGCCTCCTTCTTATTCTGTCACCTTTAATTTGATTGGAAATTTAACACTACAGATAAAAGGTAAGCTTTAATTTACTAGCTCAATACACTTTGCTGGAAAATTAAATCATATGGGAGTCTACAGCTGCAAAACAAAATTTATAATCTTTAATTAACTAACCTTTAGAAAAGCCCTCTTTTAATTTCCTCCTGTCAATGTACTGGGAAGACAAAACCATAACAAGTGTTAGCAGAGAAACCACTACGTCAGAATAAGAGCTCCTGGAAACATTTGATGGATAATGAAGTTAAACCTTCAATTAATGAGAGTTCAGTCATTACATGATCTGTATTTAGATGTAGCAAGTTAAATAATTGTTATGCAATTGCATCAGAGAATAGTCCAACTTATGATTATTTCAGACAAACGATACTGTATGAATGTAGAATCCACTGTCTATTTTTTTATGTCTTTTTACAAAAAAAACTCAGAGTACTCCAAGTTTAACAAAAAAGTCTCTCAATTTTGAATTCTTCAACTCCTTTACTAGAAGCAACCAGGAATTTGTAGAGAATGAAATATCTTTTGTCAATCTCTACCCTGAGCTTCTCTATTTACAGAGTAGCAAGCCACAATGAGGTCTGGTAAAGGTGTTAAGTCACTACAGAAGATCTGAAAACATGCAACCTCTTGTCTTTCAATAGGGTAGAACATAAGTGAGATCAGTGTTCTTGTTTGTTGTAAAAATAATCATTTCACTCTTACATCAGCAAATAATCCTGGACAGCAATGTAACTGTGTTTCTTCTCAAAGGGGGAATCCCTAAAAACATAATATGACTAGCTTAGTTGTAGTACTTTAAATGAGGATTTACAGTACAGTTCACCTACCTTTTTCTCAAAAGTTTTTTAATTAATTTCAAACAAAGAGTATTTATTTCAAAACACTAAGTACAATATGAAAAACACAGATACATTCTGTCCTCAAATATGCTTCACAGGTAGAAATATTCAATAAACAGCTGCAAGTTATATCCTGTCTTGGAAAAAAATCTGCCAAATGAGGGACCTCTCAAGGATATTCTGATCATTGTCAAGATGGGCTATGCCTCTTCTTCAAAGAAAACCCGGGACTATCTTATAAATCCATTGATCTGGGTATTCACAAAGACTATGAAATATATACAGCAGACCATTTTTTCCCCTCTCCCGTTACTGTGTTGCCTCTGAAAGCAATAAGAGTGCTGAGCACAATTTAAAAATCAGGACGAACCAAGATGCTGTCTAACAAAGGCAGTATTTTTAATAAACTGGAGAGTCTGTGTCTGCAGACATGAGAGAAACAAGCTGGGATTTAGATTAGCTAACAAATGAGACAACCAAGTCTTAGAGAAAATCATTTCTGTAGACAGAGTGGATTTTAATGAGGCAACAGAATGACAGCCAAGTTTACCAAGCACTATGGAGTGTCCTTGTACCACCCACAATGAAAAGAAAGGAGCATGGCTTCAAAGGCATTAGCAAAAGTTCAGAGCACATAAAATATATACTGCCTTCTCTCTCCCTTTTTTTGAACAACCACTATAGCGAGCATGTTTATGCATATTAGTGTTTAAGAAAACAACTTTTTTTTTTAAAAAAAAGAGGAAAAATCTCCAGTGTTGCTGGAATTTCTATGCTAATACAAGATTGCAATATTTTGCAACAACAGAAAACAGCAACAAAATGCAGTACAAAAGTATACCTTTGGATTACTATTGGGACATGCTTGTGAACATTTACTCATTCAAATTGCAAGCCTGAATTTCTGTTTTTTGTTTTATGCTCTTGAACTCCCTCTGGAATTGCATAGGAACACAGTTGTTCCATGTTGCTCTTTTTAAATAAAGAACTAATTTATTTTTATCGTGACAGCTTAAAATACCCATTTTGTTGGGTTTTTTTAGATGTTCCACAATTGCAATTGTTACATTAATTTCTAGTTTTATCCTGTTAAATATTCCATTGATGCTTCCTGTGTCTAACCATGTTCTCTGTGTGTTTCCCCAATTCTGACCGAAGTCACAACATATTATTTGCTATAAGTTGTAATATACTCTAGATGCTGAATCAGTTTCAGTGTTCCAGTTCCAGTACTCTAAGAGGACTAAAGATGTTGACTGACCATTAACAAAGCAGTAAAATTCCTTTGTGAAATCAACGTTAGCAAAAACTCTTGGTATATATTAATTTCTCATATATTCATTACAAATACCTCCTAAGAGATACATACACACATGAAAACTTTGCAAATGTGGGCTGCATGTGATAATTTTAAAATATTGGTGACAGAAATTACACAGGAGTGAGAGTTATATGGTTTTGCATTCTTTGACTGGGCTCACACAGTGTACTGAATGTGTGTAATATACTTGAAATACATGAAAAATTTCTATTTCCCTATAAGTCTACGATGGACCTCAAACTCCCGTATCTTTTTTCAATGACCACCATCTTGTTGAGACTTTAAGGCGTTTACACTTTTTCTTTCTAAAAGTAAAATGGTTTTAAATGTTATTGTCAAATATATCCTAAACAGTAGCCTATACAAACTGTTTGCAGACTTAATTTTTTTTACTGAAATATCTTTCTTCCTGTAAATAATAGTCTCATAAAGCTAAAACCTAATGTTAAACTTTTACTTTCTAACAAATATCAAAATATGCAGTGAGCAAAGTAAAAACCAAGTTAATTCATTTTAACCAGAGGCCTTATTTATGTGACCAATAAGTTTATTAACAGCAGACCTAGTATTTAGCAATCCTTCATCACTTTTTTGAAATGTGGCAATCCTGTGTCATTGACCTAAGAGAAAAACTCCCTGATGAAATCTGAAATTTAAGTCCTTCTAAATTTGAATGTGTTTGCTATGAACTTCTCAAGTTTCCATTACATGAAACAGTGAAGGAGAAATCCTGCTTCAGATCTTGATTGCAGTAAGGATTTGTTTTAAAATGATCAGATAATACTTCCACAATCCAAATATTTTACCCTGTAATTTTCTAGAGAAACATCACAAGAAGAGGCAGCAGCAATCTGTGTGTTGGTTGTGAAGATACTACTGAGAGACACAGGCCCTTAAGAATCCTAATGGCTGACACCTGCGTCAGAATTTGTTCATCCATTTCACTATGCAAAACAAGGAAGGTAATAATTTCCCAGCTGCAACAGCAGTAGTGTTGCAGACCCCAAAAGTTTTCAACCTGTGACATAGCCAAATGAAGCAGAGCAGAAATAAAACCCACAGTATGTTTGCCATCTTCAAAAAACGGAAAACGTATTGTTTTTATCAGTTCTTAAGTTAAACTTGCCAGAAGAAACAAGGAAGATTTACATTTGTAAACAAAATTAAGTATGTTCCTTCCATGAATTTACAAAAGTCATGGCAAAAGAAGTGGTAGATAGTAGAAGTATCACTGAGTTGCTTTTTGAAAAAAACAGAACTATCAGTGAAAAAATAGTTTTTATTTAATTTCACTGATTCTCATCTTAAAATTGACCACATAAGATACCAAATAAAGCCACAATAAAATAAATTATTCTTCAATAAACTTCATCTTTTTTTATAAGATCTCTCTACCACAAACACATCCTCACATTAAGGCAAGATTTCAGACTGGTTCATGTCAAAGAATGAGTCAGTGCTCATTCTTTGAATTTTTAAGTAGGATTATTGTAAGGAATTGAGAGTACGGACAGCCTCCTCTTGTACCATCTTGATAAGACATCTAACCAGCTCAACCAACTACTTCTAGGCCAAATTTTTTTCCCTCCTTGAAGGATACAGATGTCATTTTTGTCTCCATGGGCTGAATCAGCCTCTGACACAAGCTCTGTAACACATTCAGAATTTATTGCAGATCTGGTCCCAAAAAGAAATGCACAAATAAGAGATAGTGCTATTCTCACTAATCAAGGAAGTCCATAATAAAAGTTAATATCCAGTGTTAAACAATTATACATTCTAGTCACATAAATATTCCAACAGTTCAGTCCATTCAAGGCTGCCTGGTGTTGCCATTTCATTACAGTATATGACTTTCATTGTTGCACTGTGTTATGAACGTAAAAATACTTTCATTAAGAGTAAATTTTCCTGAAGGAGCTTAAGTTGCATATTTAATGCACAATTTGTCAGGTTCATTTAGAATCATGCTTTCAGTGATTCAATCATCACCATGTATATACATAATGCATAATTTAATTTAATTGCTTAACGAAAAATCCAGTGGACATTTTGAACATCATAGCTATATAATGAAAATTATTTGTACAGTTTTGATTAAACTACATATTTAAAGATGATCAAGTTTTGTATTATACAGGAAAAAAACTCTAAATTTTATTTATCCTTCAGGTAGGAGAAAACGGGTATTTCTATACACCTAATTGCCACAAATTATTAATATAAGAATAAAAGCTTGTTCCTTTTATAGACAATTTCAGATAAAGAGCAACCCTTGTAATTTTGTTTGTTTTCCTGTTTGTTGGTAGGGTTTTTCTACATATATTTATAAAATTTTAAGGTTGAAACAGTTAAGGTAAACCATGGTTCCCTGCAAATGACAGTTCATTATTTACAATTTGTCTGTGAACTGAAACAAATACCCTGTGATTTCCAAGAAATAGCCAAGACCACTATTGCTAGTCTGAAAGGCACCCTGTCTTTACTGGAGACATCAAGATATGAAGCATTTCTTTTGGTATGTTCTCAAGTGCTCACACTTACGACAAATAAAAGGTAAATGAAAAGATGTCAAGTCTATATTCTAACTCAAAGTTACATGATTTAACTGCCAAGTTTTGCTTAACGATTTTTTCACTTCCCACTTTATATTTGAATGAGATTACAATCCTTCTCTGAAATAATTTTTTTGTCATTTTTCTAAGATGTAAATTTCTAACAGGGCTCCTATTTGCAACATTGGTTACTCAGAAACTGTGGAATGAAGCCTTTTGTCTGCAGAAAGCTTTACCATTCTGGTTATATACACGTATCGACTTTAATCAGGTTGCTGATGATCTGTCCTATGTGCTTATGCAAGAGTGAAGTTAGCACTTCCAGAGCTGAACCTTTGCTCAGCTTTGTCGACACTTTTGCTTCATTTAGGTTTGTACAAGCAGGATTAACACGTTTTTCATTTCATCTGTAAAACTTAAAAAACTACTATGTGGTCAAGTCAACTTTGCTGGTATCACATTATGAAATCTGTTGGTTTTTTTTCCCTCCCCCTACTAACACCCGAATGCATTTGGATAATGCAAACAGCTTTTGGTTTCAGAGAAAGTATTTCAAAGGAAACTATAATTTGTGATCAAGCAGCTGGAACTTGCTTATTGACAGCTGGATTATGCTTGACAGTTTTAGTGTGGTTTACAAGAACTGACAGTGTCATGAGAGCTGCTACAGGAATATAAAATGCACATTAAGTTTTTCTGCCTGACATTAATCTACTCTTTTGATCAGGAAAATTTACAAACTGTCTCTAGGCTTGTTTAATAGCAGAGACAGACAATCTGGGAAGCTCCTCTATGAGTCCATTGTGGACCAGCAACACAATTACCACCCATACTTAGAGTGCACTTTAATGGCTCAACCCACTAAAGGTAGGAACACACATCCTTTTCATGACAGCACACACCAGCATTCACAAACTGGTGATCTTATAAAGGCTGAAAACAGCAAATTTTTATTGTGACCAGCTTTAGGACTTCGTATCAAGCCAGAAGCAGGTGAGGCATGACAATACTCTGAAATTCACTTGAGTTTCCTCATGATGTACATTCATGCATTTTCTGGAGAGCGATAGGTACATTCAGTGAGGCACTGGCTCTCCCTCACACATTGGAGCCCACAGTTCCCTTCCAACACCTTCAGCTAGTGTCCTTCAGGACAGAAAGCCCTCTATGCATGTGTTCTTATGCAGGAAAATGACCTAGATAATGGGAGCTGTAGCTAAGGCAGGGCAAGACAGGTTCATCTCATGCTGACTCGAATCAAAACCAGCTTCCATGAGGACAGCAATCACCTCTGCTGTCTCCACTGTGGCAGAGGGACCACAACTCTGTGGCAATGGTTGTAGCAAAAGAAAGCCTGAAACATCAAAGTCTGAACAGAAAGCTGAGGGAATATTTCCCCCTTTAATAAAATACGTGTATCAGTATCCTGGGCACATTAGTCATGTCACTAAAGTGGATTTGATTTGAGAAACAAAAGTAAAATCCCATCCAGAATAAAGAAGACTCACAAATTAATATACAAAATATGCAAGTGCAAAAATCTAGGAGAATTTCCCTTCCTAGTACAAAAATCCTTATACAGCAAAGTGTATAACACTTGGAACTATTCCTAAAATGCTCAACCTAATCTGTAGTGTATTCCTGGAAGTTCAAATTACTTTCCATTTATTCTCTTATGACTGAATTTATTTACGGTGTTTCTCTTTTTATAGAAGATAAATCTATACCAGTGGAACAGGGGCATAGAGAAGAAAAAACTGAGACCAATAAATAAAACAGTTAGAGGTGTTTACTAATAAAATGTAAATCCTGAGTTACAAGATATTAAATACTTGCTATTAGTCTTATTTAACAGTATTATTTATATCCTGCAGAGGAAATATTGACAATTCTTTAATTTTTACAAATGGAATTTCTGAGGTTTGATTTTTACTAGGGTTAACTGCTATCTTGCTGTACTTCAGATTTTTCCCTTCTTTGCATTACATTGATTTAGTAGTTATGAAGAATTAAGTCCTTATTTTCTGCACAAAGCAAGCCCTGCAACATCAGTGGCAGCTACAATCCTCTGTGCTTTTCAATGCGTTTCTGCTACTTTCAGCTCAAACTCTACATTATTAAGGAATAAAACCATTAATTATCTGAATTTATCACCTAACCACACAAATATTCTCTACTTCACCAGACTACCAACACGCCTGCTAATTGTGGCCATGCTTGTTTTACAAACACATCTGTCCATTAGGAAGTACCCTGAGACCATGGGATGGTCACAGAGCAGCCACCAGCTGCTGGTACTTCATGTTCACAAAATGTTGCTCTCTCTACATTTGCAGCTCTAAGTTCATGTTCCTCAAATAGGAAATTTCAAATTTCTCAGACCTTTTGCCTGCTTGATTTTTTTTCCTATTAATTTGACATGAGTGAAGATATGACAAAATCATTCTATAGTGCAGTTAAGTAGTGGTTATGACAAAGATTTTCAGATATCTGTAAACAGTATATAATGTAATGCCAGAATTAAAATTACTAATATCTGCTGCCTGAATGTGGGTAAGAGATTGTTAGTATTTGGCAAAGGGCAGCCTAATCAGTTCCCACCATCTGTCCCCTTGCAGCAGCTGCCACCAGGAGCACCTGCACAGGCAAGGGTCTGCGGTCTGCCCGGCGGTGGCCCATGGGCAACAGGGAGAGTGGGGTCAGTGGCTACTTTGCAGTCCGTGCTGTTCTGCAGGCAGCCATAACATAAAGGCAGCCAACAGGAAGGCATTGGGTTCGGTTCCTTACAACGTTTTCCTGGCAGTACAAGAGAGCCCTTGTTCTTCCCTTTTGCAGCAGTTAGAATAACTGGTGGCTTTCAGCCCAGTTCCACTGGCAGTTTCTAAAAAAATAGGATAAAACACAAGCCTTTGAAAGCAAACTTGAAGAGGTTGGTTCACAGAATCTCTAATCTTAGATCTCATTATAAAAATTATTAACAAATAAAAATTTGAGCAGGTTAAACCCTACCCCAGTTACCTTCTCCTGGGATTGTTTTGCTACCTAATGACTACACAAAGGATCTGAGAAAAAAGCAGATAATTGCTTTCCCTCTTTGTCTGGTGCGGGATTAGCAGATAGCAGCAACACATTTCTCTGACTAGATCTTCCTTTTGACTGGATATTTAAAGAGAAAGACATCAATAAATGACATTGCTAAAATAAAAACATTAAATATTCATAGCAGAAAATCCATAAGTCTAGGCATAATCCATGCAAAGGCCATTTTCATGTTTGTTTTAACATGGACCAAGAAAGTATAAAGTATCTTCTTACTGCCCACATCCTTAATACAGAAAACAGCTTCTGGAAAGACGTCACTAGCTTTGCCATGGAATTACATCCGTTATCTCACTGCACCAGCCTGCAAATCTATACCAGCTTTAAACGTAGGTTATTCCGAATAAACAAGATACAGTTTCTTTTAAGTATAGAGAAAGCTTGAGAAGCAACTTGTCACCTCAGACTCAAGATCAGTCCTCAATTGTACTGACCCAGGAGCAGTGTACTGCCCCAACATGCAGCACTAGCTAAACTACAGTTGAACAGCTGTTATAGACGTTTTCTTTTTATTGATATTTTGCTAGTTTCTGTTTATATTGAACTAAATCTAAAGAGCATTAACCCTGAGTAAGAGCAACCAAGTCATGAGTAGTCCTTCCTCCTGGCTTTAAAACTGTTTTTCTCATAAGACAAAGGGCGTTAGGAGCCCACGTGAGTATTTTAAAAGCTACAAGGATGATTTCAGGTAAAACTGGGGCCTGACAAAGAAACAGTATTTCAGAAAGGTTCTAGACTTGATCAGAGAATAAGTGCCGCTTTTTTGTTTATGTGTTAACTAGCTAAACCTCCACACAGTACCAATATATGTAATAACTTTTCTTCGTCCAGACCCACTATAAATGCCTAACTTATTGGAAATAGGGCTCACTTTAGTTTGTAAATAAACACTACAAAGGCAAAGTAAGGGGACAGAAACATAATTATAAAACAACCTAGAATGTGGAAAAAGAAGATTAAACCTTATTAAAATATCATTCTTGGGCATTAGTAACAGTTCTATAATTAATAACAAAACAGTTGACTGCACTAAGCAGTATAACAAAAATTAAATTTCCATTTATGTATAAGAATAACTAGGTTCTATAAAAAGACTAGGGAATGGATTTCTTTTTTTTTCTTAATTTTCATTTACCCTGTACTGGAGATTACATAGCTTTTGTAGCTTAATATTCAGAAATATATTTATATTGGGTTGCGTGAAATAATTCACTGAGTAACATCATTTTAACCGAGACTGCAATTACAGTATGAAATGGATGCAGTTTCTGTTATGCCATCATAGTAGTCAGGACACTTGAGCCATTTAATGTCTAAGTGAGCACCGAGGAAAATAAAAGCTTCGTTTTTCAAAAACAAAGTATGGTATAAACTGACAAAATAATTAAAGTTTACATTTTTAATATGCATCATTTTTTTCCTAGCAATAAAACTATTCTACGTGGAGTTGTCATGGCATTCAATGAGAGCAGAAGTGCTATCCTGAAAGGGCTATTCTGTTTTACTGAAAAGTAGACATTTAAGACTGAAGCAGGGCAGCAGGAGCAAAAAGAACCCTTACAAAAACCTCCTCCAGTCTCTGAGCCACAGACTAACATTATCTATGTTTTTCTGTTAGGTTGTGACAATAACACTATTTTAAGAGTTGAAGATTTCTAGAGCTCTAGGGGGCTACACAATCTTTACCTTCATTGCCTCATGACATGCATAGGCTGGTATATCAGACTGATGTTTCATGAGAAATAATATATTTTAAGTGTTTTGGTTTTTACATATGTGTTCATGTTTCATATGGAAACCATTTCAGTGGTGTATGAATAACAGATTAACTACAAAAGGATATGGACAGATACAACAAACCCACAATGTGATGAATAACTTATGTGCAAATCCTTTCAGAATTGGTCAAATACACAAATGATAAGTTTTGGGGGTTAGGGACAATATTTTGAAGATTTTTCAGAAACCACTAATTTAATTCAGCTCACATTAAAATGCTGCCCTTTCGAGGTTTCCATTTTACTCCAATTTCTTCTATCAGTCCACTGCATTAATTTGGACACGTATTGTTTTCCTGTTTCACATTCCATTCCCCCCCCTGCAACTTGGTGAAACTGCCTAACACTTACCTGCCTTTGAAGTATGGAGAGCAAGCATTACATCTCTTTTAAGTGTTAGCATTGTACGAAAGAAACCAGTAAGCAAGAAAATAATCTTCACTTTCTTAAAAAAACAATAATAAACCTTCAGAGGTTAGACATCCAGATTATAGTAGAACTTCACATATTAATCACATCAGCATTTGTGAGCAGGGATATTCTACCGGATCATTCAATGTAACTTGAAAGCTGTTTAAACTGGACTTGAACAAATTAAAACACAAGTTTATCGTCATCTCTGATGACGTACACACAGTGTTTCTTTTTGGTTATTAGCCCTTCAGATGCTGGAAAGAAGCAAAGTGGAAAAACAAGGATTGGAAGATATTTTTCTGATGGGCACTGTGCGATTTTTAACAGACACCACTGACTCCACACACTGTTCTACAGCAGGTGTGTATTGCTGAGCAGTATCCCAGGGAGGTGAAAAAAGTGACAGGAAAAGCAACCACAAATATTTTATGTCTAGCAAACTCAGCTAGTAGCTAAGAATCTGCAAAGAGGGTGAGAGCAGTGGGACTTACAGCTGTAGGAAAGTGAAAGGCAAGACAAACTTTTTTAAGAGCCTAGCACATATGGTAGTTCTCTTGTAGGTATCTTCCCCAAGACACTCACCTTTGCTTTCTTTGAGACCTGCAGATCACAGCAATTTTAGGGAGGACCTTGAAATTGCAATGCTTCCTCTTTACTGCTAGAATATTTTCTAACACTTCTAGGTTGTTTATGCTTCTAATTCACAAATGGCAAACATGGACAGCTTAGGAAAAATTTATTTCCCCCTTCTATAACTTTATCCAGGCTTCAGCTCTAGACTCCTTCCATAACCCCAAACTAGCTTCCTATTATATCTTCTAGCTTCCTACAGAAGGTCACTGTAGGTCTTCGTAAGCCTCAACTCCCCTAGTCATCCTGTAGTTTACCTCAAAACCCCATCAGCTTTAGCTCTCTTCTCCCTTCCTTACCCAGACAATTCAGGTGCCAACTCTTGCTAAATTATTTCAGTTGCTGTGAACGAAGTAGAGAAGCAAGCATGCAGCAGCAGGGGAGGCTACTGTCAGCAAGCTGATTAACAGCATCTTACATCTGAACAGGGTGGCAATTCCTGCTGAGTTTCTGCATGGCTGGTAGAAATAATCTTTCTGGTTTGGGGAACAGAGACAGCCTGCCATTCCTTGTAACTCACCAGGAATTGCAAACAAGCACAAGCACAGCACATAAAGAAATATGAGAGAGTTGTCTCAGAGTTTGTAGAAAACAAGGAGCAAGAAACTGCTCCCATTCCACCATCCTATGTGAAACCTGTACCAGAGACAGCAGCTCACGTTATTTCTATACACACTGCTATGTGTGACAGACTTCGGTGTTGCAGGCTGCGTTTCAGGACTGCTGACAGACTTGAGACAGTATAGGTGCTTGATACCAGCATGCAGCAAGGTCATCTGCTCCCCAAGGGAAGGTGAAGCAGGAGTCAAGGGGGATCCTAGGCCTGGCAAAGTGTATCTTACTGTACTCAAACAAGGTAAGCACGTAGACAGGTCCAAACAAGAGAACCAAGATTCCAGATCATAAAGCAATATCATGCACATGTGGCAGTATCAATGCCAGTAAGTCAGCCTACGTGCTGAACTCCAACTCAGCAAGGCCAGACAACATCGCAGCTGTAAGCTAAGCTGAAAAACCAACACCTCTCCCACATAGGTCTGACAGAGACTAAAAACCTCAGAGTTGAGCTTAAATAGCGCTCTTGACCCACAAGTGTGGGTGGTGGCTTCAGGTGAAGCTGGTCAGGGCCATTAAGGCTTATTAGTGCACTTAGGTCCCCAGCATTGACACTTAGCAGTAACAACTGATTAGGATCTCTCTTCAGAAGCATCTGAGAAGTGGGAAAAGGGAGCTTTGCAGAATTTTTTTCAAGCCAGGTATAATGTATTGTCATTAGAAGGATCAAAAGATAGGGAGACTAGAGCTAAAGCAGCAAAAATCTGCCCATTTATTAGCTTACATCCCCTGTCCATTTCATCTGGATGCACAGCTCTAAAGGGACCATGCCTCAAACTCTTTATCTAATTTTTAATACGGGTGAAAATCAGTAAACATTATCTATTGAGAAGACCATGTGCTTAGGATTTTAAAATTTCCTTGCCTGCCCAAGTTCCTGGATGCAGGACAGACTGATTGCACATTTCTCAATAAGATGCTTGCTGTAGTCTCTCAGTAGCCAAATCAGAATTTCATTCATTGATCAACAGGCATTAAAAATTCCTTCAGGCACTAATGAAGTCCCTTTCAACCCAAAAGCTAACTCAAACTGCTTTTAACTCCTAGTGAGAAACTTGTCCATCATGGCTATCAATATAAACATTAACAAAAGTATTTCCCACTTTTTTTACAAACTTCCTTCTCTCTCTCCTATCTTTGTCTACATCTGAACTTTTGAGCTTGAGTCAGCTTTCACCTTTCCTTGCTCCCTCATAGCAGTATGTTTTAGTGAGGACACACTTCATCTATAGTATCAAGGCTGAATGCTTTACCATCGGCATTTTTGCTTGGCAACAAGAATGATAATCTATCAAAGACTGTACCAATTTATAAAATGCTACTGCATTATTTTCTAATTCAACTAATATTGGTTTTCAATCCTAGCCCACTTTATACTTACCTTTTAATATCTTCTTGAAATAAAATAAGTATAATTACACTATTGCTATATAGTCTGACCTTTTGTTCTTTCAGAAAGCAAGCTAAAGAAGTAAGCATATCACTGGTGCCTCCTTAGTTTTTACGATTTTCATTTGTAGTGTCATTCAAAAAGATCAGGAAAGCCAGTTATAGCCCACCATAAGGAAAGTATTGAGAAAACTGTCCTACTTAATGGGAAGTAATCTGGTATTTTAAAGAAGCCCAGATCATCTGTGAAGCTTTGAGGCCCTTAACACGTGAGGATTTTACCTTTCATTTCTAATGTCTCATTTCAGCCTTCCTGGTGAATATTTTTATTATTTCTTATTTCATAAAACAAATCCTTCTGATGCCTTTGTGATTGCTTTTCCATGGCCTGGAAGACACTTAACCTTCTAAACCTGACTTTTTCCATAAAAATGTGAAGAGAAGAGAAGCTGGCAGTTACATGCTGTTATTGCCTTTAGAAAATATGGTTGCTTTTTAAATCACATCGTTGAGTGGTATTCAGAAATTTGAATCTTGACTTTGATTGGGAGGGGAAGGGTATACAGATAGGATTAAAAGCACTAGGAGAGAAAGTGGTCATTTATAATCTTCCAGACCGGACTTTTACTTTCCATTGAACCCAAATATGAAACACTTCCCATTCATTTTGTGGAACTCTCTGTATTGAAGACATTATTGTATTGCTCATTTCTCCAATCTTTTATAACTTCTCAACCATAACTGTAAACCAGATTAAAATTAAGTACCTTCCAGTTTGTCTTACCATGTAAAATGCTTGTTAGTTTTATTGATTGTATTACGTAGTTTATATTGCCTTGGCAAGCAGTTCACAGGGACTATAAAATAGGCCCTATAATAGGCCATGAAAATGTTCCTGCAAGTCAAGCTTCATTGCCTACTAGAAAATGCATTTGTAATGTATATTACATATATCCACAAGATAGGAGCACTATATCTATAAACCTTGATAGACTTTAATGCAAAATTAACAACTTTTTGAATAGGAGACAGATTCAAAGGCAAGACAATGAACAGTGCTTCTTAAAGAGCACATTTTACATTCCCATGTTTTTCAGATTCTGTTATTAAAAAACTTTGGTTTACTCATTTATTTCCTAATGTAACTTCCTATTTATTGTATCTCAACTTGCTACATTTGCTTTTGCTTTAAAAAGAAAAGGGGATGAGAGTAGAGGGAAGGCGAAGTTGTCTGATTGGAAGTCAGCCTTTCCAGATTCAGATGATACTCTTAGCCATTCTTGGGAGGAAAAAAAAATCAGTTACTCTGCTTTTCAGGACTGAGAGATATTAAAATCTAATTAAGAATTCAAGGACAAGCCATTTCTCTATGGTCTTCTACTAATCCAAATTTCTCTTTACATGTGAATAAGTAATATTGTTATTTATTCATCTCCTAAAATCTGACCTGAGTGGGTTGAGAATACGTATTCTAAAGACAGACAAACAGTCCACTTCCAACTCAGAAAATTCCATGACTTGTCAAATATCTTCTTCAGTAATCCTTCAGCTGAAGTCACTATTTCCTTTGACTAACCTGAGATCTACTGAGCATGGCCCTCTCGCCATGGGTGACAGATAGGAGATCATACCTCTGCAATGCCACTCATTTGTCTCTGTTCCTCTACCCATTTGCCACCTTGACCTTAGCTGCACCATTTCTGCTGTGATAGCCTCTACATACACAGGTATTCTGGTCATCTGATGTTGTTTGTCAACACTTACATTCTCATTTCTTCCTGCTATGCAGTAATTCAAACCTCTGTAGTTCCCCTTTTTTATTTTTCTTTTTTTTTTTCCCCATCCTTTCCCATCTTACACTCCTTTTTCCTGTTATTTGATGTTCTGAACTTCCTATCTGAACATATCTGTCAAATGTAGTTTCCACTTGAAACAGCCTGATTTTTTCAAGCTATCTAGGCCTGAATAAGAACCACCAGTTCTCTCTCTTTTGCAGTTAACTGGCACTGGCATCCCTCAGAATATACAGTTAATATTTGGTGTCTCAGACTCTCTTTGGGTTAGGTTCCACAATGCAGATGTATAGGCCAAATAACGTAAGGGGAAGACATTTTCTTCATTCTGCGAAGTACTAGATATAATAAAAAGTGTGTACAACATACAGAACAGCCTGAAGATGGTAGTGAGAGTGTACATGTGGTTAACACAAGCATTTCGCATTCCTCCTGCTGCTTCATGTCCTATGTAAAACTGGCAAAATGCACCTCCATTGGGATTTATGGAGATTGTTACATCACAAGAACCCATCGTGATTTCAGTTGCCTTTAAAGATGTGAAACATATTCTTGCTCCTGTCTGCAAGGAGCACTGGTATTCAGGGCCAGCAGTAATGCAGTTGATGGAAGGGCTGCGAAGGAGGTGGCAAAGGAAAATTACTTGAAGAGGGTGGCAATTTGAACTGAATTAAATTTGGCTGCAATGCCTGATTCTTATTCTTCAGATGCTTCTGCCTCCCGTTTTTATAAATGCCTTTCAAGGAATATGCATTCCTGTTATTCATTCTGAACGATGGTAACCAGTTTTTTGTTTCTGTCTATAATCACTGCCCTGGCCATCATTACACTGCTTTACTGCTAGAAAAGCACCTTTCTTCATACCATTGCAAACCACTGTTGTAAAGAGCAAACCACTTCAAACTGCACAGTGATGCTCACATTTTCGATATTGTGCAGGGTTTTAATACCATTTGTTTATTTGTGCTCTTAACCAGATAATGTTCTAGCAAAGTGCTGCAATATTGAAATGTCAATGTTCATTTATGAACCACATTGAGATTCCTTAAATGAATGCAGTCAGCGCAAAGTGATTTGTATGCAAAACATATGTTGCCTAATCAGATTCATAAATTCAAAGCGCGTTTAATCAATTAGTTATATTTGATTCCCCAGCAGTTAAAAAGTTTCCTTAATGTTATCAAAAACAGAATAAACAATGGATCATAAATTTCTTTTTTTTCTCAATTAAACAGATACGATCATAGTACTCTGTATCTCAAATAATGAATGGGAAGTTCACATCAAGGAAAGAGGGTCTAAAACTGTGTCTTATTTCTTTTTTTTCTGTAACTTGTTTTCCAAAGTGGATGTTATGTAAGATAAAAGTTAAACATTTGTCTTCCATACAGATAACACTTTAGTAGGAGTTAATACACTTTTTTCCAGATTAAAAAGAGAAAGCTACTCTTTATTCAAGACTCTTCAATATTAATAGAGTTATAGTGTAAGTACATTTTAGCATTCAATGAAAATGACTAATCTTTTCCATTAAAAGAAAAATAATTATATATCAGAATTGCTACATATTGTTCATATAAGTTTGATTTAGTTCCCAGTTCCCACTAAGCTATCTTAGTGGAGTTTTTTAAATAAAAAGGTAAAAATCACGATTCAAGAGTTTTGTATTCTTCATGCTCCTCTTCAAGGCATGAAGGTGGAGCATGTGCAGAAGAAACTTGACTTCAACAAATAAATTTAATTGAATACCCAGAATTAAAAATCAAACGATCAGTCATAGACCTTATCTAATCCTTGTGCCCAAGGCACACTCAAATCCATCTCAGTGTAGGTATTTTTCTAACCAGCTGTTAATCACTACCAATCCTTAGCATTCTACTACCTCCACAGACCATCTATTCTTGTCTATCTTTAGCAGGAAAAAAGATAATATCTGTTCTCAGTCATCTTGGCTGCAGTTTAAACATATCATTAGTGACATAAAGGCAATATTCTTTATTGTTTGCAATGCATTTATATATTGTAAGTCTGTCGTACAAGACTGGAAAAAAGATGGCCCTCACTTGTCTTTTCTGAGAAAAACAGTCTGTTTTTTTCAGAGTTCTTCAGGTTATGCTCAGTAGACCCCTCTTTACTCTTGCTCTTACATATGCACTAACAGCTGAATCTGGACCAAGTATCCCATCTGAGTTTCAGTAAAGCAGGAGGATTACTTCCATCTTGCTGTTTATACTCTTCATCTATTTTTAAGAAGTCTCCCCTTCTTAAATCAGTTTATACAACTGATGACTAAGTACTTCAATTATGGTTCTGAAACCCATAACTCTTCTCAGTTTTTTTTGAACTAACTGTACTATATAATGACTCCTCAGTCCTGTAAGATAAGCCTTTCCTAGCTAGGAGTACTTTGCATTTGTTCCTTTGAAAAACATTTTTTCAGATGGCTTCTTCAGGTAAAATCACACTGAATTCACATCCTGTTGTACAATGTATTTACATTCTCTCCTGTCATCAGCCTATGTAATGAATATCATCCCTCTCATTCTTTAAAACAGTGAATAATACCTGATCCAGGATCCATAAATCAATATTTCTCTTTGATTTCATTGCAAGCCATTGTATCTTGTTTTCTATATATGATTTTCCTACCAGGTTTGATTTAGTATTTTCAAAACTGTCTTGCTTTCCTAAGTTGCTTTTAAGCATGTCAAAGCTTGAGATGTGTCACCTCTACAACTTTTCCTCTGCTCCTATGTTGTCATACAGAAGATTTGTTTTATGGGATTTGCTCTTGAAATACTCTGTTAGGTCTTATTTGTCTTAATCATTTTCTTAGTAACTTTCATGCAGAAATACAGAATTCTCCTGTAGTTTTATTAAGTCTATAAGACACTAGTTCCTTCTTTTTCTCCTTTTTCAAAGGTAAGCTGTATATTTATCCTTTTCTGTGCTTTTTCTGCTTCACCAGATCTACGTAAGTTTCGAAAGGCAACATGTAATGGCTCTGTAATTGAATCAGATAGGCCTTTTCATTTCATAGCATGCCATTCATGTAATCCTGGGGATTTGAAACACCATATCTAAATATCCAGTAGCCCATTCTGCCTTATTCCAAGGCTGAGTTCTTGCTGGTTTGTCATTGGTGTTACTTGTGAAGGTCAACTGATCACAACCGATCTTCCACATGAACAGTAGTGTAAAGAGGCAGACATCATAATTTGTTCTATCACAAATAAAAAAGGTGAGAGGAGGAACATTATGACATGGAAAGACTGCAAATGACAATTAAATAATCATAGAAGTGCTGATAGCTTGTGATGAGGAGCTCGTCATTAAAATTACTAAATCAAAAATCACCTAATCAAAACTTCTGTAATTCCACTCCTGTAAAGAAATGACAGAATGAGCCAAATTACAAACCTGACAGCAACTTGTAATCAAGCGCAGAAGTCTAGATGGAAAACATTTCACATCTTTGTAAATATACAAATTAAAAAATTGGTTATTATATGCCTGAATTTTAGTGACCAAATCATTATCTTCATCTCAGACGTTATTTCTTCTTTCACATATAGGCACATGAACAGGAAAGATATGAGTAATACATATAAATTCAGAGGTATTCTGAAACATGTAATCTCTAAGTAGAATACTTTAAGAATAAATACTTAGAGGTTCATTAACTGATCCTACACCTTCACGGTGTCTACAAGATAACCAAAATTATTTGGGATGTGAATTAAGAATGAAGTTCTGCAGTCAAGAAGCTGAAAGACTCAGAAAAGACCAACTACAAGACCAGGCTTGTGCAAAAAACACCTTACAATGGGGAAATAAAGAAGTCTTTCTGCCTCATTAAAAGAAACCCCAGAGCCGTCTGTGTCCCTCATACATCAACATAACTTCAAAACGTGCAGTGCTTTTGCCTCCAGGCAGAAATGCATAAGTGAATCCTTATGACCACCTGTGAAGTAGCTGTAAGGACATAACTTCAATGAGGATTGAGCCATAATACTGACAACAGCCTTTCAAATCAGTGTAATCCTAGTCGGTACTTTTCAGTCTCCTTTGTCTTGCTGAAGTAAAATTCCTACTGGCAGCAGTAGAGACAAGATTTCATCATATATATTAATACTGAACAATAGCAGACACCAGGGGACTCTGATCTATCGAACAGCATTGTAACGTGTTCCAGATCTGGAAAGTAAAGCTAGCAAAATTCATTGTGGTAAGACTGTTTTTTTGTTGTTGTTTTGTTTTGCTTTTTAAATAAAACTACTACCTATCCAGGAACGTAATGAATTATCTTTCAAGCAAGACAGGATATCTTGATAGAACATATGTAAAAATCACTGAGTAGTGGTATGGGTTAAGATTTAACTGAATAATTCTAGTGTACTTTTCTTTCTTTTTAGCCCAACAATGTATGAAAAAGAAAAAACAAACAAACAAACAAAACAAAAAAAAGTGAAATTCTATATTTTTTATTTTTATTGGAAAGTAGGATATGAATTAGGAAAGTTTGAGTTACCCTTTAACCTTTTCAAATTACGATCTAGTGCTCCACACAACTGGTAGAAATTATCTTTCTTTTCTGCAAATGGAGATCCATGACTCTCCTTCATCCACACTTCAAAGCCAGCCATTTGCTCAGCATACATATGCAACTCCGAGGTTATAATTTATCCCCAAAATTAGAGCACACCCAGTTTGTAAGTACTTTAGTGCCTTCTTTGTCTCCTGCTTTGCATCAAGTCTTTCCACTGTACCCATACTACGTAGTACAAAGCAGTGCAGATAATTCTCCAAGCTGGTATCGAAACAGTCTTAGAGAAAAAAAATAACAATAAAAAAAAATAATTGCTTTGTCAATATCAGTTAAGTTTCTAACGGTTATTTCAGTATCACTCTACAGCACTGCAATGCATTTTGTTAACACCCAAGTTTGTACACAGATGTTTCACAGGCTCTGAACTGATGCTAAGAAATGGCATTTAAACATAAAGAGATATTTTCCCAGTATCTAGCTAGTACTGACTTTTTTGCATTCCTGTCTTATGAATTACAAGTCATAAGGTCAAAAGGCTTTTAAGAAATGCCATACATTTAATAAAAAATTATATGTCATTTTTATTTGGTCACATTTCTTCATTTGACCAACTACTGGTTTTGGACTTTCAGCCATATCTTTATTATTCCTCCCTAACATTCTTCTAGGTTTTGAGGTTTTTTTCTTTCCAAATATACCATTTTTTATCACATTTAACAGTATCGAGACTTTTCACAGTAGGATTTACATTTGAATTTGGCATGAAATAGACAATTCCTAAGGCAACCCATAATTCCAATCCATTAGGCTAATGTAATGCAGCTGCTGTGAACAGTGGGCATGTCATATCTTGTATAATGATGTCTGCTACAACACAGAATATAAAACAAAATAAACTGAAAAATTGCTGTACATCTAAACATCGTAGAGAGTTATTTTGACTCTGTTCCCTCACCCCCATTCACAACAGAGGAGTCCGTTGCATGTGTGGGTAACATGTTTGGGGTTTTTTAACTGTTGCCTTTTACAGCCAGTAAATGGTCCTGTAACAGCATTCTGATGAGCTGCACATAGCTTACCTGTAATGTGTTTATATAAGTAATCAGTTTTCAGCACTAGTTGTCAGTTAGGATTTTTTTTAGAAATTAATAGTAATTTCCATCACAACTAATTTATCAATTCCACTTATTGTTCTTCATTTCTACTTTAAAAAACTTTCACTACAAACCCCACAAAATTTCCTTTTGCTAGAATATGGACCATTAGCAAATCATTCATGTATTCATGTGATTCATTTTCACTTCTCTCTTCTACCTGAAAGAGTAAATACAGACATTTTCTATCCTGCCAGAGTGCCTTTGCTAGATTATGAGATATTATAACTCCAAACTCTTGACGCTTATGTTGCATGGCATATTATATATTCTGAGACTGAGAAAAAACAAAGGATGCCTTCCTAAGCTGTTAGATGAGTTACCTCTACAGAGCCAGATCTAGTCACATTACCACAGCATCAAAAGGCACTAAGTCACACACCTCACAATAAGCACTAATGTCATGATCAGGAGAGATCCTGATGAATCAGGTAATACAAATCAAAATGCTGAATATCAACCATTCATTTCAGTGCCACTGTGATAATTTATGCCAGCATCTGTGAATGCAATGGCAAATCTGAATGCTTTCCATAAAGCACTTCAAGAGCCACTACAGAGCTGCCTAACTAAGCCCTTCCACTTGGCTTGTCTTACTTCAAGATCCTGTACTCTGAAATGCGAAAAACGATAACAGACTGACAGCAGGGGATTCTTCTTCCTCTGTAAATCTTTTACTGACAAATATTTTCAACCCAATATGTTGCAGAGGGAAGGGGTTGCAAAAGAAGACTCCCCGTAGCTTTTTTAAAAAACATTTAAGAAGGAGTTTGGCTATAAAACAGAAGGAGAATGGCTATAAAAGATTTAGAGAATAATGGCAGCAATAAAAATATTAATTTCAGCATATTAATTTCAGCCCTAGGATTTTGGCATTTACAACTTTAGCCGTAAGAGAACTTCTTGAGGGAATTAGGATTACCAATAACCTACAATTTGTGATGGTCTGTGTAAGATGGTGTTACTCTATTTTTCTAACATTTTCCTCTAGAAAATACAGATTTTGCACTGTAAATTTACTCTAATTCTATTCTAATATCACCAGCTTTCACTTCAGTGTTGCCTCTTTCATCTTTATCAAAAACTGCAACACAAACTCGCTTCTTGCATATCTATTTTAAAGAAACTAATTCAAATGACCTCAGAATGAAACTATGGAAGAAACAGTTAATTTGTGGGTGATGATATTACGAATCTTTAATAAATTAGTTTGTTAGAAAAGAGTCTTCCGAGACATATTTAATCAGATTGTAATATAACCCCATGTATTGCATCTCTAATTACATTGTATCGTTTAGTTAATTTGGTTTGTACTTCAATTATTAAAATTCATGATTTATCCTTATGAAATTAAAATGATCAAACATACTTGATAAAGCCAGTTTTAGAAATAGATTAAGTCGTTTGCTACCATCATGTAATTATGTTACCACTAGGGTTCATTTTAATTACGAGAGAGTGCTACAGAAAAGTTAGAGCACTTCATATGAAATACAAGTAGAATGGTGAAGTGCAAAAACAACTATAACTATTTGTTATTTATAAATAATGAACCAAAAATACATGTGACCTAGAAACTGTCTTCCTGCATCCATTAGATTCATTTCACATTTGTCGTTTAATTAGGTGTGCCATGTCTTTCCACAAGAACATTTGTGAAATTAGAGGGATACAGTTAAATTTACTTGCATGTAGCTAAGATTATGCAGGAATACAAGCCCTAGGGCTACAAAGTTTCCCATTCCCTGGTATTCCAGGTTAGTCAGACTATAAGGTCTGACTGCTTCCCTCACATTGGTAGTTGTACCAGTAGCACTTGTCAGGAAAAGGGAGAGAACAACCTTTTATTCAACAAAAGTCAATCTTTCCAACCACCTCTGTCTGATCACACCTTAACATTATCCAGTAATATCCCCATAAAAGCAAACTAATCTCGGGTGATAAGCCACATAAGCGTCTAGCAAGGATGCTAATGGGACAAGTCACCATAAACTATGTGATTACTACTAGGAGGACACACACTATGGGTCCCTTCTTTGTTGCAGACTAGGAAAGTTGTTCGGTAAATTTAGGGGAAAGAGCAGAGAGAATGGCAGAAAAAATAGGTTTGGAGAGACCTACAGATATCATCTAATACAGGTATCATCTAATAATAGTTACATTTATACAGTCCTAAAATTACATTCAACCCTTTGAAGGCAACCGCGAGGCTGATGTGGCCTCCAGTGAAAATGAGTTTGACACTCCTGATCTAATACAACTTCCTGGTCAAAACAAAGTTAACTTCTGTTAGATCGGGTTGCTCAGACCTTTGCCCTAAGAGGCTCTTCCTAGGAGCCTGCTAGAGTAGCCTTTCTCAATGATTCACCATTTGTATTGTGAATATTTTTATTCTTTAGGTCTCTTTCAAATTCTCCTTGTTGCAACCTGCATCTGTTGCCTCTCATCCTTGAGTGCACCCTCATCACAACGATTGCACCTCTGAGAAAAGCCAGGCTCCAGCTTCTTTTTAACCTCCACTAGATAGCTGAAAAATACTATTACATCACCCTGTAGCCTTTTCATCTCCTCGTTATTTTCTCATATAATGTATGACTCAGACACCTAATTGCTCTGGTGGCTCCCCCATGTACTGTAACTCATTCATCAATATCTCCCTTGTTCTGAGGGGACACCAAAACCAGAGGACTATAATTGCAGAATGCTTGGCAGAGATTTAATCGAAGTGCTTAACCTGTGATCATTTCCCATCATTACGTTTGGAACACTGGGAATGATCCACTGATAGAAAGACAAACCTAAACAGTGCTTTAATTCTCTGATGTGATCTGTAATCATATTCTGTAGAAATTGTTCGTGTTACACATCAAATGTTCACTCTGCTCCTATAAAGGAAATACACCTTTTCCTAAGGAGCAAAGAAGCACAGAACTATGAGGGAACAGCTCTGGTTCATCCTATCTCAATTCAGGGATCAAACAGAAGCACCTGAACTAAAAGCAAAGCTGCTATCAGCTCTAACTACAATCATTAGAACAGAACAGTCATCTCTGAAGGAGATCCATGGACCAACATCTGACTCACAGTCTGGAAATTCCTATCTTTGTCACAGAAGAAGCAAGTCTGAAGTAAAGTACCTTTTCAGAGGACCAGGGTTTTCTGAGAAAAGCACAGGCTTAGAAAATCTTAATTTTACAGTAAAATAGTTAACTGGTTTTGCTTCTTCACTTTCCTTTATTTAGTAAAAATACCACTAGATACATTAAAATCAAACAGTGCAGGCTTTTACCCAGAAGACAAAATAATCTGTTGCCTGTATCCTGCATCATTAGAACACAACACATCCATGTACATATCCCAAAATCAAAATTTCTCTAAGCAAGTAAAATGCAGCAAAATGGGGTCTTCAGAGAGAGAGATGAGGCGCGCAGAAACGGACCAGAAAAGTCCCTAGACAGATTCTGAAATGGAAGGAAGAAGACACAAAGAGGTATATCCAAGTCTGAAAGCTGAGAGAAGGAAACTGCTGTCATATTAAGATACTTTCACACAGAATCACAAAATCACAGTTAGGGATTGAAAGGGACCTCAAAAGATCATCTAGTCCAATCCCCGTGCTGGAGCAGGAACACCTAGATGAGGTTACACAGGAAGGCGTCCAGGCAGGTTTTGAATGCCTCCAGAGAAGGAGACTCCACAACCTCCCTGGACAGCCTGCTCCAGCGTTCTGTCACCCTCACTGTGAAGAAGTTTCTTCTTATATTTAAGTGGAACCTCTTGTGTTCCAGATTGTATCCATTGCCCCTTTGTCTTATCATTGGTTGTCACCAAGAAGAGCCTGGCTTCATCCTCATGACGCTCACCCTTTACATATTTATAAACATTAGTGAGGTCACCCCTCAGTCTCCTCCAGGCTAAAGAGACCCAGCTCCCTGAGCCTTTCCTCATAAGGGAGATGCTCCACTCCATCATCTTTGTGGCTCTGTGCTGGACTCTTCAGCAGTTCCCTGTCCTTCTTGAACTGAGGGGCCCAGAACTGGACACAATATTCCAGATGTGGTCTCACCAGGGCAAGGTAGAGAGGGAGGAGAACCTCTCTCGACCTACTAACCACCCCACTTCTAACACACCCCAGGATGCCATTTGCCTTGTTGGCCACAAGGGCACAGTGCTGGCTCATGGTCATCCTGCTGTCCACCAGGACCCCCAGGTCCCTTTCCCCTGCACTGCTCTCTAACAGGTCATTCCCCAACTTCTACTGGAACCTGGGGTTGTTCCTGCCCAAATGCAAGACTCTACACTTGCCCTTGTTATATTTCACTAAATTTTTCCCCGCCCAACTCTCCAGCCCGACCAGGTCTCACTGGATGGCAGCACAGCCCTCTGACATGTCAGCCACTCCTCCCAGTTTGGTGTCATCAGCAAACTTGCTGACAGTGCACTCTATTCCCTCATCCAAGTCATTGATGAATATATTGAATAGTAGTGGTCCCAGTACCAACCCTTATGAGACTCTGCTAGATACAGGCCTCCAACTAGACTCTGTCCCATTGACCACAACTCTCTGGCTTCTTTCCTTCAACCAGTTCACAGTCCACCTCACTGCCTGATCATCCAGATCACAATTCCTCAGTTTAGCAGCAAGGATGCTGTGGGAGACTATGTCAAATGCTTTACTGAAATCAAGACAGACCACAACCACTGCTCTGCCATTATCTATCCACCTTGTTATATCCTCATAAAAGGCTATGAGGTTGGTTAAACATGACTTCCCCTTGGTGAAGCCATGCTGACTGCCCCTAATGACCCTCTTATTATTGATATGCCTTGAGATGGCACCAAGGATAAGTTGTTCCATCAACTTTCCAGGGATAGAAGTGAGGCTGACCAGTCTATAAGTACCTGGGTCCTCCTTCTTGCCCTTTTTGAAGACCGGAGTGACATTTGCTTTCCTCCAGTCCTCAGGCACCTCTCCCATTTCTCACGACTTAGCAAAGATGGTAGAGAGTGGCCTAGCGATGACTTCAGCCAATTTCCTTATGATCCCCACCTTAAGCATGGCTGAGTCATACAGTAACCATGCTGAATTTGAATAAAAAGGAGGGCTACAAAGGGGAACTCACAGGTATCAAGTCCTCCCTTTAAACAAAGTTGAACTGTACCAGACATTTTAACAATAATGCAAAAAATACAGAAAGTTATGTGTTGTATTAAGACACATACATGAAGAAGTGTTAACCTGTGCCAATAACTGCACAAATGACAGTCTGACCATAGTCCACTGAATGATTCTTTTACGATACTGAAAGCCCACTGCTTTTTGGTCAGAAACCGAAACATCAATAGAGCATGTAATATTGGACTCTGTTTGATTGCTGATCGTTGCCAGATCATTGACTTGAAATTGCAGGCCATGGCTACCCAGGCACTAAAATGTTCTTCTGCCCACATCCACTTCAGCTTGACTGTTAACTTACAGCCCCTCAAAATAAAGCATGGTGAATATGTATCCTTACAGTTACTGCAGAGCTGGAACAGTATCTTGACCTCAGGACTATTTAATAAAGGAAGGGTAATTCTAGAAAAGAAATGTTTCTTCCTAAAGCATATTTTTCTTCCTTGTACTAACAGCAATATTTTACAACATATTTGCACAGATTTAGAGGTCACTGATGGATGCCATTGCATATACAAACTTTTGCCCTTTTATGTTTGTGCAGTATTACGGCTAAAAAATGTCTGATTTGCTGACGTATGCAGTGGAATATATCTCTCTCACATCATCATCTAGGTACAATTCTACATAACTGAAAGCAAAAAAGAACATTTTTCTGGCGCTCTTTCCCTCAGTCATTATTACAGAGATAGGGGATTTATTCTGACCATGGTAGCAGGTGATTTATTATTTTGTTGCTGCAGGAACAGACATCTGAAAAGGGGTTTTGAAATGGAAATTGTGACATTTACTGAGTAATAATCTCATACCGCCATTTACAGGAAGCAGGTGGTAGCTGTTTACCATTGCAGACAGATGGAAGTCCTGCAGTGGAGTTATTTTTTCTGTTAGATAAATTAGCTTAAATAATTCAAGTGTTTTTCCCCTGCCTGATTAGTGCTTTTTGGAAATTTAAGTATTTAAAGACTGTTTTACTATCAAGCAAAATGTTGCACAGCTCATCTCAGTTTTCCTTTTTGAGCCCCCATGAACCAGATCTAGTTTTTATAAATAATATAATAACTATTTAGTAGTCTCAGAGGAGATGCTGTATGAGGGCAAGTAGCACCACGAAAAATTCCACTCATGTTAATGTGGGAAAAAAACCTTTTCCAACTAAGCACACTTCCACAGAGCTTGATCCTGAGCGCCACAGCATATACATGGCAGTTAGGAGGATGTGCCAGTGATACCAACCACTCACATACTCTTTGCTGTCTCAACCCTACACTCAGCATATTCACTGATGAATAATTTAATTACCTCATGTTCAAACAAGCAGTTTTCAAGACACAAATATAGTATCTCCAAAGTTGCGACACAGTTCCAAGCAGAATGGATTCATATGCCTGCCTCTAATGCCTCCAATGTTTATAAACATGTCTCATGGCAAAGAATATTTTGTAATTAATCTCAAATCAGAGAATCAGAAAAAATAAAGTTTTGGGGGTTGAATTTGGTAATTTTTAGCTCACCCATAACTCATAAGTGATGTGCTCTACAAACCTCATTGTGGATTAGTAAGCTAGATTTCAACAAAATCTTGATACAGTACTACGTATTATATTTATATTAAAATCCTTGAACTTATTAAAATTCCACAATGCTGAAGTTTTGTGTGGCTTTACAGGAGCATTAAAACACTTTGAGGTCCTTGACAGTAATTATGAACACAGTGAAGCACTTAGTAGATTCTATAAATGTCTTCAGGCAATTGACAGATATAAACATCATCAAATTCTTGTCAGGCATTCAGCAGACATTAAAATGGGCAACTGCATGACAATTATAATTGCCATAAGTATCGATCTTGTAAGCACTGTTGTCATGAATTAAATCACTACCAAGAAACAGGTAGGTGAAATCTGTCAATAATTCTATCACATGGATAACAGCTGTGGATCCCGTTGAAATCAGTTGTAAAATTCCTCCTACTTTCTGTGAGAGCAGGATTTCATCCCGTGATCTTAAAAAGATCAGGTTGCAAACTTCATTAATTTCATCTCTTTTTAATGAAGATTTTAACAGTTACAATTGAAGGATTAATCTAGGACGGTAAATTTGATAGCTTTAAAAGGTGGAAAACATTCTACCAACATTAAACTTAGGAATAGGTACTTGTAACACCATAAAGACAAATTTAAATCAGCTGTCGCAAAGAGGTTTGAGCTTTCAGTGGGAGCTAGTACCTACTTCTCTTAAACCATATAAAAACCCCAGTTTGAACAAGTGGAGAACTAAATTAGGATCATAAATCAAATCCTCAAGCAGGTCCTTCACAGGCAGCTATGGATTGGGTCTCCCTTTACCTGCCTGAGGTTTCAGTTGTTTATAGAACTACCATTCCCCAATGCCAAAAAAAACCAACAAAAAACAAACAAACAGACAAAAAAACAACCTCTACTTCCATACAAAGAAATGCAATAACTAGATGTTTATTCACCCTTCTCATTATGTTGACATTGAAGAGTTATGCTACCTAAGCAGTCATCTATCCTTAAACAGCAACACACTGTCAATTAAGAAATATTACCACATTTCCCTAGAAAACAGAGTTTGTCTGCGAAGTTATATAGAACTGACTGACTGTTTCACCTCGTCACGTGTGTTAGTTAAAACTCCTGGTCTAGTTCTTCCAAAGTATTCAGCTTCCTAATTCTTATGGAAATCAAACTGATTGATGCAGGTAGTATTTTCCATTTAATAAAGAAGGTGCTGTATTTCATCTCTCTTTTTCCTTCCCTCTTTTTCAGGTTCCTTATCAAGCTTCTTTATTGTTGGATTTGGCAGGTTTCTGGGGGTAGTCAAATAGGTCTTTCAGTACATTTTTAAAGGAAGAACGTAGGATTCTTGCTTTACTGTGACAGATAAAAGATAAGGGCTACGTTTCCAGATGTAGTTTTCCTAGACAGGTATTTATGCCCTTAGAATAATTCTATACCTACCACAGGCATTCAAGGTCCTTCAAGTACCCAAGCTTCACTTACATATCCCCTACACTTGTAAAAACGTATTCTTGCTTTCCACATCCTTATAACCAGTTTTCCTATTTTTCTTCAGTAAAGCATTTGGTATATGTAACATAATGCATCTTAAAATACCACATTTTGAGAGCAGAGTGACAGAAAATGTAATCAAGAGGCATTGCTGAACAGCTAGATTATTGGTGGCTCCGGGTCTACACGAATAAAAACTGAGATTAGACAAGAAAATATTAAAGAATTAATGCTTACTTATTACCTTCCGCCAGCATGATCTTTCCATTCAAGTCTCTATATTTACTAGTTCTACAGTTATTTAGAGAAAAACAGTACTAACAGCAATATTTTACCTTTATATCTGTCAGAGATATCTGAATGTCTTTATATGGTACTTGTCTCTTCATTCTAAGACTTTTAATTCTCATTTTTTCTTGTTCTCCTAGCACACATTATACTGTTTTCCTCAGAACAACGGATTTTACTCCCTATTCATGTCAGCACTTTATAGATAATCTAATACTGACAAGTTGATCAGATCAGGCACTTTTCCAGGCAGTCTAATACATAATGAAAAGCCAAAATTTTATTTTAAGCAGTCTTAATTTGGCTGAGTGCCCCATATTTAGTGTCATTTACGTTCTAGCACTGACTTTGATGATGTAATTTGATCTGGCCCTAGTTTGAGGGGGACTAAGTCTTTTATTAATGAATACAGCAAACATTAGAACACAAAAGCACATATGAACACTGTTCATGTTAAATACAGGATGAAAATTAGATTAAGGCTTCTAACTATTAGTAGCGTAAGTGTCTGGAACAAAAATATTCTTTTGGGAAGTTATAGTGTAGTAAAAATCTAATAATAGAGTTTAAGATGAAACTTAAACCGGTTCTGAATCATTATGTAATTGTTTCTTGTAGACTTGATTCACTGGCTCAAAAATCCTATTTCATAATCCCACCAGCTGTTGTTATAGTAGAATAAAGGACCAGTCAATTTGTTTTCCTGTATCTCCACAGGTTTGTTTTGCATTCAAACGTTTGACAATTCTATATCTTCAGAAATGCTCTCTATTGCATTTGTTGTGTCTCGTGGAAAAATTCTCTACCTTTCCTGACATCACGCATTTTAAAAGTACAGAGGAAAGCAAAAAGGGTCACTGTGCAGCACAAGCTTTCAATTATGCAACAGAGTAGCAGCCATCTAATAACTTCAGCACTTTTACTATTCAACATAGAATAGTTTTTTATAGGAACATACACAACCTATATAAAAATATTTTCTGTAAGGGTCAAAAAATATTAAATATTACTTCCTCTCCTAAAAAAATGCAATTTCAGTGAGATCACAAAGGTGATTTCAATAAGATCACAAAGGTGATCTCACGTAGATCTTGAATCTACAAAAATATTCACTAAATCTTTTTGATTTTTACTACTCATAGCATAACATATTGTAGCATCATACTATAATTGCATTATAGTATAATCATAGAATACAGGGATAAACTTGAAATCATTTAATGAGAAGAACAATGTAGGGCAGCATAGTACAAATAGAAAACCGCTCTTAGTAACCATTGCTAAGAAATTGCCTTTTGGTATTTATCAGTGTAGGTACAGCTTTACAATCAACCCTGCACTATATTCACCTCTCTTGTGACTTTGATCCGTACTGAATGGTATAGAGTCATGGTTTCTCAGAGTTTCTCTGCCATTATAAGGAGCGATAATGTTCATTCTTGTTAACAATATCAGCTAAAAGCAGGAAGCAAATCAAGAATGAAGATTAATTTGAGGACAGTCAGTAGGTGTCAGTTTGCAGAGATGTACAGTTTATAGTCACTGAGGTACTTAAGAACTAACCTTTAAACAGATAAGAACTCAGCATGCTTAAAACTAATTACATGATTAAATGTATTACTGAACTGTGAATTTCAAATTTCCATAATCAAATAATTAAGTTTTTCATGTGCTTATATTTTGAAGACCAGAAAAATTAATTTCACCTATGTCTTAGTATTCCACGTTTGTTATCTTTCCAATAATAGAAGTGACATTTTAATCTGCTACAATATGAGATAAGATCTGTTATTATAAATGTATGAGGACATAAGACAGCACACTTAGGATAATAGATAACAGAATTTGTATGAAAGGAACTATGCATTAAAAATCAGACGAAGAAAAATGAATACTTATTTTAAAAAACATTTTTAAATCTATATTTCAGTGAAAGGGATATTTCATGTTCATAGAACTTCATCATCTCTTCCGGAGAGTATTTTTAGTTGTCCTAAGCCTCATTTCTGAAATCTCACCTCTTCATTCCAGATACTCTACAATTACTGCACAAAAAGGTAGTGTTTAGGGGCAATCACTATCTAAATAATTAAATTTAATTTCAAAAAGTTGGAATGAGAATTAGGTAATACCATTGTTTTGCATGGGTTGTTAGGTTGGATTCTTGTTCAATCTCCACCAACGCGAATTTATAATGAGCCTAATGATTGCACAGTGAATGTGTACTAATACAATTAGAAACAAAACCTGTGTGATTATATTATATATTTTTGTAGCTGCAGTATTAATTTGGGGTTTCATTACAAGTTGTTGTAATTTGTTTCTTTTTGTTGTTCTTTTTATAAGTTTTTGTATCATTTGCACCAATAATTTGTTTTAGCAAGTATCCACAAGACAGGAAAAGATCATTCAAAAGAAGAAAGAGACTAAATATTTTATATTCTCAGAACTATTGTGTCTCTCCTTTATATATGGCTGTGCTGGAAACCTGAATGGTCAAAAACTTAATTTAGTACATTTTACTTCCTATTCAGTGCACAAAAACTTTTTGAAAATTTCTACACATCAATATAGTAGTAATTATGCATGCTATAGTTATTTTTAAAACCTTTTTACTCCATTGGCTACCACAAACCAAATGCTCCCTGTTGAAACATCATACAGCACTTGCCTGTTGGAAACCATCTGCAGTGATTTTTAAATTTGCTCAAGGCAGCCAATATTAATGTTGTGCAGAATCCTATAAATAAACGACCCTATCAACCCATTTAAGTTTCTCCACCAAAACATCTTATGTTTTCTTCCCACTTAACATTCCCAGCCTCAACTAAAATAAGTAACTACAGCTTTGGTATTTTAAAATCCTAATTTAATCAAAAATAGTCCAATAATAAACATTTTATTAAATTCTGCATAGACAGTAGTCTGAATTTCATGCAGGTAAACAGCAAAAGGCTTTGCAATAGTGTTCCCAGCCCAAGGAAACCAGGGATAGGTGTCAACCCAATCCAAACCAGCAATCCTATGACACTATGCCTGCAAGTTTAGGTATTTGTTTTCTATTGTAGCCGTCAGAAATTAAGTCCATTTCTTAATCTCACCATAAAATATGAGTTATCGATATGTAAGTTGCAAAGGGTTACACACTAAGCCTGAAATATGTCCTACCAGACCACAGGGAAAAGTAGAAGTTAATTCAAGGAGACAAACACTTTGTTTATCTCATGCCAAGTATCAAAGCCATTGTTGCCTTTACCTTTGGTGAGTGGGTTGGTGTTTTTGTGTTACCTGGGCAAGTGACAACTCCAAGAGACATAAGATGTTGCAAGAGTCATCAGCAAATTGGCTGCTCTCTGGGAGAAGTTTTTTAAATTACCTGTTGATTACCTGTCAGGTTTACAACTTCCAGCAAACCCTTCAAAGGAAACTCTTGTCTGAATAGGAGGACACTGAGAACCTAACAAGTCTGCTCTTGGTTACCATCTGTTTCGGAGAAGGGAAGCCTGAGGGCAATGTTTGTGAGAGGACTAGATCTTGGCTGACACAGTTATGTAAGCATTCTGTCAGCTTGTTGATTGAGTGAAAGAAAAAAAGTCATCTCGTGCTAAATACAATTAAAACTAGTTATTATGCACAGATTTCATTTATGGTCGCATGCATCTTTCTGAATACAGTAATTATCTGAAGTATTTCATTTTAGTATAATAAATTCATGCTGATTTTATTCAGAGATTTGGCAGTTATTAAAAATTATTTCAAGGAAAGCTGTCAAAGCCATAAGCATGCCATTCTCAAGAAAATGCCAGTCTTGAGGATGATTTGCTACTCTATAAGATATGTGAGGGCACTTAGAGTGTGAGTAGCCAGTGATCCACAGGGCTTGGAGCTGGTATTGCAGGAAATTGTCTGGAAAATATGCTCCAGGTAGGGGGATGATGTGTAGGAAGATAGCAAGGCCAATGCCTGATCCCAAGAAATTCAAATTATAGCTATACTTTCTTATTGCCATGGATTTTCATTCACTTAACAGTGCAAAATATTTGGCTGCTTGATGCTTATTACCGTATCTCTGTTAGCCAGAAAACAAGAGAACAGACTGAAAAGGGACAGCTGCAGTCATTTATGCATTTGTACACATGCTTGATCCAGCAGTAAATGAAAACCCTCATTTGTTAATGGTCACCCCTCCTAAAGCTTTTTGCTTTGTGGTGCAGTGACAAGCATTTCTGAAACCAGCAGGACTTCTCAGAACATGCTCCGTTACCTGACTTGCTGCACTGCTTCACCTATGAGGCTAAACAAGTAATGATCAAATAGTACGACATTCAGTGTTTATTTTTACATTAACTGATAACAAAGAAAATATACGAGATGTTTCAAAAAGATGGACCTAATATGAAATCTCAAGTGCTTTGAAATTGGGTCCATCTTTTTGAGACACCCTGTATATCAGCAGTAGATGTGAGGAGGGAGAGGGGACAAGAGACATAGAGGGGAAAAATAGTTTGCTTTATCAGCATAAACAAGCTCCACTCCTGAAAGCTGTTAACTATATCAAGTTTCATTCAATGTGACATTCGAAGCATACTAAAAGACTGGAGGAAATACAGTAAAGTAATATTGAAATAGAGGTCCCAGTTCCAGCTGTTACCTTTCATCCAAATACTTAAAGAGCAACACAGACTTCTAAGAGGTAAATAAGCTATTAATCAACTGTGAAGAATCAAAATTCAGAATTTGCCCTGATTTTCTATCTTGACCTTAGAAAAGACCTCCTGGAAAATGCGGTGTCTTCAGACTGATTCAACCTATTTTGTTACAGTTCACATTTGGTCAAGCCGGACCAACATTCTTTGTCAATTTTCTAGGTTATTCTGTTTGCCTACATAACTGGTTAGGTCTCTTTAGAGTATAGTTTAGAAATAACTTTTGGACTCTATAGAGATCTATTTCTTCCTGTTTATTTTTTTAAAGTACATATAACTTACTCTTGCAACTATCACCATCACAGAGCTCTAACAATTTCAGTTCATGTAACACGGACTAGTAATGCAAGCAGCTGGTGCTTTCTCAGTTATTTGTCAATTTTCTTTAAACAATGTTTTTGAAGATAGAAATATATACACACATATTAGCAAATGATAAAAGCCAGTAAAGTAATGATAGTTTTAGACTACATTAGGCAGTTCAGGCAAGGAATGCATGACAGACAATCCTGACTAGTTAAATTTAGTATCAGATTGTCTTCACTAGCATTATAAAAATTCAGTTAATATGCATAAAAACCAACAATCTAAAACGTAAATGTTGCTTTTAAAAATAAAGCCATGTTTTCCAGCGTATTTTCCCCATAGCTGCTATGTTTCTAAGGTATCCTTTACAAACAAACCATCGCTAGTCTGCAACAGAAGGCAACTTACCATTTCTTATATGAAGTGCAAATAAACACTGAAGAATTGCAGACAGGCATTCAACTATGCAGATCCACTACATTTATTGTTTGCCTAATGTTTCACAGGTACCGTTGCTTGCACTGTACGAGTGTGATACGTACTAATACATCTGAGGTCTAAATAATACCCTCTTCTCTAGCAGCACCTAATCCATCCAGTAGGGGCTATTTGTCAAATTACCAATTGTAATTTAAATACTAGTATCATAGTGCTCTTCCATTTTGGAGTTCTTGAAGGAAAACAAAGAAGACAGGAATACAGATGTAGGTGGAAAAAAAAAAAAGGCACTTAGAATTCTAGAGGGTTGGTTGGGTTTTGTAGGGGTTGTTTCTTTGGTTTGGTGTTTTGTTTGTTTGTTGTTTATTTTGTGTTTGGTTTTTTTTTCCTAGTAAATGTATATAATTTAGAATATCAAAAAGGGAAGTGGGAGTCTAATTTAGGAGTTAGAAGCCAATGCTGCCTACGTAGTAAAGGCAGAGTTAAAGTGAAAAAGCACACAGTTTAGGCATTCTGACAACACTCCAGATTTCCAGTTGATTTTTTGTATTCTCCACAGGGAAAGCCTGGTTTCCTAATGTAAACATCTTAATTAGATACCTGAAGTTAGTCATTGTGCGTACTCTCCATGGTAACTGGATTTCAGTTTGCCACTTTTCAAAATAAAGCAAGGCTGCATCACAGATTGCTATGATGGACCCTAAAACAACTGAGGTTTAAAGTTACTTTTTGAGCTAACACCCAAGTCATTTTGGTTTTGTTCTTTCCTGTTTAGGGGTTTTTTCCTGATTTGTCATGGTTTTTTTTGAGAAGTTTCTTACAGTTTCATATATATATATATTGGTCTTAGCTTCTCATAACAGCTTTGATATGCATCTCGTTCACAAACATAGTTTTGATTTATGTAAAACATCAAGATACAGTTATGAAAATGTATTAATCATATCATAAAGAAGTGGCAATATTTCAAGATCCAGGTGCTTTTTAGTGCCATGAGTGGTTTTTTTATGGTTTAGGCTTCAAGTCAAGAGAGTCCAGATTACAGGGGAAAGTGAGTTACTTAGAGGCTGTTATTGTAGGAATATGTATGAGGTTAATTCTCAAGACCAGTTACATCCAGACTAGACATTTTCTAACTCAAGGTGATTACTGAATTAATGGTCATACTTTTAAAGACTGGAAACAGAGCCAACACCATTTCTGTTTTCTAAGTCATAACAGGAGGGCATAAATGTAAGTATCATATTAAAAATTCACATGGGAAAAGCTCTTATGCAAAGAAGGAGCTTATCATCCTGAGTCTGAGAGAACAGTGTAAGCCCTTTCGTATTTTCCTGGACTCTAGGGAAACAGACATCCTTATAAAGGTCAGCAGCATAACTTTAGCCTATATAAAAGAAGTAATTTTTGATACAATACAGTATATGTATGTATAATGGGAACACCACAGTTCTTCCACAGCTGAAATTAACAGGAATGGCTGAGTTGCTACAGCTATTTCTTGGTATTAATTATATGTTGCATTTCAAAATTATAGAATCTATCAGCAAATTCTGTGGAGTCATTATGTTATCATCAGCCAAATTACATTTGACTGTTGCTGCAGGATCTTTATTTGATTGGATAGATGTTTTTACTCTGTTCTAAAGATACTGTTTACATTTTAAAAGCCACTTTGGTTACTTTGAAGCACAAAGCTGAATGGCTTTTAATCTAATAAATGCTCAACCAGAATTATTTTTATGAGAGTAAGGTAATAGTCCGAAGCCAGTCTTTCTTCTACATCTTGTTCCTTAACATGTATTAACTAGCACATATGGAAAAAAAAAGTCTTGTGAAATAAATGGACAACAAGTTAGACTGCGAATTAAGAAGACTTGCACTAAATCACGTAAATCCTTTCGAAGGTACCGCACACACACCACTGGCCCACATTTAAAATTTTCTTCTTGTGAAAGATTACAAGAATAAACTAAACTAGTGAAACACTGTTATTTTCACCAAAATCCAAGAGCTACAGTTGTGCTTTAATTCACTTCCCCCCGCCCAAAAAAAACCAAGACATAAAACAGGTTCTTTTATCAACAGGCAGATTAGAAACACCATCTCAGTGACCCTATTCACCACCTGAAAAAAAGATACAAGTGATGTGGGGACACTATACAACAGAGGAGTAGAACACTTTCTCATCTAGTTTCTTGTACTGCAGAAGCGGTCTGAAGATTGTTTGCTTTCCTTTTCTACATGTGGATAGTCACAAGCAGACCCTTTTTACACTACAAGTATCCCTCATCACTGGACTTCCAGATTTTAGTCTGTTTTGCAGGATTTGGTCACAGACACCTTCACATCAGTTTTTCAACTTCATTAAAGTACGTAAGCACTCTTCACTTGTGTACAAAAAAGTGATGGACCAGGTACTATGACTCAGCTCTGATTTTACAAAGCAGTATATTTCCTGAGCAAGTTACAAAAACTTGAGACAGAGGGTTTACAATACGAAAACTGCCAGAGTGTGGGCAATAGTAGCAGAGGTGGTCCCAACAGAACCAGAAATATAGCTTATGATCCTCTTCCTAACTCCTTTCACTTTCTTAAGACACAAGACTGTGAAATTACAGAAATTTTATATGAAAACCTGGTCCCTGTGAAAGTCTCATGTATTAACAATGTATGACACAGTCAAGCAACAGTTGTCGGAAACAGACAACCTCTATGCTTATAAATTAATTCAATATTATCTACATATTATATACTTAAATAATTACACAGGAAACAGGATTTCACATCGTTTCTAACCTTCTCAAGCAATATTAAATGTTTTCTGTCACACCTCCAAAATAGCATATTATACTTCGCAGGCACCACAATGTGTAATCTGTGAGACAGTCCTAGGTTCTAGTCTAAGCAAAAAATATATAAGTATGATATATGATACAATGTGTCCACTTGTACAAGCCTGTAATTTTTAGTGAACAATACAATCCTGTTTCTATCATAATTCTATCACTATTAGAAGAACTAATTTACAATCAGATTTATTTCTTTTCAAAATTCACAGTGATAGAGCATCATCTACAGACTCAAGAGCTCCATTCCTGCCCACAGCCTAGAAAAGCTCCATACTCGGTTAATGAACCTCGTAGACTAGAATCTCTTTCATTTGCTTTACCTGGCATGTGCATTACAGTATTATACAGATTCAGATCCCTTCTTTTTCTATTTCATTACTGAATGCTCCCCTGCGTTTTATATGCAGCACACACTATAAATCAACCAGGGTAAATGTATGTAACAACCGGGTGCATTCAAGCTTTCTTCTTTACCCCTAAGCACTCAGCAGCTTACTCCTTGATGGAGCATAGCAGAACATCTGTGGTGGCCTTCGCTTAGATTTATTTTGCCAGATTTTCATTAAAACAGTGACTCAATAAAAATGTTGCTTATTCTAATAAAGCTCTTTGGAGCTTTACAAATTTGCATTTAATAATCTTTAATGTCATTACAGCATTAATAATCTGTGCCTAAATAGCAATAAAACTTTACCTTTTCTGGTTTATGAAAGAAGATTCATAAACCCATGATTTTCTTGTGACTCAGCTTTAATGCACCATAAATAGAGACACAAGCAGGAAAGCTGTATCATGCCACAGACTTGTATAGATTTATGGCTAAATCCTCTGTTAGATATCTCTTGTTTCAGAGATTAAATATATACAAAGCAATAAAACTTGAGTTGTGAATAATCATACCAGGAAATAAATGAGACTGATCTTCATTAAATGAGTAAGACTTCACTACATGGAAGATTTCTGCTTCCTTTGGCAGCCTAAAACTTTTCACCTTGGGGGAAATAAAAAAAGCAAAAAAAAAAANAAAAAATATGATGGTGCCTGGAAACGGGAAACAAACCAAAATAAGTCCTCAGCTGAATCCTTCACTGATACATGTACTGCATTTTCTACAAATACTGTCTTAGGAAATGTTTGTCATTTTAGGCTACCTATGGGTTTTGAGAATGTTACCTGTAAAAGACATTTGCAGTAACACCATTCCGGAACAAAACAATCATTATTAGAATTGCAGTAATGCCAATTTAAAGTCTGTGTGTGTGGAAATAACCACAAAACTGAGATTCTATTTAGTCTTTCAGAGCAGCAAAAAATTTTGGCCAAGCCATGAAAACGCAGGTTCAAACTCTGCTTGTGATCCAGTGGTCTAAACAATAGTCAGGCTTGTTAGGATATCTAGACAATGAGCCTGAAAAAGTCAGACCAATACCTTGAAATGACGAAAAAGCAGAAAATCCAATAGAAGTACATTTATTAACAGAAACCATAAGTTATTTTATTATTACTTCAGAAATTCATTCTCGTATGAATCCACGCAAATGTATGAAAACATGGTGAATTGTTGAAGTCTTACTAATTTTTGTGAATCATTATTTCCCAAAGCTATTAAGAAAATAATTTTTCACTATTATAGGAAAAAGTCTGAAGATCACAACATGTGAAGCACTAGATGTACGTCAGATTGAGGATTAACTATCTTGTCTAACTCTCCAAAGACAAACTAAAGACCTGGTTTTTTTATTCATCCGTCACAAAAGGAAAATAAAAATCAGTGGTTATTGTCACTGTGATACATGCATACAATACAGCCCTGATCCTTTGATTAATGCAAAGTAAAAGAAACAAGAACAAAAATCAAAATGCACCTCTGGAAGTATTTTCCAGATGATAATATAGGACCCCACCTGTTCTGCTAAAGAACATGCCAAAACTTCACAGCTGTTTCAGTGTAACTACTGTCACTCAAAACCAATGCTTCTGAAAATGCTATTGCTTGACCCCTCAGCTTGAGATTCCTTGACAAAGGACGTAATTTTGAGAAAGTGCTGAGCACTCTCCTTCTATAAAGCACACAGCCTCAAAATACCTAAAAACATTTCAAATTCTACTTTGAAGACAAATAGCCATTTTTAGTAGTGTTGACCTAACACTTCATTATGCATGTTTTTTCTGGCATTCAGATGAAAGTAATGGGCTTATTTATGATTACTTTCTAATATAAATTTATGATCAGCGTTAGTTAATTTACTGGAAATCAAAGTGCTATGTCTGTGATCACTTAATTGCGTGGTACCGTCAGGCTCCATTTTCTTTCCACTTTTCATCCACAAGGTGTCCTTAACTTTTTAATGGGCCTGTTTTTTCTTCTCTATATTCAGTTCTACTCAGTTTCTATCTGATTTTCCTATAGTTTGCACACTGTTTCATTTAAAAAACTCATTTATACAGGAAGATTACAAAGGATCTCAAAATGGATGGAGAAAGTTTGTACAGTTAAGTTTCATGAACAGAGTGAGAGGATGATAGTGGTAGTCCAACAAGAATCTTTCCTCCCCTACCTTCCCTGCTTCCAGTCTGAGTCTAATTGAGGTTTTACAGAGGGAGATGAAGTTGACCACTAGTTTAGAACTGCAATTCTGGCTTTTCAGAATAAGGACGCCAAGAAGGGCCCACTGAAACAAACTCTGTGGTGTTGGTTGCACAACCATTTGTAATACTCATACTAAATTGTCAATGGACAGTATGTTAAAAGAAATCTGTAACAGTCTTGGCAGCAGAGAAGGCTTCTGTTTCTTCTCTTAGACTAAAATAAGAAGCTTAATTGACTTATAGTCTGAATTTATATTTGGTGTGTGGCAACACGTCCTCCCAATTGGCATAATTTGGCACACATTTTTGAACATGGAAGCACATGGTATTTGAAAACCGTTAACTCCCACAGTACTGAATGTACTTTATTTTCTGATCTGACCACTCGTGTTACAGTTAATACTTACCAACTTGACGCTTTATCTTTCAACAGGATCACACCTGAAATATCAAGGTCAAGATGGACCGAGAAAAAGTGTCAGCAAGAATACCTTCACAGAAATGGCAATATATCCATGATCTCTGCTCATTTAGGACCAGAATCTGAAAAAAATTAACTTAAAACACAAGCATCTTGTAGACATACACATTACTTGAGTAAATGTCCATTTCTTCTTCCTCCCTTCAGGGATTTCTCTTGATATAATAGACAACCATGTCACAATTCTCTGTGATGTAGAGTTTGGGTCAAAGACAAAACAGACGCAAGACCTGGCTTTGTAATTCCATCCTTTGGGGTTTTTTTTGTTGTTTTTGGTTTGCTTTGTTTTGTTTTGACTTTTTTTTTTAAACTAGTATTGAAATTGTTGGGCACAAATGTTTTAGTCTCTTAAAAGTTAACATTTTCCTGGATACTAAAATGTTAGTCAGTCTTCACAGGAAATGCAATTGGATTAGAGAACCCCGTTAGATTATGCTTGCTGCTTCTCCTGAAAATGATGTTCTATGCTGAACTGAATGAGACCTTACTTCCGTGTCGTACTGTGAATGACAACAATTTGGTATTCATAGAATCATAGAATTATTTTTGTTGGAAAAGACCTTTAAGATTATCGAGTCCAATCATTAACCTAGTGCTGCCAAGTCCACCTCTAAACCATGTCCCTAAGAACCTTATCTATATGTCTTTTGAGGAAGCATACAAGATTCTGACACTCATGTTCATCGAACATGATGGTGAAAAGACCTGCATTGAAAGTATTCACAAAACTGATTTTTTGATGAGTTTTCTGTGTTTTGACTGAAAAAAGAGTCCATGATGCTCAGAACACTTGACTTGCACATAAGAGACTGCAAACATCAAGCTGGCAAACACTGCTCTGGATAAGGCAAAGCATCAGTAAAGACAGAGCTAGTTCAAGCCAGAAACATAAATAACTGACAAAACAGATACCTTAAATTGCGACAAATTATAAACTGTTCGTGCCGAAAGAGAAATTTCAAATGCCTATGAGTTCTCAGCAGATTCATTATCACAGTGAAAGTTTATTTATTTATTTATTTATCATTAGGTCAGCTACATCAAGAATCAAATTGGTGGAAAAATTACTTAGCTTTCTTATGAAGTTTTACAGTTGATCATTATTCGTAAAAATATGCACAAGTGGTCTACATTTTACAAAACAGGGAAAAGAGAAGTAGGGAACTCTATCAACAGAATAAACAGATCTGTGAGCAGCAGAGACAATGAAGCCTCAACTCCTGTGGCTTTGTCAGAACTTTGGGTCACTCCGTATGAAACACAGAGTTCCCCTCACTGAAGCTTTTCTCATGATTGAGGGATACGTACCCTCATGTTCTGGTTCATAATATCGCAGTTGTCTTATACTTTGTTGGGACATCTATTTAGGTCTCTCTCCTTTCGTCAGTATATTATTGTCACAATAACCTGATCACATCTAAACTTTCACCTGTCTGTCAAATTTCCTTGCCATTAAGAAACCAGTTCAAAAACTATTTGTGGTGAAAGAAAAACATAATGTCGTCATACACATCTAATTCCTGAAAACTGAATTAAAATGTCACAGAAGTGTAACAGCCTCTAATCAGCTTTCTGTAAAGAAACAGAAAAAAAAAGTACCAATGTGATTAATTTCTGATTATTGTTAATTTCTACTGTAAGAAAGACAGCACCCTGATACCTCAGCAACCACCTGTGTTTCTGTTATTTAAAAAATCTTTTCAGTTAATTATGATAACAAACAAAACTCAAATTCATTCTTTACACTATTCTTCTCAAAATCCACATATGACACTCTGGGAAGGTGAGAGGACATCACAGGTGTAATGGACACTTTAAAGCATTCATCAAGGTGAGGAAAGTTAGAAAAGCAAGTGTCACAGTTTGAGAGCAAGCTGGCAGTGCAGAGATACAAAATCACTGTAATCACAGGTACAAGCTGTTTTTCAAATTATGATGAGACCTCCCTGCCCCATAGTGGGCACAGGGTGGGTGAGGGTCCCAAGATCTCACCTCACAGCTCGTACTCGTACTCCTCCTCCAGTCTCTTGGGCCACCCCTTAAGTGCCCCTGGGGCCTCTCCCCCAGCCACCCACACACAAGAGTCACTTACAGGACCAGCAGGGGATACCCCATGCTGACTGCTCTGTTCAGATCCCCTCAGGGCCTGGTGACTGGCAGAAGTTACATGGGCCTACAGGTGATGTCCACAACCTCCAGAGCGGGTGGTGGTGGGGCTGCCGGTGCTCTTGCAGCCGTGGCTCCCCAAAGCCTATTGCCCAGTAGGGCTGCCAGTCAGCCTCAGCTACATCCGAATTCATAAATATAAATGGCTACATTTCCTTTTAACATTGTAACAAATCTCAGCCTAAGGTTTGTCTGGGAGGGTGCTGAACTGATTGAATCTCTGCCACTTTTTTTTTTTTTTTTTTTTTTTTTTTTTTTTTTTTTTTTTTTTTTTTTTTTTACGTTGGTGTGATATTCTTTCACTCCAGCCTATTTTGAACATAGCATTATTTGAGTTCGTAATGCATCATGTTTGCAATCATTAAAAAAAAAAAAAAGAACATGCAAAGCAGGCAAATTTTACAGCAGACATTTTTAGTTCTGCTATTTTTGATGAAAGAAACAAACATTATAGAAAGAAAAAGTCACTTTGTAAGCAACTTCCCTACTAATACAGCTTTAACACACACCCCTCCCCCCTCAAAAAAAAAAGTCTTTATATACTTTAAACAGTATCGTACAGTCATCATATGAAGCTTCACAGATATAATATTTATGAGGCTGCAAGGTAGATACGAGCCCTCCCCTCATCAGAACTTTAAGTCATCTCTGTTCTTATTGCAATAGAAGAAAACACTGCATAAAAAGCATAAAACCGCCTGTAATCTGCTGAAAGTAGGATCTCAGCATTATGCATTGGAAAATGAACTCATTTTAGTTGATTAAATGCAGCTGAACAGAACATTTTTGTTTACTAGCAACAATAAACAAATGTTATAATTCTCATAATATATATGATACAAGAGGTCATAATTTTTCTAGACATGAGGCCTTTATTATAAAGCCTCCTCTTATGTACCATGATAGTTGAAGTAAAAGTAATAAAAATGTTGTTACCAGAAAGGAGATAGTTCCCTTGTGGTGTTTGTGGCTTTGTGTTGGAGGGGATTTTATAGCAACAGTAAAAGATAAATACATTTGCCATTCAAGTGAAGCAATGAAATAAACTAGCGACAGAGTGGTGGTCTTCATTTAAATAATTCATAGGCTTTGTTGGTAAAATTGCTAACTTCATCTCAATTCAATACCCAAATATCTGTTCATAAAAAGTCCAACAATCAGACATGTATTTGGATTCTAAGTACAAACAGCAATACAACCTTTGGTTTCACTCTTATATTCTCACTAGAGAAGACCACGCTATTCTAAGGTACTTTTCAACATGATTATTTAGAGCTCTGATTTTTTGCTGTTGGACTCTGTAGCCCTTTTTTACTGCAAAGAGCAGCTAGGCTGTGTGCCAGACCTTGTTGATCAACAGCGCTCAATAGCGCTCTATCTTCAGCAGAAATGCCTTGAATACTCATTTTGTCTAATATAATTAAAGACACTTCCTTACTGTAAATGCAAAACAATCCAGAGTAAAGCTTCCTGAAAATAGGTGGAACACCTCTCCCTCACATTCATACATTCACTCACACCAAGTTTTCACTCTTGCATGTTGTTTTCTTATTAGTAACACAAACATCCAGTGCTAAACGAAATTCTTATTTTTGCAAGCAGTTGTTAGTGCTTCAGTAACATACGCATCAAGACATGTTCATCAACTCTGACTGCAAAACAGAAAATTGAGCAAACATGCTATGTTCTTATTCCAGTCTCTTTTGAATTTAATACCACAATACAGATGTAAAAACTGTGGAACATACAAGAGAATTAGAACCAGTGGTTTTCATTTAAAATCACAAACAAACAGAAGTAAAACTCCACATTTCCTTTTAATATTCATCCAAGGATGAAAAGCTCTGTCTTGCAAAACATCACAGAAATTGGTTTGAGGTTCTACCTGTATCGCGTTATACAAGTTTGGTTTTTTTTCTAAGCTCTGCAGCAATGCTGATAATTTAATTCTGTACACCTTCTGGAGGGGTTATTTTCTGAAGGAAAGACTTACTGCTAACTGAGCCTAGCATGCAGAGAATGAGCTTCGTGCCTCAAGAAACTACTACAACCCGTGAGGGATAGGTTTGAAATATTTATGAGAAAACTTAAGCCAGAGGTGTTTCTCTTACATATTATTAGTTTAAGTTGGAAACCCTTCCAATATTTATTGCAGAAACAGCCAGCAGTTCCCCATTTTTTATTCTTCAAGCACACTCTCTTTAAATGCAGACGTGGAAGCTGGCGAGCTCAGGTGGTCATTTCATACACTGCATAGCTGTGGTGTTCAGAATACCAGCCTGAACAACCAGCCTTCTCCTGAAAGCAGACAATCCCGCCACAGCATACTGCCAAAATGCTTTTAGGTTCATTTATGGTTTTCTATATGTCACAGAAATTACAAACCTAGAATTAATGTTGCTCCACTATAGTTCAAAGAGCATTTTCCATTACAAATATACTGCAATCTGACACCGTATATTAGGTAGTTCTTACCATTATAGAATGTCTTAATTTAGTTGCTATTTTATTTCTTGTAAATGCATTATCAACATCCTAACTGGTTACCTTTAACTTAGAGTTGCTAATCAAAAAGGCATAATGCAGATTTCCATCACCTCTTTCTGTTCATACATTGTTTATGAAACAAAGACTGTCTTATTGGAACTGTCATAATCCTTTCTTTTTCCTGAAATAATTTTTATAGAAATGACTATTTCAACCCATAGCCCTTGATCCTGCAATTCGATATTAGTGATGATCCCATGAACCAATGTACCCTGTTAAAGTCAGTGTGACTCTGCGTTTTCACTGTCCCACACAAGCAGCCTGATTGCAGGATCAGGTCTGGAGGATGCAAGCTATTGAACACAGATATCAGCCTGACTCCATTTCTGCATTTTGCTGCATTTGAACATTTTGACTGATAGGTTAATTTTTTCTGGTTCCTAAAGGACTACTAAGAATGACCAAAATACCCATACAAATGGTTTCTGCGTCAGCACTCACATGAACCTGCAAGGTGGCTTAACAGAGTTTGCATTCCAGTGTTACTTCAGGGACTGAATTCATCTGAATTAATTTATATTCATTTGTGGAAGTGAATATAAACCAATGGTGAATATCACTAAACACAATGCAGCACTTAACTGATTGAATATTTGTGATTTTTATAAAGTACTTTTTACTACCGCTTCTTTGTGAAAATGCAGTACTCTCAGAGAGACTTTCTTTCCTAATACTGAATTAAATTCTCTCTAGAGTTCACATTAGAAAGAAATACAGATGTACACTCCCCATCTTTTCTCTGTTTCATCTCCAATATGCTCATTTTTTCTAACAAAATAGCAAATAAAGAAAAATACATTTAGCACATAATTGTCAGAAATCACATTTCAGAATTATATCCGCCTAATTAAAGGTAGCATTTAGTACCTCTTGGAGCTACAGTTTCGGCCTGTCTGCAGATGTGCTGGCAACAACTCATATTTTGAAGGAAGCCTTTGTCTACAGACAGGCTATTGGCTCCTTCTTTTGCTGTCTCCTTTTCTTAATACAAGCTTGTGCTCTGCAAAACTCAAAAGGTTACTAGGTAATGCCCATACAACATATGCTCCCCTCACAGTAACGTGGGTAACAATATAGAAATTTGAAGTCATGGTAGTCACCTAGTTTCAGGAAAAAAAACAATATTATTAGAATAAAAGAGTTACTGGCAGTGACTAGTGAAATCTCTTCTACATTTATTTGTCCACCTAGTGTTAAAAAGCTTTGAAAATGTTTTGGAAAATATACTGACTTAGCTCATCATATATCAATAATCTCTGAAGAAAACCTTAAAAGAATATTAAAATTAATAGTAGAGTTGGTGGTTTCAAAGGAAAGTACTGCTTAGTAATAAAAGTTGACAGGTAAAAGTCAACACACTTTGATGTTGCCCCAGTCAACAAAACAGTAACAAAATAAGCACTTGCTTCAACATAATACAAACTCAACAAGACGACTACATCTGTGGCATATTGAAATACTGCAACTTGGTTGACAAAGTTGGGCTGTTTCTATTAAAATACAGCATTATGGAAGTCATAATGCAATTCTGAAATGTACAGTCCTTGAAATACCACTTATTTTCTTTTGATGTCAATGCTGGTACAGTTTCTACTAATGCAATTGACAGAAGTCCATTTCCAGCTTCAAATACTCAAATAGAAGATTTTTAAACCAGTAATTTTAATCAAACAAGTTAATTTTTTCAGCTTCCATTCCGCAGAAGAATTTCCTGAAGTACCACTGTTCTGTTGCGATGGCATATTTTACACTACAGTTAGGTGTTTAAAGCATCTGCTTACCACACTTGTGGGTGTTGAGACTATCATCTCAAAAATCAGACCACTGCAGCTTCAGAGTTCAGATTTAACCAAGGATAGCTGGCATTCTACTGCTTCCTCTGGTGATAGATGTAATGCAGCTAAAAGCACATGATACTATTCATCAATAGATTTAGTCATGAGAGTCGAAACTACATGGCTTTTTTCTGTTTCTAATCAGAGTTCTTGGCTGAAATAGTCCTCTCTACAACTGCAACAGGAAGTTCAGTAAATCTTTTGGAGATATCCTGCACCAGAAGGACACATATCATACATAAATCCATATTATCTCATTTCCAAGCAAAAAATGACAGTTCTTCAGAAATTACTTGTCATTTGTGAAATACACAGGTACAATCTTTTCTTATATCTGAACACTAATTTCATTTTTTTCTTTCATAAACACACACTTTTGTTGCTTTTCCTAAGTTAAGCTTTCAGATTTGTTTTTCATTTGAACATTTATACCAGAAACATAATCAAAATTAATGTTAACAAAATGTTGTATTAGATAATTTACACATATTTTTCCATAAGAACACAAATTGTATTAATTTACACAAATTTTTCCTTAAGTATAGGTGATAAAATTTCTATCATTCTCTACGCTGAGAAGATATCACCTTCTTCATTAAAACTTGTTTATATTTTTAATCTCATGCTATCCTAATAGATTACATATAGAGACAATCATACATATGTCATATATATGATGATTATATATATTCTAGGTAGTTCTGAGCAAAGCAAAGTTGAAAAAGTTGTTTATCTCAATCAACATAATGTCACACAGCATGGAACAAGGACTTGTATGTTATCTTTAGAAGCGGCTATTCTTGCCCAGGAAATGTAAAAAAACACCAGATAAAAATGAAAACTCATGGACTCCGTGTACCCATAGACTGCTAAACACTCTGTAAAGACACTAATAATGCCTCTCTGGATCAAAGAGAAGAGACGGACTGTGGAGCTTGAATGGAAAGCCATATCTGGTAAAGTATCTCCCATTAACCATCAAGGATCTAGCCAGTCTGAACAGGACTTTGCATAGGTAAGTATCAATCTACAAGGCATTTTCCTGGAACAGAAGAAGATACAGATATGAAATTCCTCGCAAAATACCTGTACCTATTTTGCTTGTTCAAATGCAGGAAACATTATTGATTTTGAGGCAAGCCAACCATATTGAACGTGCGTCATTTGCATTCTGTGTGATGCCTGGCACTGAAGAAAAGGCTATGAATGCAGCAGTTTGTACCAGTGGGAAACACTACAGAAAGGCAGTGAGCTGAAATCCAATAATAAATTTTCACAATAACAATACTTGGGAGTAATATTCTAACCACAAACATTAAATATTTGTCACTGGCTAGTGTAACAAAAATATGGCTAAGTCACAGCAAAACACACCATCTTGTCCTCTGAAAGCTAGATATTCTCAAAGATAAGCATCCAAATAATGCAGAGTGTTCAAACAAATAATAATTTCGTAAGTGTGATTAAAAATGTGATTTACTAACACGTGTTTCATGTCCAAATCCTATTGACTTCTAGGCCTTTTTACTTCGATGTGTTTAATATAATAAATCACTGTTGTCAACACATAAGCATAGCCCCATACAAATAGCCCCATACAAGAATCAAGCAAGCGGTTCCATTGTTTGCTAGCTTTATGCCATTTGCATTTCCCTAGCTTTATGCCCTTTGTCTACTAAGCTTTCTGTCTCCCTGCTTATAAGCTTAGCATATGGTCATTTGCCCTATGAAACCTGGCAAAAGAAAACAGATGTTGCAATTGCATGTAACTGAGGGCACAACTGGTCAGACTACTGCAGCCAAAGAATGTGTCACAGCTCAGCCCTTCCCCTGCCTTCCCCTCAACAAGGACATTAATTTGGATCTCTCATCTATTCAGCTGCTGATATTCATAAAGCAAGTAGAAAAGTAATTATCTCTGTTACCTTCCCCACCCACTTTCAAACTGGCCAATAGATTCAGAAGTTACTGAGGGAGAGAGAAAGCAGACATGAAAACAGTAATTTAGTATGCCTCATTTCCTTCACTGTCAAGAAAAACGGAAGATAAATATGATAATAGAATGTGTATCAAGATAACCAAGCCTGATATCTTGCAAGCATTTTCACTTAATTGGAACTACTTACATGAAGATAGTGATATTGTAAATTATCATTGGAAGGAGAGGAGGTTTATTGTCCAGCATTTTAGAATACAGTGCCATTAGAAAAATAGCATTGGCTTAAACTCTTCCACTCTATATCTCACGAACTATATCACGAGTGGCAGAAATATTAACATTCAGAAATGATGAGAATTCCCAGAATTCTTGTTCCTACTATCCTAAATATAATGTTGTTATAAATTACTGCTAATCCAACATTTTTGTATCCCAGTGAAAACATGAATGTAGAAACAGTGACCATTCCCCTGTAAGTTTCCATTCTCAAATGGCTGTTACACAGATACTTTATTTTTATACGAAATGGCTAACTGTCAATAATAATGAAATGAGTATATGACATAGAAACATTTTGATGGCCAGGAATCTATTTTATTTCATGTAGAAGCTTTTCATATTAAGTGTAACCAAGGAAATAGAATAAACTCTGAGTGTCTAAGTTGTTATGGTCTGAAGTTGTCCTTGAAGAAATAAGTTAGGTAACTACAAATAACATGTGTCTAGCATATACTATTGATGAAGATACTAGATATCTGTGATAACACCATGCAATCTGCCTCTGCAATTACAGAAAGTTTTATCAATGTGAGACTTCAGATGAACTCTTAATTTCCTCTGTGTTAAAGTACAGGCAGCATCTTCATTATATATATATATATATATATATATTCAAGTAATTGCCTTCATTTGACCCTTCTGTGTGTCAGGTGTAAGTTTTTTAAATTATTGACCCTGCTATTCCAACCTCACTTTAGGAAGCCAAAGATATCATCTTTCAAATTATTTTTCCCAAGATAAATAGTAATATCATATCCTTAGGTGTTCATCACACAATACAATAGTGGATTCTAAAGAAGAAAGCAAAGATAAGCTTCATGGAGGCAGCCCAAAGTCAGTTTTAGACGGACAATAGGTTCAAAAACAGACTTTATTCTAGCTGGAAAACTGTAGCACATAAACCAACTAGAAACAGAGTTTATACAATATTTAGCACTCCAATAACATAAAGTACATGTTCAGATATCAGTTGAGGAAGTTATTCGGGAACGACAACATAAGAATAATGGGGATCCACAACACGCACTCATACACCCACAAGAAACAAAAACCAGAGGCCTCTCACTCCAGGGTACCCACAAGAAATAATCACTTTGCCTGGGTTAGGGGAGGGCTCACACTTGCCTGGGTTAGGCAAGGACTCATTCAAGGATATATCCAGTAAATAACCACTCACCACAGGAGGAGGTGAGGCACTCTCAGTCTTGGGAAGTCTCCTTAGATGGTGTCCCAGTCTAAGGGGAGAGCTCCAGTTCACAGACCAACTGGTCCTAGAAGACCACTCAAAGGGGGTCTTCAGCGGGGACCCCGTTTTATCACCCAGTCAGATCTGGCTGTGGTCATTACAACATGGTCCAGAAGCTTCTCAGCTTCTGTGGGCACCTCCTTTGTTGAGGACCCTGTCAATCAACTGAGGGTCCCACCCCTCCTTCCCCCCAGCTGGGTGGACATGAAGTCACCCAGCCCCCAGTGGGGACAATGTGACTGTCAGCACCTTGGCGCCACCCTCACTGTGTAGGTGGGGACAGGCACAGTGGGGCACAAAAGGGGCTAAGGAGCCATCAACTGCCCTATTGAAGGCTCCGGATCTCAGGGGGATGTGCAACTGCCACAATAAGTAACCCTTATTATGAAATACACACACACAAAGATATTACCTTTTGAGAGTAATGCATAAGAATCTGAGTGTAAGTTGCATATGACTGTCAAGCTTTCAAAAAGCAGTGAAGATTGCCTTCTGCTGAACATATCCAAAAGGCTGGGATATTTGATTTGTCATTGATTTATGACATTGTCAAGATATAAACGTAGAGCATGATAACCACATTGGTTCCATATTCTGTGGAGGCTAAAAGAACTTCCCTGCCTGCATATAAACTCCATTTGTTACCAGCTGAACAGTATGCAGTAGAGTTCATCTTTACCGTGTGGGCGATTTCTCAAAACCTGCATTACAAGCAAAAGACCTCTCTGGGATGGGAGCCTTTGGGAGAAAAAAATAATAATTTGCATTAACTTTTCAAAGGTTCCTCTTCTGTTATAGGGAGAAAAACATGCATAAATTCAAAACACCATTATTTCTCTGGTCATAGTCCAACATTTCTCTTTAATCTTCCTCCCAACTTTCCCCCTGCAAAATGATAGGAAAGAAAGAAAAGAAATCCAAAAAAACACAGCTTTTTTCTTTTGGAAGTAATTTGCTATTTGCATATTCCGTATTTAAGTAGCTTTTCCAGAGGCTCTGTGGTAGAAAAAAAAATGTATGTATGTAGGTATTTATTTAGTTTTATTTTTACTTTCCACTCTGATATTTTATTCACATTTTCACATCTATCTTCTACCAAATAGGAAGGAATTTTCCATCAAATAAATTATAGTAGAAAATAAATGCCCACTTCTCTTTTTTTTTTTTTTTTTTAAAATCTTATAATGTAAAAAGGCAGCTGGAAGCTGGTATTTCCAAAGAGCATAATTTTTTTCTCTGCTGAATCTTGTCAGATTCTTCTGCAACATATTACAAACAAGCTGACTTAAAGGCTGTGTGAGCTCTGAATAGTGTTAATCTATTACATGTGAATAAAGTCCTAAATTTGTTTTGATTTTTTTTTTTATTATTTATTCTTTCCTTCATAGATGACCAGAAAAATAAGCTATGCCTCTCTGCTTTTCTGGATCACACCCAAAAGCCACTTGAGTAAAAGCATGCAGGCTAGAATATTCTGTTTGCATTCACAATGCAAACTCTTGGAGCACGCACAGCCCAGTTTAAAAAAGATTGTAACTTTGAGGTGTGATGCCTCTCCAGTCTGGCTTCTTATTCATCCACGCTATCTATATCCCATAACACTACCATATGGTGCTACGTGATGTGCTCTGCCCAGTTCGTGCTGTCGCCCACCCTGCCTCACAGCTTTTCACACAGCTTTCCCAGTGCCTGTCTGCATGACAGAAAGGAAAGTAACCTGCCTGATATTGAGAAGATGAATCCCTGTAGAGGACTCTGAGGCCAAGGTGTATTACCATCCCTGGGTCTAGGATCAAGTTCAAGGTCACAAAGAGAAAGGAAGAAGGCAGAACTCTTTTTGGCATGTGGACATGTGGAGGTGACTGGGAGTTAAAGCTCCTCTGCCCCAGACAGAGACACAATTTTCAAGCACCTTATGCCTCATTTCTGGCAAGGCATGAAAAATATCATTCTCGTCCATGAAAAAATATCACTTTCTTCACTTGCACAGAAAGATTCAGGCCTTCCAGAACAGCTCTCCTTGGACCTCAGCACAGCTACCTAGAGACCACCTGAATGCTGGAGACAGAGGGCTTTACAAAATAGCTATGCCCAGTCCCTTCTAGCACACTCATGCTGCTGCAGCAACTCCAGGGCTTTCCAAGACCTTCTCTCTGCTGTTCATGGTCTCTTCCTACAAAGGCCATCTCTCATGCAAATCCATGCTGAATACAATTTAAAAATTGTTTAATTTGTTTGTTCAGAAATATACACACTAAGTTCCAGCAATTCCACAAAGGGAGAATATTTCTCAGGAACAGCTTTGATGGACCAAGAGCAATTCTCTCCTGACTACATTACATCCCGTGACCCTTAGAGTCATTCTTTTGGAAGAGTGAAACAGCTTTTGTGAATTATGTTAGCCAAAAATCGTTTTCTTTATGCATTGCAACACAAAGGCAAGGCTGCCAGAGAAAGGGTAGGAAGGGCAGCCTTGTTCAGTCTGGTCTTCATTAGACATCATTTTGTCATTAAGTAAAAAAACATTTCTTTTTCTCTTTACATGTTCACATCGCCTGGCCGTGGTCAGCACTGGAGATAGCTTGGAAAGGTATGATTTGTGTTGGCAAGAGGGCGGCCAAGCTAACAGAAACTACAGTTAATGTACATAGCAGCTGCTGAAGGACAAAATGGCATCTGCTGTGCATATTAGGTCTGCACCACACTACCTCTGTGCTTGGTGATAGTGTCTCAGGCTCTAAACAGATGGTTGCTATGCAGATTCAGGACATCTATCAACCCTGGTCTTGGAGCACAGCCAGTAACAGCAGCGCAGGAATCCTAGGTGGGCAACCAGACTTTCTGTGAAAGGTATTAAGCCAGAGGCTTGCAGATGCTGTAGCAGATTTCTCATTTTCACTGTCAGGGTGAAGCAGGTTCTCACTGTAATTCTCATCTTTCTTCAGGGACAGTTTGACAGAGTTATGTCTGCAAGAGACAAGGGCCAACCCCTCTAGAAGGCACCTATTTCTAGTGTGGTACCACTAAAGGAGTGAGCTCTCCCACAGAGCCCTTTTAGGAGTTGTGCTATGTGTGTAGTCCCCAGGAAATGTTGCAAGAGCACCTGCGCATTCTTGGGAAATGCATGTTGTTAGGCAGAGCGTGTGCTGAAGGATGCGATAGGAGTCAGTGGCCTTGGTATGCAGTAACTTGTGCAATCTGCCCTGGAGTATCCAAGACCCAGGCCACTTCAGCATAGATAGATAGATAGATAGATAGATAGATAGATAGATAGATAGATAGATAGATGTAGATAGACAGACAGATAGATAGATACTCGATGAATCTGGCCCCCAGGACTTGGATAGGCACATTCCTATCCACAGCTGTTTAGTTCAAAAGCACGACAAACAGCGAGATAATAACTCTCTGTGAAAAAGTTCAACACCTCAGCTCTGCTCCAAGGAAAACTCATCAGGCTCCCTGCAGAATCCTCCAGGAAAAATAACCATTATAACATTCATATTATTACTGCTTTTAAGGCTGAAAAGCAAATTAGGTTATCAAGGTCTTTCTTCTGTAGGGAAAGGGGAAGGAAAAGGGGAAGGCAGTTTCTATTAATTCACAAAAAGATGGAGAGATCTGTATAGACCTGACTTTTTTCGGGTTTTCAAGTTACAGCTTAGTCTTACTCAGTCAAACACGGAATTGTTCAAGGAGAAGATTCCAATGTTTCCTTTGGAGGAAAATTTGTTTTACAGCAATGGAGAGGAAAGCTAGTCAGAAATGGCTGGAAAGTTTTGTGTCTTAAGCACGTACACTTTTACAGCCCTGTAAGGCTGTAAGCCCTTTCACAACCACTTTTCTCCTTCACCCTCTGACAAGATGGGGTTGTGATGCTGAGGCAATAAAATGGCAAAGCTATAGAGACCAGCTCTTTGAACAACAGACCCTCTGTTTAACAGAGATATACTACTCCAAACCTTCGCCAGAATAACAGAAGGCAAAATGGAAAAGCACCATGAAAAATGTGCCTATGCTGCTAAAAGATTTTTAGTCAATGATTAGCTTAAGTAGCTTGAACAAAAGCAAAGTGAATATTTTAGCGTGGCATCTTCTTAATTGGGATCCCTGAGAACATTCAGGAAAATGCAAACAAAATGAGTGAGGATTTATTCTGAGAACAGACAGTTTCCCCTGTAATTTAAAATATGCAGAAGGTACTATTCCATTGCCAATATAAAATCTTGTCTTCCTTACTGGAGGCAACATGTCACATTCCCCCACTAAGTCAGAATAAACTTTCTTCTGAAGAAGAAGCATAGACCCCTGCCAATGAGGAAAAGAGGTCTTAGGACAATGTCACTGCAGTGTTGTAACCTGATCTTGCCGCTGAGAAAATACTGCACTCATTCTAGAGGTAGTAAACTGTATTTTTGGAGTAAAATACAAAAATTTAAAATTGAAGTATTTTTAAATGCTCTGCATTATTGCACTTACTAGGTTAACTCAGGAATTTCCATGCATGATCATACAGACAGACATAATACGTGTGCTATTTTTATCACAGTATGCACTCTAAATTTCATGCATAGACCAATTTACAATATGCATCATCTTTTGATTAACAGCTGTCTTCATCTATCAGTTTCCAGAGGAATGTGCCATGTCCTTAAAATAGGAAAAAGTACAAAAGAAACATAATAGTAGCTAGAGACACTCACTCTTAAAGAAAATGAGATTTTAGTACAAATCATTTACACAGACCAATATAATTTGTATAACTTTATTTCCCTGCATTAGTTTCAGTCCAGACCATCTAGTAACACATTGAAAAGGGCCATTCAGTAATTTCATACTTTAAAATGCAGGGATGATTGGATAACTATAGCAAACAGAGCTTCATACTGCATTGGTAACAATGGGAGTTCAGAATGTTGTTTCTACTAGTGGTCAATAGTATTTGAGGGGCTGGGAGAGTTGATATGCTAGCAAGAGTTATATTTCTCTTATCTGTGAACCCTACACCAAGTTAAAATCAAGGTACTGTGTGATTTTAAAATGCTCCCTTAGCACTGAGTTTGTAACCCTACATTTATTACTGTTCTCTTTCTCTCCACAGTTTATTTTATGAAGTTGATCAGCTCTTTCAATTTCTTCATCTTCTCTTCTGGACTAATTCAGTTCCCCTTCTGTATTTGTTCTGAATATTAACAACTACTCATCTCTCCTAGATCCTTCTCATTGCTGGTGCATCCATTCCTGAAATGTCTTCCTACCGTCAAATATTTTGTACTTCGCTACGGAAACAAAAAAGTAAAATGTGAGGTTCTGTTCAGGTTCAATATGACCAACGTAATTCAGTTTGGTTTAAACCAAGTGGTAATGTTACAAATAAGAACTTGTTCATTTGTGCTAAGTTTATACATAAACCGGAATCCTAACTCTGGCTTAAAGCATTGTCCTTTCTTCTACTTGCCATAGCCCAGCAGTAAATCTTTTACATCTTCTACTCCACCACTGGAATGAAAGACTAGGTGAGTTATAACAGACATGCACTATTAAAAGCTGTTTCTGCATGTTTCAGCCTGTTTGTTCCTCATCTTAAAAGGTGAATGAGTTTTTCTTTTATCTGAACATCAGCACTGAAACTGACCTTTGATTGGCTGATTTTAAAGCCTTTTAGGGCCATTTAGAATCCAAGGGGGCAAAAAAGTGAGGGATGAATGAGAGAAGGGCAGGTTCACTGTGTAACACCAACTCAGAGGATCAGCTGCTTATGATCCTGGGTCCAGCTCTGAGACCTCAGCCCAAGCTTCTGATGAGATTGCCTGACATGTGAGAAAATCTGTATAGCAGAGCCATGCAAGATAAGAAAGATAAAATTGCAGAGGTAAGACTGCTGAGATGAAGTAGTAGTAAGATTCAAGGAGAAAGACACCAACCTGAAAGGTATAGAATCTTGAAGGGAAAAAGAGGGAATTGACAGCAATTCAGTAACCTTGAGGATCAAATCATTTCAGGAAACAGTAGAAGTCTATCCCCCCCACCTGACTAAAAGCTGCCCAAATACCTTGTTAGCAAGGGCTTTTCAGGTGCCTAATTAGGAGCGGTAAGCATACTAATCCTTAGCATAGATGCTCATTGGTTATTACTCTTTATGATGTCTGTGTTAGAAAGTTGTGTTACACTTCTAAGATTTGTATATCCGACTAGCAGAGTCTCTGCACACAGTAAAAGTGATCTAGGTTGTTGTAAGCAGCCATGAGGGCAGCATAAATTATTCTAGAGGATTGTATCAACTACCAAAGCAGTCTGTAATTAGGAGACCATATAAACATAAATGAATATACTCAAGATACAAAGTAGATTTAAACAAATAAACAAACAAGCAAACAAAAGTCTACCACTACCAGCACCTTCATGAGGTAAACTACTAAGCTATTAATAGGTATTCTAGTTACTCAGTGCTGAGGTAACCAGATAACTAAAAGTTTGTAGTTGTGCAGTTGCCGAGTGTACTTATCACATGACTGTCTTCTGAAGACTGTGAATCCCCAAGCTTCACTGACTTCAAGATCATGACTGACAGATCTGTTTCCTGATGCCCTTTCCAAGATACTGTGGTGCTGAAGCTAAATCACCCTTCCATATTGAGAGCTACAAGCTTTGATCGATTCTTTTTTTTTCTATTCAGGACAAGCTGAACAGTAACCAAGTGAAAGAAGGTGATTAACAAAACACATTCACCACTTGGCTTTAAACCCTTGGCACAGAATGTAATAAGCTGTTAAGTAGTAAAGTGGCCTCATGCTAGCTGAGGCAGCTGAAGTCCATGCTACTGTGGGAAGAAGAGCAGGTTCTATATTTTTGCTATCCTCCCTCCATTCTGTCAGAGAGCAGGACAGACTCACTCTTGGGCTTTTCATAGTTGTTATAGTCACAATTCAGGAATCACAGAATTTGTCAATTATAAAGTGTTCTCCGCGAAAGGAGGGTCTATATCTATAAAGTATTCTCCCCGAAAGGAGGGTCTATGTATACACATACAAAACTAATGAACTACTGTATACGAAACAGGAACTATAAGAAAAACCTCACAACTGGGGTTTAGCTGAACTCTTGGCAAACTTGTATTGGGGTACCCTACAGTTCTCCGATAATGTAGTGTATTGAAAAAACTTCACCCTCACAAATGTGTAAGTCTAGTGCTCAAACTTGGATGGTTCTGGAATAAAACAACAGCTATCCTAAAATATTTTACATGTGCTTATACATATATGTAGTATGTATAGAGATATACACACACATATATATATGTATGTGTGTATACATACAACTTCTCCAAATTTGAACTGTGGAAGCTTTTCAGTTTAAGAAAACCAGGAGACTTTAGCAGATGCCTTATTTCAAAATCCTACCCATGCCCATAGCTGTTAAAGATGAACAAAATTTGCATAGCATTCACACAAAACTCCAGACAGAATATTTGTAATTCATATTTGGCTTACAATGTATTCATTTACATTTTATAATGACTTTAGCAGACAAAAAAGCCAAGAATGAAATAGCTTTTTTTCCCCAGTTACCAGAAAGTAAAAGAGACATATTCAATGTACTAGTAGTAGGAGCACAACTTCAATTTTGAACATCACTATCAACAATAAGAAATAGCACCATCCAGATTAAGTACTTATTTTGCCTTAGGCACTTTATGAAATGCAGGTCCCCTGAGCACCACCCTCCTCTTAAAAACTGTCATCTGAAATTCTAATGAAATCTCAGCTGAATAAGGGACTGGTCCTCTTTCCTCCAAACACAGTAACTCTATATTCATTCTTTCATGCATGTACCTAAAGCTCTATTAAAGTTAATGGGAGTTACATGCACACCTAAGGGGGAATAGCCCCATAAATATTCTTAGAGGGCACATGGAGTATAAAAGAAAAGCCTTCACAAATAGATTTTTTTTTTAAATGATGTAAAAATGTTGCAATTTGGGAATAAGTTTCAAACAGGAACAATGAGCATTGGGAGGAATTTCCCACCTGTCTTTAAATTACAATTGCAGGAAATCAAGCTGCTTCTTTCAAAATTTGAGATAATAGCTAGTCAGCAGAGTAGTTATATCTCTCTGCTATTGAGAAAAACTTGAGCAAACTTGGTCAAAGACAGTGCAGCGTACATAAGGATTGGTGAGTTTGATGAACACTTTAGATCCCTACCTTCAATAGATTTTTTTTCCAGAAAACTGGACAACACATTTAAAATAAAAGCTCAAAATGTTTTGAGCACATTTTCAGTTTTAAGTATAGTTGAGGTAAACAGTTATTACATTTGTCCCATCGAAAGCCAAGAAGCAGAGGCAGATACAGATTGCTTCCAAGATGTATTCTGATTTGTTGAGTCCCATGAATGTATGTAATAAAAATGTAATAATATAATATGTAATAAAACGAGCTCCACAGGTAATACATTTGTATATTTAATACCTCACTAGATCACGGGGTGTGTTACCTCTATTTCCACATATTGGGGAAATATCAATATAAGTTCTTATTAGTGAACAGAATTAGGAAAGAACATTTATCATGCTCATCAGGCTGGCTCAGGACATTACCCAGCATGACACAGTAGTGATAGCACTCTCGTCTATTTTGCCTATGTGAGTGCTTCAAAATCCAAGCTAGCTGCTGCAAAGGTGGGGAGAAATTACATGGCAGCAGAGAGGGAAAATCTCTTCCAAAGACAACAAATAGTAGTACCACTCTTCAGAGTCCCATCAATAAGATGAGCAAAGCTCTCTGTGAGGCTTGCACACTCACACACACACAGTTTTCCTCCCTTTCTCCCCTCACCTTCCCAGGATGTTGAGTAGCCATGCACACAACACCTGCTATACTTGCTCCTCATTCCCAAATTGTCTGTACTTGAATTCACCTGTTTCCTCTCTCTACCCATCTAGTTCCTTATTTTATCCTCAATCACACCACTCTTTCAGCCTGTTTTGGGATCTGCATCCCAATCTGTCTTAAAAAATTGACTCAAATTCTTAGCTACTCTCCAAAGGCTTTAAACTCCCCCACACCCTTCTGCTGCTCTCCAGTTTACACTCAAACTCAGCTTCTCTGTACCATCACAGGGGCCTCCAGCCTTCCACTCTCACAGAACAGCAAACTTATCCTCAGATTCTTTAATTCCCACATTTTTTCAAATAAAGCCTGCACAAATTGGTTCCTTCTCTTCCCTCCTATGTATTACAGGCTCTTGTTCAACCCTGAAACAAAAAGTGTCCTTATATCTATACCAGGACTACATTCTCTGCATTCCCATGAATGGAAAGAGGAAAAAAGAAAAAAAAAAAAAAAAAAAAAAAAAAATTTCAAAAAAATGAAATTTTATTTTAAAAAAAAAAAATAAAAAAAAAAAAAAACAAAATCAGTAAAAAATTTTTTAAAACATCATCTATTTAAAAAAAAAAAAAAAAAAAAAAAAAAAAAAAAAAAAAAAAAAAAAAAAAAAAAAAAAATAAAAAAAAAAAAAAAAAAAAAAAAAAAAAAAAAAAAAAAAAAAAAAGAAGACATTTCAATGCTTTGTATTTCTGTTTTCACAATGAAGTCTTGGAAATAAGGAAAACTAACTCTCTAGGAAATTTTTAAACCCACCATCCTTGTTGCAGAGAAAGATCACTGCATATGAATTCTAATGTATTTACCCACCATGTACACACTACAGAACATGGACAAACTAATATTTTTCCAAAGCTGTGTAATTTCTCCAAACTGGGACAGCTTGTTTTGAAAAATTCGGAAAAGGCACATCTGTGTCATAAAACCTGCATCCCAAATGTTGCATCTCTGCTTTAGCCCATAGGTCTGCTAGAACTTTGCAATTAAAGGGCTGTAAAAATGTTGGCATGCAATGTGTTTTTCCCATAATTTCATTCCTCTGAAATGGTTGAGCCATTTTTGCTGAAATTGTCCCAAAATACTCAGCCTAAGTGTATATCCAATGCAGAAAAATGTCCACATGGGCAGACGAAGTTAGGTAGCAGAAAATAAGGAATGGTAATGAAAATGCTCTAGCAACCTTAGTCTTTCAGCAGAACTACCAACCAAGAGATGAATGTGTGATAATTATCAGGTATTCTTTCTTCACTGCACCTTCCATTTTACACTCAATTTAGCTCTCATATTCCCTCCGCTTCTTTTGTTTCAGGATTTTTTGCTGACAAACTCTTTGCAACCTTCCAGCACGTTTACTGCTGACCCAAGACTCCCACACCACAAAACCTGGTTGGGACTCTGGGGCAGGAGGGCAGTTAAAAAGTATTGCAAAGTCAGACAGAGTGAACTGACATGCCCAAGTGTTTGCTATTGGTGGTAAATACAGAATGACTGACCATTGCTTCTTCACCTTTACTACAAGGTGCAATGGCATCAATATAGAGTATCTGACACCCTCAAAAAGTGTTGAGACAGTGTTTCTGACAAAAATATTTTCTCGAAAGAGATAGCATGAATTCTTAGCATAAGCTGGACCCCAAGCTTTCTAAATCAGCGATCCATCATTTTGCTTCACAAACTTTGGAGTAGTCCCCTTGTCTATCAAAAAATGCAGTAGCTGGCTATAGAGGAAACTGAGTGTTGTTAATATGAGAAGAAGGAGGATGCAAAGCAGATCTGGGAAAGGAACAAATTGTTTCTCAGTCTCTACTTTCCCTCCCCAGACACAACTTTCTTCCTAATGCTTTTTGGAAGTATCTAGTTCAAATGAGCAATCGAGTGAGAGTAATGACCTGACCTTTTCCAAGTGTTATCCTACATGAAACACAATTGCTTTAAGACAAAGCACATATAATTATTCAAATTGAGGAGGCATTTTTCTGATAATGGAAAGCAAGCTGCCATTTTCCTCACTGAGCACCACCGTTTCAGAGCTGTTGAGCCGTGGAGCAGCTTTCTCTAAGCATTCAGTATCAAAAGCTCTACTACAGCACTTCTCCAAATCACTGAGTTCTGATAACTGAGAGGTATTTAACTGAATCCTAAATCTATTAAGTATAAATTGCATGAAAGTAACGTTAAGGATTCAATTAAAACCTAGAATACCAAAGGTAGAAGGGAGAGGGAGAAAGAGATAAAAACAGAAGGGAAAATCAGAACCAAAAAGTCCCAAAATGCAGAAAAAGGAATTTGCAGTCATGTCTAAGCTCTGATATTTTTGCCGTTCTGTACCAAAAATAATAAAATAGAATATATGGTATGCAGATTGTTTTGACTAAAAGAACTTGCCTACAGACTAGCAACTTGTGCCAGTTTTTAAGACTAACTTTGAAACATCAGATAATGAACTGGAAAAGAAATTACTTAAACCTTTTACTATAGAAAAATCAACATCTGCTGCTTTCATTTACACAACAGACTTCTGCAGTGTCTATAAAACATTCCTTCCTCAGTCATTTCCTAATTTTACTTTTTTCTTTTCCGTAAAAGGAAGGAGAGCAAAGTAACAAAGAAAGGGAAATCAAATGCAACGCAAATGGACTCAAAAATTATATTTGAAATAAAATCTGATCAGTTACTGCATTTTTTAACAATACCCAGTGAGCTATTTTCAATGCAGCCTTCAAAGGAAAAAGACTCTCAGGCTTTGGGAAGTGGGGGGAGCAATTTCACATTTGACGAAGTCTTCTTTCCTTTTTTTTTTTTTCTGTTTTAATCTTTTGCTTGCCTTAGTCTTTGCTTTAGAAATGTAGAACTTGACTAAACATGAGAATTCCATGATGGCTGGAGAATTACAGCAATGACATGAAAGGAACTAATAAGCATATTCATGCTCTCACAAAGAATTAACTAGGGTTTCTGCTATTATCCTTAAAAACTGCTGGCTATATATTAGTTGCAATTGCAGTTTGAGCTAGCAGGCCTTTCCCACGCTCCAAAGAGCAAGTGAGATTTCCACTTAGGTAGATACCAAGCTGGCCATGAAGATACATCCAATAATCTTCTAATATAAATCCACAGTTCTCCGTAAATTCCAAGTATTTATTTGACAAGCAAATAATCATAAAGCAATACAATATTTTTTTCAAGTCAAGAAAGAAATCTTATAAATTCAAAACCATGTAAGCATGTATTACAGAAAAGGTGAAAGCTGATAATCTAAGGGTTAAAATGGGTAAACATCCAAGATAATTCTAGTTCAGACTGACTGTAGGAGAATGCAAGCTAAACATTTGTGAAGATATAAGAATTTTACCAAGGTAAGAGGGGATTAGTTCTGAGAAGAGGTGGTTGTCTTTTTAACTAGCACACACACCAGTAACTAGCTTTGTATATAAAAGAAGGCTTATTAATTGCTACTTAATCACAGCTTTAATAGAGACACCTGATAAATCCAAGAACCGCAAATCTGACTTCCCACGTATTTCTAAGATGATAAAACTCAGAAGGTTGTGCTACACTTATAGCTCAAAATGTTACATTATAGCCTGAAAAATAACATAAGTAGGACCTAATATTTAGGAAAATGTTACAATAAAAATCACCAGAGCCAAGTAAACCACTACCTTAGCTGTTTTGTGTCAAAATAAAAGATTGCTATATAGCATTTTGTGCTCCAGAGGGGTAAAACAACCTACTCATTGAACAGCTAGGCCAGAATGGGCAGAGACTTTTTAGGTTTTAATTCAGTCGTGTAAAAAAAAAAAAAAAAAAAAAAAANAAAAAAGGGGGCAAAAAGTATTTGTGTATCTTCCTCTAAAAACTATCAAGAAGGGAAAAGTGATGCAGTGTGCTGATGTGCAATTCTACACTGAATTTGTCTGACTTGCATTGAAGTTCCGTAGGAGGTAGGTAGGTCAGCACTGGTCAGAAGTAGGTGAGTTATTTATAAGAAAGATATAGTAAAAGTGGAACTAACTAATATAATTTTCCCAGGAAGGGAAAAACTACGGGGCCTTGGGCAGCACCTTCCCTCTCTTCAGCCAAGGCTCCTTGCTGAGGACATACCAGGCCCTGCACCAGGCAGCTGGGGGGCTCCTGCTTCCCCCTTCACACAGCCTTACACAGAAGCCCTGACAACCCGTTTACCTGACCTCCAGAGCTCTGGCATCACTTCGCCCTCACCCTCCTTGCTGACGTTGGATGCCTTCTGCTTCATGACTGAAACGGCATGAGTCAACGGCGAGCTGCAGCAGCACTGGGACTTCTCCTCCAGACTCACCTCTGCCAGCTCTGAGGGAGAAGCAGAAGAAGATAAGTTTCCAGCACAGACCCAGACACTGAGACATAGGGACCTACTTCTCTTTTGGCAGCCCTGGGCAAGCTCCGCGCACCCTGCCCTATGCTCTGCCAGTCCACAGGAAAGGCTGTCAGTCTCCACATCCCCTTCACAGCCATGAGAGAGGCAGGGCCACAGGTAGTGGGGACTGACTGACAGCCCTTGAGCTCAGCAGGGCTGGAGCAGTACTCAGAGACAGCCCCAAAGGGAGCAGCAATACCCCCTGCCCTACACTGTTCTTCCCTGCCCTCCTTTCCTCTGTCCTGTCCTGCCCTGCCCTTCCCTCCCCTGCCTTCCCCTGCCCTCACCAGCCCAACAGTGCTGCTTCCCAACCTCTGCAGCCCGACATACCTCTGCCAGCCACATCAGAACCCCACTGTGACATAACCACTGCTGACCTGCTGCCCACTGTGACACGGCCACTGCATTTCCCATTACATCTCTGGTGGCCTCCTGGGGGAGGTCCGCAGCTGTGGGTTATCCTTCAGGGGGTTCTCCACTCTCATAAACTCTTCTCCAACACAAACATATTAGGGCTTGTTTTGCAAACTTGTAAAGGAAACCTGGCTTTTACACACACTAAGGGAAAGCACCTTTCCCCCGCCTTTTCCCAGGCTCTACTCCTTCAGACTCCTCTCCTCACCCCTCTAGGTGACCCCTCCTCACCACAGGTTACACTCAGACCCTTCAGTAAGGCAAGGAGAAGCTGGGTGGGGGTTGTGGGAACTGGTTACCATCAGTACAAAGATGTTTCTCTCTACTGTTCCTTCTCACACATCTCCCCTGCACCAGTGTGGTGTTTTGACAGGAGCTGCAGTTCCTTCAGGAATATCTGTCTCCTCTAGCATGGGTTTTCCATAGGCCACAATGAATATTTGCTACACCACCATGGAGCATCCCCTTCTCTTTCTCTCACCTTGGTGTTCCCTGTGCTGCTTCTCACTCTTTTTGTTCCCTCTTCCCTCTCTCTGGCATTTTCTGCCCTTCCTTACACAGACTCTCCCCAAGGCGCCGCCATGGTGGCTCCGGGGCTCAGCCAGGCCCTGTGGTGGTTGGGTTGGAGCCACTGGACCCAGGTGTGTCCAGCACAGGGCAGCCCTGGCCACTCCTCACAGAGATGCCCTGCAGATCCTCAGCTACCAAAACCCGGCCACTAGACCAAATATACTGACTTATGTATTCCCTAAATCTTTCTTCCTCCACTAGGTGCAATGCTGCCTTCCCACAGATTCTATGTCAGCCCAGAGAACTGGCAGACCCTAACATCAAGCACAAAAAGCACTGGATGCCTCAGTCTTCTCCACGCCCTCTCTTGTTACAATAGTCCATCCTGTTGCCCTTCACATCCATCATTGATTTGAACACTAGCTGAACTTTGACTTTCTTGACTCCATTTCAATACACTGGAACAATGTCTTTGTTTTCCTTCTGGGAAGCCCATCCCTGCTTCTACCTTCTCTGTACTTCTTTTTTTTAAATTTGATCTCAGTCAGGATTTCCCTGTTTATCCATGTCTTTGTCTACTCTAAGGTTCTTCAAAAGGCAGAATTTCCCCACAATGCAAGGCTGCACTTGTCTTCTGTTATAATTCCCCAACCTATGTCAAAACCATTAAGTTTAACCTGAAGTTTGTAATGTAAACCCATCACCTGGTGTCAAATCTTCTGCTAAGCCTTTGTGCACTGTGCCTGGCCTGAAAATTGCTTGCATGAACTGTATTACTGCCATTTGTCACTAATATTAGTCACAGCATCATCAGCCACAAACCTCAAAATCATTTCTGGTTAACCTTGGGAAATCTATCAAAGTTAAATACACATTTGGCAGTTGCAGTATTTCAGATTTTGCAGCAGTTGCCCTCAAAAGCAGATACCCAACAGAAATTTCCATGAGATGCTGAGCTACTAGACAACATATTAGTCAAAGCATCAAAGTCAGCAAATGAACAAACCATGTTTTGGTGTCTGACCATGTATGTCAGGACAGACAGGAGAGTCTAAATGAAGAGTTAGTCTAAGCTGAGAGTTAACTGACACTGCTTGTACAGGCAGGACTTAGAACTGGAACAATTTCCCAAGACACACTGTGTCATTCTCTGATGTTACAGAGGTCACCTTATTGCAGTTCCATCCATAAATATATCAGGTACAAAGGTACTAAGTCTAATTCAGCGGCCTTTTCCCAATACAGAGAGGCTATTTCAAAACAGAATTCCTCTGAGAGTTACAAACTTTCGTCGAATTCCAAATGTGGGTTTTAGTTGTAGCCAGTTTCACCCACTTCTTGCACTAACATTGATCTTTAGTTAAACAGCCCTTCTACTTCAGTAATCTTTACCCGCCTTCAAGTACCTTTAAAAGACAAACATCTCCTTTCAGCTTTCATTTCCAAAGTCACATAGCATCTTCATGTTGAATGTAGTCTCTGTTTCCCAAATCCTCACACCCACTGTTTGCACTTGTAGTTCAAGTACTTTGCTCTTGAACGTGGATGGACAGAGTTGTCCAGAGCATTCTAGATGAAACTAGCAGCACCTTTTAAAAAAGAATTACCATTTTCCAAATTTCAACCATAAAGATTTTGCATTTGTCCTTTTCTGTACTTGTCTCTTTTGCATTTGTTTTTTTTTTCTTCCGTGTCACATCACACCGATAACCTAGACTTATCTTGTAACATAAAATAGGCCCTCATCTTCAACATTTCTTCAATAAGCACCCCAGTTTGTACAGAAATTCTTGCTATTAGTCCTGATTATAAACCCATAACTGTGTCATCCGGATCATCCATTTCTATCCATATCATTCAATGTCTTCCAACCATGTCTTGTCAGCACATTCCCATTTCAGTATCCATCCTATGGCAATAGAAGAATTATTTGCTATGTTCTGAGCTGTATCATAAAATAAATATATTTTTCGTAGTGTTTGCCTAGCAGGGTTTAGAATTAACTGCTTTAGAAAAATCCCAAGGCACCTGCATTTCACTACTAAATGCTGAGTAGCATGTAGCCTACACGAGTAGTTTCCTCTGTGATTTACTTTATATGACAGCTCTGGCCACAGAAATCATGTTGGCTTACTAAAATGCTAAAAGTATAGTTTCAGATGGAGTTTGGCAGAAAAATAGAGAAAGAAAAATATTGCGCACACCATGCAGTGTTCTGGGCAAATAATGTTCAGAAACTAAATACTTTGTTAACCGTGAAGTACACTTAAGTCACTGACAATATTTTCAGAGAACTTTAGAGGATTATAACTTTCCATCTTTTATCTAGCACTTTATTCTGAGCACATATAACCCATCCCTATCACCTGCTAGGCTGCCCTTACAAAAAGTGAACTTTGTGGCTCAGAACTACATTGGAATATCTTTGAATAGTTTCCATGCTCCAGAACAACAGATTTCACACTAGCAGTGGAGGATTGTCAACTTTGCATTCCATCCAAAGATGTGCTGAATTACGACTAAAGTCAGAAGACCTTGCCTCAGCTCTATTACAGGGAAAATTTTGCCTGACATCCTTATTGTTTCATTTGAAAAAATGAAACTTTTAAACTCTTATTCTAGACTACAGTTTGATGTCCAGTGATTATATTTTTAATACAAGAATAAAGATGTTTTCAGGTACTTCACAGCAGAAATGTAATAAAAAGTGTTAATGTATGGAAGATGCAAATTTGATTCAGCAGAAATAAAAGATAATAAATACCAGGCAAGATACTAAAGTATAACTGAAAATAGGTAAATAAGAGTCTATCAGTGAAACTTTCTTTGTGTCATCTTACCATAATGAAAAAAAAAAAAGATTTCCCTATGCAAAACTTACCTTTGTCCAAATATTCAGTGTTGGCTTAAAAAAAAAGCATATATAGTAAAAATAGAAATAGTAGCTACTAAATGGAGCAGTTACTATATTTAAAAGTTAAGCAAGTCCTCCAGCTGACTAGAGGCAATGTCTAAATTAGCAAAAAATGTTAGTAAAGTATTCAGTGTCAGTCTTTTACAGCAAAGCGGTTTGTGCCTAGACTAGATTTGCCAAATATTTAGTTAGTGATGCAGATTTCTTTGGCTATACCTTATGTTAAATCAATATGCATTTTTAAATTTCTGACAAGATGTGTATAACCAGTGACTGTTTCCTTCTTCCCCTAACACTGCTGCTGTTGCAGAATCTAGGAAATCAGGGTGTAACATTACCATTCTGTACTTTTCATTGTATTTTTCAAAATGCATACTGATGAGGCTTAAGAGGCAGATGTGTGAAGACTGAAAAGTATTTTCCAACCAGTAAAATAAATACTATTTTCTGTATCAAATTTACCTCTAACCCACAAATTCCACCAAACTGCTAGTAACAAAGCCTGTGAAGTTTAGTTTTCCATTCACTAATTTCTAGGACAGCACTCTTTCTGATACCATTCGTATTATCAGAGTATCCCAGACATCAGAGGAAGCAGAATAAGATACTACTCTTGCAATCAATTTATAGCATCATACTCTCATCTCCAGTGAAACAATGGGCTTCCTGGTATATGAAAGTCACGGGACCTAATCTGTACGAGAGCTTGAACTGATTCTTCCTTGATCTCCATATAGTTTCTTCTGCTCCAGACACCAAACCTGGCTTTTGGTTCCTCCATGTTACTGTGATGCTGATGACACATCTGGGAAAGAGTCAGAAAGTGGCATGGAAAGCTCCGAGCTGTGTTCTCCTTTCATGTATAACTCCCAGGATTTCTGTAATAAAATCCAAGTATTTAGGAGCTACATCCACTAGCGGGTTTCAAAACACTTTAGAAAACGTGGTAAATTAAAAATCTATTGAGGATCATCAGCAAAGTCAGGAACAGAACTAACATCCTTGAGTTTGCATCTAGCAACTGGGCCTCACCGAGTCAAAGTTAATCCTACCATTCCTTCCACTATGAATCAAGTCAGACTGTGGCAAGAGTTTTGGTCTCACCTAGATAGCTACTTGGATTCATCAGATCAGCTCCAGGCAAAGTTGCACATTTCCAGAGTCCAGTGTGATTGTCACATAGTGAATATTTTAACAAGTGTCCCAAAAATAGTATAGCCATACCAATGGCATACTGAATGCTAGCTGTTAGCAAGCCTAATTAGCTAGGATATGGCATCACATGGAATTGTATAAATGGTTTGCAGTTCTGAGGCTAGATTTTGCAAATGCTAGTTTTGGCTTATCTCTTCATTCACAGCACCAGCACTTATTTGGTATCTACAGAGGAAACAAACTAATCTGGGTTGGAAATGCCACTAAAAACTCAGGCCAAAGTTTAAACAGATCAAGTATGTGAAAATTGTGTTCTACAAAGAAGCAGAACAACTGTTACAGTACTGGAGAACACATAAACAATTACACTATTCCAGCATTTCCAATGAAATAGAAATTATTTGCATGGAAATAGCAGATATATGAGGGGTGGTCCTTGAGCAAGCAGGGATACATCACAGTTGCATTTACAGTACGGAAAAAATTTAGCCTTATTTCTGTTGCACTAAAAATTTGAAAATTAATATATTCTATATTTATTAGAAGGGGGGGTGGTGTACAAAATTTCTTTCAGATATAGGTAGAAATGTTCCTCTTTTTGGCATGCCATCAAATTACATAGCTACAGCACAGTTATTTGGTAATTACAAGTGCAATTGTAGACTGCTAACAGTTGTTGTTACTACCAGTTATCACTAATTCCCTCGTTGTGTCACTGTGTGCCTAATTTTGGTGTAATTACAATAGAGTTAATTTGCAACACTATTGCACTCAGTAAGAGTATTATAACAAGAAAAGACAATGAATAATACAGTCGTGTAGTGAATTACCCAGTAATGTTAATTAGTCCTAGGCAGGTATTGAAAGGAAACTTACAGAGCAATTCTGCTGTAACTGCACTGCAATGAAAGTGCCTCTATTGTAAACCACAGGAAGGTTTCATCAAGGCTTGAATGGATTCCATTGAAAACAAATAATGCTTTTAAACTCTAAAAAAAGCATTTGGAGCCACATATGTGTATTAAATTCTTCAAGATGTCAATGCAACTCCACATGATTAAAACAAAGGAATAAACAACAACCAAAACAAACCACAGATAAAATTTATAGATACTATTGTTGGACAGGTTGTAATGTGATCTTGACCAGAGATTTTATTTTCTCCACCTTAAGCTGCAAGACCAGCTTGGGCACACCAGCTCTTCCCCCAGGGCCTCCCAACAGGTCATCATACCCTGCCCATGGTGCCACGTCTGACCTGGCTTGATCACTGGGGAGGTCCAGAAGAGACTGAGGCTTCCCCTCCAGCTCTCCCTCCCTCTCTCCCTCCTTCCCTCCTACCCTTGAGACAACCTCCAAAGGGGTGCAGATAGATGCATATCCCAGTCCAGCCCCACATCTCTCTGCCCTATGTTAGGTCGTGGCAAAACCTGGCTAGATCCTCTCCTACCAGAGCCACATGTGGTCCTCCTGCCAGGGTTCTTCACCTAAGCCTGCCTTCCCCTGGTGCCTGGGCAGCAGGTTTCCTCAGCACCTCTCCATCCAGCAGGGACTGCCTGTCCATGGGAGCTGAGCAGGGAAGGCAGGGCTGCAGGGCAGCCCTTAGGGCTGGCTGGCCTACAGGGATGCTGCTGCTAATGCTTTATAGAACCTTCAGAAGTCACTTACCTCTTCCACAGCTTTCTTGAGCTTTCTTTGCTTTTTCCCTGCTAGCACCAGAAAAGGTCAGGCACTTTGCAGATCTCTCTTGGCAGAACAAGGCACAGGCTGCTGAGGAAGCCCTGGAGCAGCAAGGGCTGGCACAAGCTAGCTGCTCCTGGCTGGACTGTCAGAGGCAGCAGCAGACTGCTGGTGCCCCATCTGCCCGGGCAACATTGAAAATGTAGCTTGTGTGGTCTTCTGCCTTCACCACTTCTGCTTTGCCTGCCTCCAGCAGTGGGTCAGATGGAAAGATGCCTGCAGGCAGCCTTTGGAGCAGGTGTTGCACTTGGTGAGAGTGGATGACAACTAGAAGGAGTATGTGGTCAGTTTGTCCACCCACTACTAGAGGAACAAGGCCAGGATCCTGAGAAGACCTCTGCAGAGGCACTACCACCTGTGCAGGCAGGCCATTGACTATGAAGCTGGGAGAAGGGGGCTTGCAGGGCTGACCAAGCACAGAGGCATGTTGCAGGTCTGAGGACCTCAAACGCTGCCTCCCACCAGGCTCCCACACCCCGTGTTTCTCGGAAGTGAACCTGCCAAGAGCAGGGAAGCACCTGGCAAGTCCTACTGCTGCACCCTATGTCTTAAGTTGGCACAGTGATGCTGCAGCCCCTGTCTATTGGCCTTTATCACATCCAGTAAACATCCAAATGTTTTTTAAGGAGTGTGTGTTTCAAAACCAAAGAACAACCCAGTGTAATGAATTCTTTCCAACACTGTCTCAACAGACAAAGGGGAGGATTTCTTGGAGCGCATGACGATTTCACTTAATCTAAGTTCTGCAACAGATGTTTCCCTCTTGCTCTCCCAGCTTCCCACTTCCAAGCACCAGGGCAGGAGTGTCCAAGCTTTTTGACTGGCAGCCAGGCTGTGGGTCCTGAAGACCTGCACATAGCACAGCTAGCATGCCGAGCTGCATTAGGCAAAGTGCTGACAGCAGGCGGAGGGAGGTGATCCTTCCCTTCTTCTCAGCACTGCTGAGGCCACATCTGGAGTACCGTGTTCAGTTCTGGGCTCCCATCTGCCCCATCTATGCCCCCTTTCAGCTGCCTTACACTTGTGGGCAGAGCTCAGAGGCCTTGGCTCTCAGACAATAACAATTAAAGACTTCGCCTCTGTCCCAGGGTGTTATCTTGTTCTCAGACGAAATCCAAACAGTGACCATGCTAGCTACCAAAAAGAAAAGTTTCTAACTGCATGAAGAAAAATGAACTAATTTTCAGTCAAACCAACACAAAGAGAAATATGGACATAGGGGGAGAGTCCAGCCAAGAGCTGAATTGTTATGATGAAGGGACTGCAGGAGAAAAGGCTGAGAGAGCTGAGACTGTTTATCCCATAGAAAAGAAGGCTTCAAGGGCAGATCTCATCAATGTACAGAGCCAGCCTATTTCCAGTGGTGTCCAGTGACAGCAAAAAAACCACTCCAAGGGCAACACTATACTTAAAAACTATACAATTTCAAGCAATTAAATGCCTTCCTGTTGTGTTTGAGTTCTTCATGGGGGTTTGACTAGACAACATTTAAAAGTCTCTTCCAACCTTAAACATTCTATGACTCATAAATCATTCCATCTTTGAAAAGCTTTGAGTTCCTTAAGTGAGAAATGCTACTTTTATCCTGCTATTCCCATTCAAGCTGACCAAACAGGAATAGTAAAAAATAGCTAGAATGCCGTGAACAACCACTCCGACAGCTGAGTAGCCAACGACTGATTCTCATCAATTAGAAAATAAAATAAGGTTCACCAGTGGCCAGGGGCAGCACACAACTGCGTATCTGTCTGCTTTATACTGTGACTGTGTCAGTACAGCTGTGTCCCACATCAGTCAGCCTCCACATTACTCCTTCTATATCAGCAAAGTCAACTGGTTGGAACAGCCAGAGGTGGCTAAAGGACAAGCCTGGTTATCTTGCCTCAGCTCTGTCCCCAGCTGCCCACACTAAACAACTGAAGAGCAGTAGAGCTATAATCCAAACCCACAGCAAAGCCACTGGAGCCCTCTCAGGAGCAGAGTAGGAGCGGGGCAGGAGTGGTGGATTTCATTTCCCAGACAGCGTGATTATTGAATAAAGTATATTTGATCTTATGACCGGAGTGGATTTGCAGCCAAAAAGAGAATGCCATACATTCTAGCACATTTCCTCCTGCATGTATTTACAAATGGGAGCCTTCTTCTTATGAGTATAAAATTTGTGAGGAAAGGTCAGATCAGTACAGATCTTTTTTTATTTTCTTAGCTTATTAGAACAAGAGTGCAAAAACACAGAGAAATTGCACCTTTGACAAATTTGAAGTTATCTGAGGATGTCTATACACAGTTTGAAAATAAATGTTCAGAGTCACAAATGTGTTTGCTATGATACTAAACTGCACTCTGCAGTTTTAGGGCACTCCTTGGCAGTATGCTGTAAACCCATTGTACTACAAGATTTTCCTAGTTGTCTTGGTAGCAGCTGAAAGAAACTAAGCATACTGTCATACTGTGTCTCAGTTGATATGTTCACTAACTTATTATTCAAAATAACCTAATTTCTTCACATCTATGACTCCCTCAGGTGCTTCCTCTCCATTTCAGGCAGAGCTGGATGCATTTAAGAGTTTAACCAAATATTACCCCAAAACTCCCATACATCTAACCAAGGGTTTCAGATTCCTCTTGGTGGCTCATTTATATGAAATTTTAGTACTGAGACATTCAGTGTTGCAAACCCAAGCAGTGGTTCAGGTCTTGCCCTGTCTCACTTTGTATTAAATTTCCCATTGCTGAAATAGGGGTGTGGAACATGTTTTTTAATGCAAGTGGGATTAAAAAAAAAACAAACAACAGAGACAAAGCAACTATTATTATCTTGTTTCACATGAAAATGACCATCTACCTTCTTAACCAGACTAGTCATTTGAGTATGCTAGATGTACTACTACTTGCCTAGGATTACCTTTTTTATATTTCTCACAGAAATATTCCAAATATCTCCACTGAACTGCATCACCAGTGTTTCTTTCTTAGCTTCAGACTGCTGTGTTACATATCAAACAGCAGACACTAAAAAGCTTTGATATATTATGTAGCCATGAAAAATGAGGAGACAGACATTGTTTACTGATAAACTCATCCTTTTGACTAAAAATCTTGAGACTCTGACTCTAATGTAAGATATTCTTCTTCATTATACAGTGTCTAAAAGGAATGTGTACTGAAATCTAATATTATTTCAGCATAAGCAACTGCTTTTATGAAACTCTCAGTCAGAAAAAGAAGCTGATGAAACTCTTTTGAATTCCTTAATAGCTTGCGATCCAGATGGTTTTTTCCTCTACATTTTGCTAGCAAGTTTTAATAGCTAGATAGCGCATCACAATTTCTTTTCACTGTAATCTTTAAATTAGGATAAATTTGAGATGGTTTCATTTTTAAACAGCTAATTTCTTCTGCAGTCCAGAGCACTAATTTAAGATCTACAGTTGAAATCTGTTCAGCATTGTATGCCAGAGACAAATTGCCTTTCCACTAACTACTATATACTTTATTCTTGTCACAGCTTAACCCCAGCTGGCAATCAAACACTAGACAACCACTTGCTCAGCCCCTCCTCCCACACGTGGGTTGGGGGACAGAATTGAAAGGAAAGGGTTGCGATGTAAGTTTAATAAGAAAACAAACAAACAAACAAACAGACAGACAAACAAACAAACAAACAAACAAAAAAACTTTAAAAAGCTACGTGTATATTGAAAAGAAAAGAAAGCGACACATAAGGCAATTGGTCATGAGCACCAGTCCGATACAGCTGGTCCCAGAAGAGCAGAGATATGGACAACAGTTCTTGTTTGAGCACAATCATGCCAAATGAACAGCCCCAGAAAAGAGAGCACCCTAAACAGCTGGTCTCCTCCAAAACAAAAGTGAAAAAAGACAAAAGACAAAACAGCAAAAGGCCGAACACTAACAAGCCAGAAAATCTGCATCCATTTATATACAGAGCATGATGTTAATGGTAGGAAATATCTTATTCACCAGCCTGAATGTCAATCTAGGTACTGCCCTGTTACATTCCCTCCCAGTTGCTATGCACCTGCAGCTGGAAAGTTGAAAAAGTCCTTGGTCTCCTTGGCAACAGCCAAAACATCAGTGAGTTCTCACATTCTTTTCATATCAACTCCAAAACACAGCTTAGAATTTCAGTGTGTTATCACACTATTCTCATACTAAATCCAAAACGAAACACCATGCTAACTACTAAAAATATAAGATCCTAACTACTATGAAGAAAATTAGCTCAATCCTAGTAGAACCAGCACAATTCTTCATGGACTCATTACTAATTCAGAAAGGTGCAAAAAAAGATAAAAGTATCAGACTGCAGATCCTCTGTGGAGTTCTCATCAATGTCAATATTTTTACAAAAACAATTAAACCCAAATAATAAAATAAACAATAAAAATATTTATTTTGAGATGCTTTAATATTAATTTTGAAAAAAATATTCAGACACATTTACAATTAGGACTATTTATAGCACTTTTTACACTGAAGATCTGAATACAAGACCTGCATTTTTCCGTGAAAGCTATGTTTGAAAAACAGGGTATTGTAAATTAATGAGATTTTTATTATATGTTAAGGACCAATCATCAAAATCACAATGGTGATAAAAATGGGTTTTGAGAACGGAGTTTGCCTGTAGCTTTTTAATTCTTGTATCCCAGTCTTCACCCTAGTGTTTGATTATAAATTACCTTTTGCTGCTGATCTGCTGCCATGCCACTGCAACCTGGGTTATGCAAGCTCTCTTCTCATCAACTGGATGATCCTGGAGACAAGCGAAGCCACTGGACCTTTCTGCTGACATCAACAGCCCCCCAGGGAGAGCTAGTGCAGAACGTATTGCAATACTTTTCCTCTCCCTACATTATCCATACGCTGCAGTCAAATGCTCCTTTTGCATCTTTTAAAGGAGTTGGATGTGGGACTCCATGTTGTAATTTCTGACAATTTTACTATGAGTTTTAATTCAGATGGGTGTTTTCCATAATGTTCCTGGTGCTGTAATCAAGAAAATTTAAAAGGAAACTACGGTTTTGTTGGATTTTAATGTTTATTTCCAGCCTTACGATAGAAAATACGAGAGTAATTATATCCGAAATGCTTTAAAAAGAGACAGATTTTTGGGGGGTTTTTTTAATACATAATCTTTCCTTATGTATATACGTACGTGTGTGACTTTGAGGGTTTGTTTGGGGTTTTTTTTCCCTTTTTTCTTTCATTTTAAGGTTTTGGCTTAACAGTGGTAAAGTTCATCAAAACTTCAATGTGTTCCAACTACAAAATGGTAAAATATGGCACCATACAAATCTCATTGTCATAGTAACAGCCCGTTTCAACCAAAGGGCACATTAATCAGAGAGCTAATATTTTTAAGGACTCCACAGTTGAAAGCTGAGTAGAGACAGTTACCAAAAAAACGTAAGCAGGAGCTGTAACACCTCAATTCAAGCATGGGGAAGACCAGAAAGATCAGAAGATCATAAAGTGTTCTAGAAGCATAGCAACTTTTCTAAGTGTGCTTTTGTATTTCTAATTGCCTCAGAGCAGTCAGTGTATAAATAAAATGACTCATTTAAATCACAGATTTTTCTTGATCCAGGATTACAGTTTGACTATCTTATGGATATCAAGAAAGTAAAATTAAAGAAAACTGCTAGAGGAGAAAAACACATGGAGTAATGCAGACAGTATCTAGTATACATTTTATATATAAATGGACACTTACCAACTTCAAGAACTTGACATTTTATCATTAAAAGCTATTAATTTTTTGTTGATTTAATGAAGCTCATCTGATTTGCACCAGCTGAAAATCTGACTATTCTTAAAAGTGCTGGGTGTCATTTCACATACTGGAAATGTTTTGGCAAGTTATAACTACAAAGTGGGAGTAAGGGAAGTAATCGAATGGCAAAGAACACAGAGTCTTCACATCTCATTCCTCAATACCTAGTTGCTTTTAAAGGTCTTTAAGGACTGAGTTATATTGTATCTGATAAGAGAATGAAGTTAACCCCAAGTCTTCCCAGGTTTAGCTTAAACATGCCAATGAAGCAGCTTTTTGTATACATACCCACACACCACGCAAGTCAATTATTTCCCACTAGCTGCTGTTGATTAAAAGGAGTAAATCTTGGTTCTGATCAAGCTGTTAGACAGCTTGAGGGTCATAAATAATTCAGATGGCTATAGATAAACTTCATGTACAGACCACCTTTAAGCACTAGAATTGATCCAATTTCTGTCAACAGAACAAGTGTATGTTATATGAAGCACATATTTAAGTACTCAAATGGAGAAGTAGTTAAGATACAGTGAAGTGGAATATAGGCAATCGAATATGTTAGGTAAAAATTCACACATTCTGAATTCTCTGCTTTTCTAGCCTTCACCTCTAACAAAATTTGAAGTGATTTAAATACTTAATGTGATGAAAATAACCTTTAAAGGTGCAGAGGAATGTAGAGTCAGTGCTCAGTAAAGTTAAGCTGGGGATTCAAACACACAAAAAGTAGAGAACTGTAGGGTTACAATTTTCACAGAAATTTCCTAGTTCTCACTTTTTAAATAGATTCATTAAGATGGGTAAGATTTTTATTATATAATTGCAGAATGAAAAGATATAATGGTAGATTATTTGGCTATTATTCTAAAATGTCCCAGATTCTATAAAGTTTTTCACTTAACAGAAAAATATGCTATTAAAAGAATAAAATAATTTGGGGTTTGTTACTGTCAAACAGTAAGACGTCCTCATTTCTCTACCACAAATTTTTATGAAACTGTAGTGGGCAAACATATCTAAAATGAAACTAAAGAAAGACTATTGTAATTCAAGCATAGTAAGCAAGTGTGACAAACACAATAAGTTGGAACAGTTGGGGTTTTTTAATTATGACTTGTTATGAAAACCTTCCCTTTTAAGTTGTTCTTAGATTTATTAGGTGTGTTCCAGCAATAGAAGAAACAGAGCTCTAGAGATGTTGAGATTTCCATCCTTACTGGGTTTTTTTGCATGTATACAACTGCAACATTTGCTTTCTCAAAAATGTAATGAAAGTTCGCAGTTACTGTGTCCAGAGGTATTCTTTTAGTTAAGATGTATCATCCCTCACTCACAAACCTCAAAATGTGCATGCGAAATAAACAACACATTTATGAGTGAATGGAATGAAAGTTGGGTTTATTATCGGTTGAGATGTGGTTGTTTCTGCAGTACTAATGGCATATAATTCACAATGGAAAAGGAAGACAGCATTATAAAAACATATATTTAAAATTCATTCTTTTATTTTAAGCTGTTTGTCTCAGTACTGAGAGAATAAACTATCATTAATATGATGTGATAAAACCCTAGTTATTAGGATATGGAACTTCAAGTAGTCTCACACAAATGCAACTTGAATTACACAATTTAAATGGAATATTTCCAATTATAGCTGTTATATAAAAGATAAGATATTTATAATGCATTAAAAATACTGCTTTCCATCTCAGTGTGTTTTACGTTCTGCACCGGAGCCAGTTACTATTAAGTTCAGACTGCAACCCCATTACCCGTAGTCTATTCATCCACCCATAGCAAAGCAAAAATGTTGGAGTGCTTTTAGGCAGACACACAAAGAGTGAAGACAGGCAACATCAAAGTGGAGAGGATATATAGCTGGGTTTTGTTGTGATTGCATACACTTACAGCAGCAACCTATTGCCACACCTTGTGAAAGGGCATAAAAATAGTGCAAAAATTGGTAGACATGTAGCTAGGATGCTTTGGTCTGGGGTTAGTGTATCTTTTTGACCCAGAACACTGTCCTGCGGAGGCTGGGGTTTGCCCTACAACTCTGCTTTGCTCTCAGTTCTCTACCTAGGTGCTCTGAATTTGCTGTGGAGTGATGCTATCTGGCGGGTAAAATAAATCAGTAGTAATCAACAGCCAAAAGTACAGGTGGAAGAGTTAAATGCCATGGAATGGATGAGATGGCTGCATTTCAGAACTGGATGTGGTAGCATCAGCATCTGTGGTCAGACTGCAGTGTCCACACGCTGTCAACCCCCATCTAAATCCAGCAGCTGGTGAAGGCTTCATGCAGCAGAGAGTTATTTTTTGACTGCAGAATCCAGATAGTTTTAATTTGAGATTGTTGCTGCAAACATACTCTGGGGCTCAACGGTTATAAAGTATTACTCCCAACCATCTCCTCACAAACAAAAAGTGATCAGTTCCCAAAAGCTGTGAACAATGCCAAACAGGAAAGACACAGGTACAAAGAGGACTGAATATTATTTTCTCCTTTCTTGCAGAACCATTCATAAGATTCAGGTTCTGGATAGAAATCTTGAACTATAGTCCTGCATATTTTCCATATGGATTCTGGTTGCTGCAGTACCTGACAGAATCATTGCATTTGCATTTTAAAAATTAATATTCTGTTATTTGAACTGAAAAACTCGAAGCTGCAAGAAAGAAACTGAATGTAAAATATTTTGTGTGTTACCACTGGGAAATCTGAGACACAAAGAAGAATTACTGCCATGCGATCCTTCCTAAAAATGAAAGTTTATTATGAAATATGCCCACAGGAAATCTTTAAAATATTCAGTTTGCTATCTCGAAAGAGAGTATTTATGTGATCTTTGAAAAGCCATGGTCTTTAATGTGAGTTTAGCATTTGTAAATGCAGATTAATTTTTACACACCTCCAGCATAACTATTTGCTCCATTAGGTCCCAAGTGTGCAGAATTTTGAATTCTAATTGGATGGCATTAATTACCCTCTGCTAGGAATACACAATATTCTAAAGGGTTTACCCAATCATTTAGTGTACTCCCAAACCTAATTCTCAGGCTAGAAATCAAATTATTGATATTACCAAGTCACCCAGTATTTCATTAGTTAAGGCTCACTTTGGATTTATCTATATAATTGTTGATAAAGGTGAGCAAATACTGAACTCAGTGGTTGCAGCTAGTATGAGGGAAACCAGAAGGGCACAGGAGAATGGGACTGCCATTGGTCTGCTGATGGTGAATAAAACGTCTGTGTGTAATCAAGACCAGGTACCAAAATGACCCTAGGAGCAAATCATTTAAGGGAATGCAAAAGGGGACTGGAGATTGAAAGTTAGAGGCTTCTAAGAATTACAAATCAAGGGAATGAGAGTTGCAAAGCATAGCAGGGAAATGGAGGAAGGCACTGGTCCCTAAGCATGGCAAATGAGATCAAAAAATCAGTCCCATGAATTTGGTTACACTTACTTAGCATTTGTAATAAGATAACATCCAAACCTGCGAAGACAGAATCTAGTACAGCTGTTAAACTTAAACACCCTTACCATTAGAAATTTTGTCGCAATGTCTAATTGGAGCTCAGTACTCGTCACATTGTTGTTGGCAAAACAGTGTTAGGCAATTTTACTCAACCATTTTACTGTCAATTAGTGCAAACGTAATTACTGATTTGGGTGTTGGGGGGGGGTGGAAATTAAATTAAATTTAAAAAAATACACACAATTTAAACCTTCCCTTAGGGAAACACCTGCCCCCTTCCTCAGACTCAGCTTCAGGCCACCTCTTCTCCTCCTTTCCTAGGTTCAAATTCCCCCATTATCACCACACATTACACTCCATTGCACTCCCAGTCCCTTGGTGAGGTGTCTGTAATGATTTCTTTCTACTGTCCCTTGCTCCTTACTCGCTTTCCTTCTCTGCTCCACATTTCTTACTGCTCCTGTGTTCCAGCAGGGTCCTCAGGGGTGTCCCTGTCCCAGGGGTTGCCCGTAGGCTGCAGTCCTCTGAGGGGTGTCTGTGCTCTGCTGTGGGTCCTCTAAGGACCACACTCCCTCAGGGATGTCCCTACTCTGGTAGGGTTGCCCATGGGCCATAATCCCTTAGGAGTCTCCCTGCCCCAGGCAGCTGATGCAGCCTGTCAGATGCACCTTCTCTGGCACTGAGCAACTACTTCCAAGAACACAACTAGAGCCATATTCCAAACAGCACCCTATTTCATGTGTCTCCTCCGTTTCTCCTCCTCTGCTTTATCCTCACATTATTTGACATCTTTCCTCATGTGTCTCCTCCACTCTTGGTTGCACCTGTTCTTGAATACTATTGAACAGCAATACCTGGTGCTCACCTGCCTGGCTGCAGTGTTGGTGCCTTCCTCCCTTAAGATAATTATCCTGTTTGGATAAATTTGAGGTTTGTTGCATCCTCAGTCATTTGTTGCACTTCTCAGGACCTTGTCCATTTGGTTCACTTCACCCTTTAACATATTTGCCTAAGACTTTCACAGTGTACAGCAGAGACTCCCCTGTGCCTGGGAGGGGAGAGAACTGTTTCTCATTACTTTCACATGCTTATGATATTGAGCCATTCATTGTGATCTCAAGATCTTCCTCTATAGAGCAGTTGTCAGCTAATCTCTATCTTGATTCTGCAAAACGTTTAGCTAAGAGTGCATATTGACCAACGTCAGGTTACATTCCATTTATGTCAGACCATTTCCCCAAGCTGTCAAGATCATTCTGAAATCCCATTTTACAGTACTTGCAACCAATCTTGTTATATTTGCAGGCAGTCCCACTCAAGTGCACTCAGATCAAGTGCCACTCAGATCTTTACTAGAAATAATGGCTAGGATTGTCAATAGCTTAAATTCTCTACTAAACTGGTTCTGGAAACCACCACTTCATGTAATTTCTTTTTGTTTCTCTTTCCTTAAAAGCCCAAGAATGTGTTTTTTGAACAATTATTTTCTCTCTATTAAGACTCACGCAGGGTAAAACACCCTTCGGATCTAAAGTATTTGATCGCTGCTGTTACTTCCTTTTAGTTAAGTAGATGTGTGTCTCAAATGAAAGAGTTAATTTTACAGTAGTATTTTCAGTATCTTTGACTGGGATATATACAGGTTGTGAAAAAGTTGTTTAAAAACTGATTTTTATTCTTCTGCTATGAAATAATGCTTGGATCACACACTTACAAGGACAGTGAAAGTTGTGTGATGTAAGATATCCACAACTAAAAAGTATATAACTGCTAAGCTACTACATGGGGTAAATAATAGGCACTTCGTAAAGTCTTAGTTTATTTTCCTCAGTTAAAGGGAAAAATATGTATTAGATGTATACTGAGTACAAAATACAAAGAGAATCCCTGAAGGGTTGGACTCCTGCTTTATGATCTTGTAGCCACCAGGAGAACATCAATTGCTATAAGGGAATATGGCAATGCCATAAAACTTGTGAACCAGGACTGAGACAACGCTGAATCTTTACACCAGCAGCACTCTAGATAGTACTATACGTCATGTACAGAATGCTGTTCACAGGAGTGAAGAATTTTGTTTGTTCCAATGAAATACTATATAACTCCTCTCAATATAATGATGAGGCTTGGAGTCAATTAAACTCTAGCATAGTGCTACTGGTGACTGGGATTATTATGCATGGCAAATGGTTAATACTGCCACAGCAATGAGAGAGGGTGAAGAAATGAAAACTACAAATAGCAGTGGGGTCAGATGCAAACTGACACTACCAACAATGTCTTCGTCTTTCACTCTCAGAAAATGTCAGCAGCCTCAGTAATACAATTGTCTTTACAAACCTGATCAATATGCTAGGAACACAGGAGTCAAATGCCAAACCTGTTTCTGATTTGGCATGACCGAAAGCTTGGCCTGTGCATACAATATTTTCCTGTTCCAAATTTATAATTACTTGAGGATGCATTTGACAAATATCATGTGTATAGACTTTCCTGCCCATATTCAGACATTCTTTAAAACAGATTCCGAGAAAAGTTCTTCACAAAAGAAATGGCATTGACTTTTTTAGTTTATATGATTTGTCCTCAACCTCCCTGTGACAAAATAAGGTTACAAAAGTTCAAAAGTTTCCAGAGATAACTGTTTGGAAGCACTGAAGCTTCTCTCTGCTCTAGTACTAGTCTTAAAGAAAAGAATAAAAATAAGTCTCTTATGGCAGAAAAAGCATATGAAGAAGTTTCAGTTTCAATGGTGTGTTTAACGAAGCAGTTGCTAAAACTCCAGGCAGTCTGGCAGGGGAAAGAAAATGCCCCTAGTTGAAAATAGCCTTTAAAAATAAATAAACAAGTCATTTTGATGACTTTCAAAAAGCTTAGTTTGGTTGTCATGCAAAAAGATAATCTATTCTCAAGTCAGTGGTAAGGACCTGATTATCTTTTGCTATGCTTGTTCTTACACGCACCTTTTAAATGGATCATTCTTCAGAAGTTTCTTCAGAAATTTCTGTACAGGAGCCTTGAAACTTAACAAGCTCCGCAGATGCAGGTGACTATGACTTCTGGGTAATCTAGGATGCAAGTGATGGTTTATCATGGGAAGTTTCTAAAATGACATTCTGTGTTGACCTGAGCTGGCTGGCAGAAGCCCACCAAGCTGATTCCTCACTTCCCCTTCTTGACAGGACAGGAGGAGAAAATAAGATTAAAAAGCTTGTGGGTGGAGGTAAGGACACAGAGATCTTTTGTCAGTTACCATCATGAGCAAAACAGACCTGATTTGGGGAAGATTAATTTAATTTATTACCAATTAAAAATAAAGTTGGTTGCTGATGCTACCTTCAGACTGCTTGTGAGGCAGGTCGCTGCTCTGACATGGAGAGGTTGTTTTCGGCTCACACAGACATTCTCATTCACTCATTCAGATCTTCAACCAAAGACACCTTTCCAGTCATTCTTGTCTGAGTTAAACATCTTCCCAGAAATGTTTCTATTCGGGCATGTTTTAAAGTGGATTTTTTTTAAAGCCATTAAAGAGAAAAAAATAAATATGAAACTGTGTTTCAGTCTTGTGAACTTTTTCCCTCACTTGTTGATTTTCACAGTTATTTCTATGTTTTAATGTAGTTCACTACAGGTGGTACATAATGTATATCTTGTTCTCAAAGAAATAGCTTTCATTTTTAAAGTGTTCATCATGCCTTATTAAATAAGAGCTTATTAGACAGTAATTGTATGCGACTTCTAGGCAGAATGAAGATAAAAATAGTTGATTATCACGTTGTTAGCAGCATTTCATTTCCAACTGTTAGACCTCCATTCATGTCTGCTAATGTAATAAAATTAATCCTATAATTTCTGTTGCTCAAGTTTTCATTAAAGATGGTATGATTTCTTAGGTATGCTGTTGTCCATTTAAAGAAAAAAAATTCCTGTGGAGGCTAGCAAGTGAGAGAGACAGACTTGATTTTTCCTACACTAAAAAGCTGACTTTTCTGTTTCCTTTCAACCCACTGACAGCTGAAGTGAAAACAGAAGCCGCTGATTGACAGATGCCTGACAAGCTACTTGCAGTCCTAATTACAGCTCCTCTACAGGGTTATGCTGATGCTTACACTTCTGCATGAAAGGTCTCAGATCATAACTTTTCTTACATATATAATCAACATAGTGTTTTTCAATTTTGAATTTTTATAGAAAGCCATATAAAACTGGAAAAAAAAAAAAAAAAAAACCAGCTCTCTGGCTTCTGCTAACAACCAAGCATTCAAAAGCAGCTGAAAAATATTTGTGAAAATATTTGCCCTTACTTCTGTGTATGCCATTCATTTCAAAGTTCATCTATTCTTTTTCTCCTACATTATACTTTGTTCATTACCTCAATCAACCCACATAACAACAAGGCTACTTTCAGTGCAGATTGCAGATTTGCAGATTTTAACTCTGGGATGAGTTATAGTCCACTGGGAAGTGATAACAGCCATATCAGAAAAATATTTCTTGCTCCTCCTTCTGCCGAGTCAGGAGAAAAGACAAATGCTACATGTTGGCAATTCACTTATTCTGCATGCTGGAGTGAAAGAAGGCAACACTGTCTCCTTTACTCCACAAAACACAAGATGTGAAAATAAACTTCTAGGAAATTCCAAGGGGATGGAGGAAACAAGTGCTGGCATTATTAAAAATGAAGGAAAAAATAATAAATTGCATCAAATAAGATGGTTTGAGGCACACTGTGAGGAAGAAGTCCCACTGCAGGCTGAAATGCCATTCCACCATGTATGATACTTGCTTTATTTCAAACAGAATAGATCACATGAAACTACAGGAGATTCAGACGCTTAATTGAAACTGAACTTCAGGAAATATTGTGTCCAAATAAGATTACTTGGGCTTTTTGCTGGGCTATAGAAGTTTTGCCCAGTTTTAGCTGCAACATTCTGAAAACTTAGCTTCAAAGCAATATACAAAATCAGTTGTACAATGCATCAAGCTTTGTGAAGTATTATCGTATTTACTAACAGTAGCAAAAAGCTTTTTGGAAATAATTGCTTTTTCCATGTTGGCTGACGTTCATTTTCTTCCTCACTGTAAGCCTTTGATTTGAATTCACCCCTAACCTCACAGGTATTCCTCACTTTGATCCAAGCACAAAGGTGTCATGCTCAAAGGCTTACTGTAGATTCTAATTGACTTTTCTACAATATATATTGCTTGTTAGGATCAAAGTCAAAGCTTAGTGAAGTTGAAGGTTTACATTTACATTAAAATGGTTCTATTTAGAAATAATCTGCTATGAGTTGAGTGTACAGTAAACCATTTCATCTAAAATACATAAAACCTTAATGAATAATTAGTCCTTCACCTCACTGTTTACTTGAAATTATAATTTCAGAAGTATCCCTGTATGTTCTCCTTTATGTAAAAGGGCAGATTCACACTGAATCTATTATTACTATTATTATTATTATTATTATTATTTCTATATAATGATTATATAATTTTTATTTTATATATCATATATAATTATATATAATAATAATAAATAATAATAATAGTAATAATAATAATAATAGTAATAATATTTTCTCCGCTTCACACTTGAACAGTGTACTGGTCGTAACTTATTTCTACCAAGATTATTGTTTCCTTTTATTTTCTCACTTATCTGTATGAATCCATCATCCTCTATTCGCAAGCATGAAGCTCTGACCTAAATAACTTTTTAATGTAGTTCCTCATCATTTTTTCAGGCAAGTACTATCTTTATGACGATGCCACTGCTAAAAAGGATTTGGATCCATGACCAAGACTGCAATTTGCTATAAAATAATTCAGGTAACTTAGATACTTAATCTATTTTAATACCATTTTTTCTTTCCCAGCCACAATTTTGATTCCAGGATTTGCTTTAATATGCAAACTTTGATTCCCAAAATGATGTACTAATTGGAAAACTGAAATGGTTTATATTAAAAATGTATGGGTTTATTTTAGAAAACAGCAAGAAAAATAATAATTTAAATGAGGACAAAAAGCATCAACACATGAATAGGTCTACTGAGAAAATTCCTGTCTGATTTGCTGGCTACCCTCTTAAAAAGCTCCTATCTATTTCAATGAAGGCAAAACAGATTTAAAGACACAAGCACATACTCAGACACCATTTCATTTCTACCCCCATCCCTACCAATCAATAACCAAATCAATTATGTCCTGCTGTGGAGAGCAATGGCAAAACAATGACCAGGTTTGGGCAACACACTTCAGAGAACACCATGGGCCAAATGAGGCAAATCTGGATGAGAATAGTTAATGGAGCCTGAGAGGTAAAAGACATTAATTACATTTTTAGAATGACTCAGAATGGTTGGTTTAAAGATGAGAAGATTTAGGAGACATAACAATGACATGCACAAAAACCTGCTGCCAAAGCCAAAGAACATTGTGTTCATGTCTAATGGCAAACAGATAAACTAATGAATTTAAATCACAGCAAAATAAGATTTGTCTTATACAGCAAACTTCTTAGGAACACAAATAGTGGTACACTGAAATAAATGTCCTGGAAGGCTGCAGACTTTCCCTCACTAAAGAGTTTTAAGAACAGGCTGGAGAAATATCTGCCAGGGATAACACAGTTATAGTTGATACCGGCCTCAGCAGGAGGATGGACTAGACGTCTTCCCTTAGAGCCTGGCAGGTCCTCGAGGCCAACAGTCAGCAGAAAAAAGGAGGTTTCCAATTAACTATCAGAAATCACGTTGCTCTTATTTTTCAGGCCTGGAACCTCATGTGATTGAAAGGAGGAGCCACTTGATTTGACAGGCTCTTGTGTTGCTTCAGTACCTTTCATGGCACTTTCTAGCTCATCAGCCAGACTTGTCTTTCCTGGGTTTGACAGCAACAAGTCTCAAGTGAGGGAGAGAGGAAGCATTAGAAAAGTTATTACCTTATTTACAAATATTACCAGACCAGCACAAGATGAAATACCACCAACCATCCATGCTCATTTATTTCTAATAAATAGATAGGGTGAAATCATTAGCAGCTGTAACTTATTTTTCTCTGAACTGGAGAGAAGGATGCTCAATTTTTCATAGCCTGAGCACTCCACAAAACATCAATAAAGACAAAAAATTGTTAAGAGTGCAGAATTAGGCCAATCACATAGTCTATTACGCAGTCCAGCAGGCATCTTAGCTTGAAAATATTTCTTAGCAAACAGTTTGCAGTTTTAAATCTTTACATTAGAAAAATTGATTTGTTATGATTTTATTAGATTGAAAAATCTTTAAAGCTACAGGAATCCTAACAAATTATATTGAAACAGTAAAAAGTTGGCAGCACTCGGGATGCACAATATGCTGCTTGTAGAAGGGTAAAGGAGAGAGTAAGTATATTTCAAATGTAAGAACAGAGTTATTTTATCCAATGGTAAAACACAGAGCATGAAGAAGTCACCCTTTCAGACTTTAGAGGAAGCCTATGAGATTAACTCACTTCTGAACACAAAATATAGGCAGGGACAAACCTAACAGGCTAATTTTTTGCCTGTGATGGATCCATGAGTCTTTCCTCGTGCTGCCCATAATTGTGGTCCCAATACACTAGAGTCAGTAAGACCTTTACCAATTACTTCTATGGGAGCATAATCAAGGCCAGCTAGGGTAATATATACCTTTGCTTGTCATAGCATTACATATAAAGAGAGAGAATTTTATGTACTCAGTAACATATGCTGTGAGACGTGTGGTTTCTCTCAGATTCCTTTGCTGAGACTTCCGCTGTTTCAGTTTACATCCCTACTGTAACAGGCACCTAATAAGCCCCTCAGCTGCCTACCTGCCATGAACAACACAAGATCACGCTCTTTATGTTTCTATAACTCCTCCAAAAACTGCCTTTCACAACTCCCAATGCATACAAAGAAAATAACAAGGAAACAGATAGTTCTCCTCACAGAAGATGACACCAAAAAAAAAAAAAAAAAATCAAAAACTTATAAAATTTATCTTTTTTGAGAGATTATGAGCTCTAGGAACTTAGAAGCAATCCACAGCTAACAATATGGAAGAATTTGATGCACTATAATTTTCAGTTGCTTTTCTGTCTTTTCTTACAAGTTCACAGAAAAAATGCACTCCAAGATAAAATATGGCATCAGAAGTATAACAAGGAAAATCACAGTATGTATTTAATTGTTACTGTTTAACCCTGGGTGGCAGCTAAAACAGTAAATAATCGCACTCTCTCGCCTTCCCCACAGGGAAGGAAGGGAAAAGGAGAAAGACTCATGGGTTGCAATAGAAATAGATTTAGTAGAATAATAACAAAAGTGAATAGTAATGTGAATATTATGAAATATACTAAGCTATACAGATATACAAAGCTATACTTAGCCACTGGAACATGCACTGCTGGCAACGGATGCTAGAGAGTGGACACTGTGAGCACAGTGAGATCAGTAAAACGCAGAGACAGAGCTTTGCCCAGAGCAGTAGTTGGATCAGGAAAGGGGGCAAAAAACCCTCACAGAAAGTGGCCATTGAGGAAAGAGGGCAATCCCTAGCAACTTCCCACTTGTACATGGAGCATGACATTCAGGGTATGGAATACTTCTGTTGGCCAGCTCGGGTCAGCTGTCCTGGACCCACTCCTCCCTGCTTGCTTGCAAAACATGGGAAACAGGAATTTGGTTCATCCCCTTGTCAACAGCCAAGATATCAGTGAGCCTTTACATTCTTTTCATACCAAATCCCAAACTCTGGAAAGATACTGGAAAAAACTTAAATCTAGCCCAGGGAAGAAGCAGTGTTACCACGTTATTTTTATACTAAATCCAAAACAAAAGACTGTGCTAACTACTACTAAGAAATTTTTCTAACTGCAAGAAGAAAATTAACTTGATTTCAGTCAAACCATCACATTAATAAAACAGTTTTACATTCCCTAAGACAGTGCACACAAATCCTTTTAGACATGGGATTACTGTCAATCCATATTAGGATGGAATGAAAATTAGTTTAGCTGTTTGATGTATTAACTTTAATTTGTTTGATATACTTTAAGTGCACCTGAACTGTCTGAATTTTTAAAATTTAACCTCAGGAGAGTTATAACATTCTTGAAATATTGTACTTCTTTGCTGTGTTTCAAAGTACAAGATTATTAATAGGCATTGTTGAACATAAATCTACCTTGGCATAGATCATACTTGGAATTACATAGAGTGTTCAACAGACTGTCATGTTTAAACTAATTTGTGGTTACTATTTTAATTAGAGATATCCAAAGCATAAAAATGCATTTAAATAACATAAATCAATAAAGATATTTAAATTCACTTTATCTCTCTAAGACAATTCTCAGTTATTACCTGGTTAACACTGCATTTACACTGATGGCAAATAGGGCAGAAAAACAAAGCCAGAAACCTGCATATTTTGTGGTACACTTGTTAAGAATATTAGATGATTCATGAAGATTGACATGTTCTTCCATTTCAGCATCTTACAGTGAAAATACTATCAGAGGGTATTTTGGGATCCTGTGATAGAAGGTATGACTATTAATTATAGACATATAGTCAAAAATACTATAGAAGGTATTCCATTAATTATATTTGAAATTCTAAAGTTTATTGTAGTATCTTTGAGCCCAAGTATCTTCTTGTTCATGGGTGCAAAAATAACTTTACTGGTTTAACCATATAGGAAATAGTAGTTTCAGAATATATGGCTCAGAAATCAGACACAGAAGACAAGCAAAAAGATTAAGAATGACAGAAATATTAAGGATGGAACAAGAAAAATCCATACTTTAGATCCTGTTGCAAGATTTTGTAATCTCAGATTAAATACGTACACCAGTGCACTTCAGTTCATCCTGTCTCATGACTGAGCTTTTTGGCCATCTTTGCCGCCTTTTGGTTAATAAAACAGGATATATCACTTGCATTAAGTGTAATGAGCTTAAAACATAATGGTATAGCACAAAACTTAGGAACATTGGGTAAAAGCCTCATATCTAGTGTAGTTTTATAACACTGCTTTATTATACAATATATTCCAGGTACAGTAGCTATAAAGAGCTCTTAACCATCTCTACCGTTTCCCATTAATTATCATGTATCATCATGCAAGACAAAGATAATTGGCTTTAAAGTGATCTTGAATGAACTGCAAGGAGACAAACTGCCCTTCTGAAGAGGGATCGAAGAGCTGAGGATGTGTGTTGGGTAGCAATTTCCTCCTCAGCTGGGAAAAGAGGCAGCATGTAGGATCACCTCCTGGGAGGAGCCAGGTTACCAGGACTAGTGGGAAGGATAGGAAGGCAGCTGATAGTGTATGTTAGAGGTGAATGCAAACAAAGGTACTCCATATGAAACCCCACCACCTGTGTGGCAGCTTTTCCATACACAAAGAATAAAAGTTACCAAGGCTTTCTTTTTTTAAGTGTCGTTTCAGAGTAAAAAGTCTGAGACAACCATATATGTTCTGGTTTGCTACTTCTAGAATTCACGCCAATAAATACCTAACAACAGGGGTCTCAATTTGTATTATTTGCTGCTATATTGCCTTCAGGATGACATAAAAGCTTTGATTCCTTGAAACAGGTGCTATAAATGCGACTTGAGCTCTGATGTTCTTGCTCTTCAGGGGAAGTGCTTATTGCAATGGCCTTCAAGTTGGTGTAGTAGATGGGCTGGATTTGGATTACCTTGCCATATCTTTTTCATTCTCTTGCATCCCAAAGGATCAATCCCCAGGGCATTGCTTTTGCAAATCATCTAAACAAGGATGAAAAGGAGGCAAGTTCCCTGTGTTACACTTGCCAGATATCTGCATGAAGTTTAACAAGGGCAACTGCCAGATTTTACATCTGGGACATGGCAGCCCTGGCTGTACATACAGACTGGGGGACGAGATGCTGGAGAGCAGCTCTGCAGACAGGGATCTGGGGGTTCTGGCCAACAGCAAGTTGAACATGAGCCCACAGTGTGCCCTGACAGCCAAGAGGGCCACCCGTGTCCTGGGTGCATCAAGCACAGCATTGCCAGCTGGGAGAGGGAGGTGATTGTCCCGCTCTGCTCTGCACTGGTGCGGCCTCACCTGGAGCACTGTGTGCAGTTCTGGGCAACACAGGATGAAAAGGATATAAAGCTACTGGAGAGTGTCCAGAAGAGGGCTGCAAAACTGGTGAAGGGTTTAGAGGGGAAGCTGTATGAGGAGCAGCTAAAGTCACTTGATTTGTTCAGCCTGGAGAAGAGGAGACTGAGGGGAGACCTCATGGCAGCTACAGCTTCCTCACAAGGGGAAGAGGTGGGGCAGGCGCTGATCTCTTCTCTCTGGTGACCAGTGACAGAACCCAAGGGAATGGCAGGAAGATGTGCCAGGGGAGGTTTAGCTTAGACATTAGGAAAAGGTTCTTCCCCCAGAGGGTGGTGGACACTGGAACAGGCTCCCCAGGGAGGTGTCACAGCCCCAAGCCTGACAGTGTTCAAGAAGAGACTGGACAAGGCCCTCAGACACATGGTATGAACTGTGGGGTTGTCATATACAGGGACAGGAGTTGGACTCGATCCTTGTGGGTCCCTTTCCAACTCAGGATATTCTATGATTCTATGATTCTGTGATTCTATGATTCTACCAACTATAAGCATAGGCTGGGTACAAGAGATCAATTTCATTTCTTCTGATGTGCAAAAGCCAATCTTCTGCAAAAGTAGTTGTGTTACATAGGTATGGACACCTAGTGGGTAGTCCCCATTTCTAAACTTCTGATTTCATGGCTAAATGTCATTCTTAAGACTAAAGTCTGTGGCTGTTTCTCCTTCCTGTTGGACCTCTACAGAAAGACCAGTCAGTTTATTTCTCATTTTAAAGTTATAGCTTTGAGTCATCAAGTAGCTACAAACCCAGAGACATCCTAAATTGTCTTGTGGTTAAATAATTCTCATACAACTCAAATTTTTAGTGATAGAATCTTTGACCACAAGCAAGAGCCCCTACATGTAATAAACCACATAGATAAGAAGTGAAGCCTGGCCTGCTGGAACTGAGTCTAAGTAATGTACACACTACTGCCTACCCTGGTGAGATGTGCAGCTTCTTAACTTGCAAGAGATGTTTGGATATGCTTCAGTGAATAGACTCACAAACTCCTTATTTTTCCATGGCAAACATTGCAGTTAAAAAAAAAAAAAAAAATCCTGCATAAACAGTGTTCATTTTGAGTGGCTTCATTCTTCTTACAGATATTCAAATGTTACAGCTTCACTGATTTGTAACATTTACTTTGGTTTGACGTAGAGAGATTGTATTCACAGATCGATTCTTTCAACAAACCAATTATAATGAAATGTACTTCTTGGTCCACAGCCAGCATACTCTATAATACATTTATTCTTTACTTCCACGTAATTTACTTCCCTGGACAGCCTTGCTCATCTGTAACTGTTTTGCTTTGATACAGACTAGCATTTTGGTTTGTTCTTAAAATAAACCGGTGTATTTTGAATGGAGTCACAGTTGCTTCAGCAGCATTTCACTTCTAAGCACCACGTTCCACTCAGTGGGCAGTCAAGAGGCAGATCTGTGTTACACCAGTTATGACATACATAAAACAATAAAATTGTTTAATACCATGCTGGGCATCTTTTACCATGGTATTTGTTTTTATAAATAAGGCTTTATAAATAGAATGCTTTACACCAAGTACTTGCATTGTATTTATGAGAAAATGTTGCAAGCAAGCTGGGTTTTTTGAAAGATACATTCTTTTTGCTATTTGGGAATGGGTGGTTACTCAGAAGTATGATCGCTGAAGTGTAGTTAATCAGTTATTCGCAGCTGTAGACTGAAAGTGTGTATCTAGGTGGGCACATTTGCTGAATGGTCAGCTGCCTCTTTCCATGTAGTTGCAGTTGGGAACTGATACATATTTTAGCCCTACAGATCCCTTCCCATTGGTCTGCCACTCTGGTCACAGCAAACCTGGCCTCTGAGTCCCTTGGTTGCCTGCCTTAACTTCCAACAGTGCCTGAGCCGAGTCTCCCACACTGCCTAGGTCCCTCTAAGGACCAGAGCAAGCCTTTGGAGAACTATGGACACTGGGATCTACTCCCGACCTGCAAACATTTGAATGTGCATCTGAAAAAATCGACATCTTGTTTATTGCAATGTTATTACCAGTTAATGGTTTCATACTTTAAATGTATTGTACAACCATTCAATTCACATGAATGTATGGCATTAGGCCATAAGGAACACAATTAAAAAGTAGCTGTTTGATTTTATTTGTACCAAAACCATCTGGAGAATTGGATAAGTGCCTCGCTTTCTTGAACTTCAGTTGGCACAGTTCAAATATACAATAAAAAAAATTAACTACCACTGTAGTGCTAATTAATAGTCATCACAAATAATTTGACCTGCTCGGATCTGGCCTAGCAGAGTTTCCATCAATAAATTTCAAGAAGTGATCTTTGCAAGATTTATTCAATCTATAATTCTGTCTGTTCCTAATACTGAGATAATGGAATATTTGATGCGGCAGAATGGTGCCATAGGACTGAGGTGAGAAGAACTGTTGCAGATCTAATTTATAAAGAGAAAATGTTGCTTGGCAGAAGCCTGACAATTTAAACAGTAGTCTCAGCTCTAATTCTCCCTTTTAGAGATTTGCTGTTTTCTCTGGAAACATGTTTCAGGATCTGCAAAGGGTGAATTTGTCTTTTGTCGTGTTGTCCCAGAACAGAAAAGGAAATGAGCACGGAAGGATCCCAGCGAAGAAAACAGCTGTGCACTGATGGTACAATATTCCATTCCATTTCTGCATAGGCATCTCTAATCTCACCCTCTATATAGAGGGGACATGACTCATTCAAAGTACGTTTCAGAACAGTGTCTCCTGTGTCATATCCTTTTCAAGGCCCGCAAAAGGAGTAATTTTTTCCCAAACTTTTATGCCTTGCAAAGAAGACATGAGCTGGTATTTGACAGAAATTGACCTAATTGTAAAGCAGAAGCAGCAAGAATCACTGTAGAAGCAGACTGGCAAGACATTTGCTCAGATTCCTCAGACATTGAGCTTGACTGCGTACAGGTCTGTCCATCTTTCCAAAATGTGACTCCCCAGTTGTCACTTCCCAGCTGCTGGCAGCAAAAGACAGTGCAACAAAGCTTTTAAAAAATCAGTCAGCTACAGGTATAAGACTACCTCTTCCAAGTGCTTCTACACTTACAAGGTTTTTGCCAATCCTTAAAGTATTTTAACAGTAAAGGCATCCTGCAGAGAAGTGCAGAATCCCCACATGCTTTCTGTTTAAAAACACAGTCCGGTGTTACACTGTTTTTACCTCTTTTGGATCAGGTGACCTCTGTCAAAAAACACATTTTGGCTGCTATGGCCATGTCAAGGTTTGATTGCAGGGTGGTAATAAACTGTGGCAGATGCTTTGTGAACCCCTTCCTCTTTCCCTCCCCCTCCTCAGCCCCACCCACTAAGTAGAGGCAATAGGAGGGCAGAGAGGCAGAAAGAGAGAGGACTTGCAAGTTGGAAAGAATTAAAAATGTTTTATTAATGCTACCAATAAAATAGAGAAAATAATACAAAATATACAAAACCAATCTTGAATTCTCTGGTAAAGCTCAGCACTGCTCCAGTATCTGCAGGGCAGGCATCTGGAAGTCCTGGGTTGGACTCTGCAGCAAACCGGAACTGGGTTAAAGGATGCAGGGTGTGTCACTAGGCCTCAGATCTGCAGCAGTGACAGGCAGGGTCCTTCCCAGTTGTCGGCCTTAGTTGAAGAAGGGCGAGACCCTCGTGATCTCCCATTTTTTATGGTGTTATGATGTGGATGAGATGGAATACTTAGTTGGTCAGTTTTAGTCACCTATTCAGTTCGCTCCTCCTTGCTCCTCTCACTTACGGGACGTGCATCCTTATCAGCGACCTTGCATTCCATTGCTATGTCTACAAAACATGTATCCAACTTCAGAAAAGTGCAGTTACTTAGAAGAACTTAGCTGAAAGGAAAATTCACTAAAAGAGAAATTTATCTTGTTTTTAACAAAACCAGGACAGGCCAACAGTCAGTTTGCAGTGTGGCTCAGAAGAAATGCAGGTGCCAAAAAGGAAACCTCCACTAAAGCATTATCTGGCAAATTCTTCACACATTCTGATGCCCATGCTCCCCTCTTCCCCCAGTGTGCAGGCTTTAAGTACTTGCAACCTACAGTCCCAGGTTTCGTTTTTAAAAGAAAGACAGCAAAGACAGTTCTAAAAGTAAAGATTGGAAAAATATGTTCCCTGAAAGTTTCCCAGTAATACAAGAAATATAATTAAAATGGGCAATAAAAGGGTTTTCAGTGCAGTCATATTTTGCCATGTTGTTGCCACACTTTTACTCTGAGAAGAAAGCCTAAGAAACACTCATTTGGAAGACAGATAAAACTCCAAAGATTTCATTCATAACCTACTGCAAAATGAAAAGGTGATATAGAAGGTCCAGTGCAATTGATTTCATAATATCTGTTTTCCCCAAAAACTACCTACTCTGTATTTAATGAGGAGGATCTTCCTGTTACTATGAATGGATGGATGAATGGCTTTTAATATCACTTCCATACAGCTTAAAATTCATTAAAGATCAAGCAGGAGTACAGCTCTTCATAAAGAAAAATACTTGTTACGCTAATTCAAGGAAGACTTTATACTACTGCCATATGAGAGCCATCTGCAAATGATACAGATTTCAAATTGTGTTGTGAATGAATTATATAACAGCAGGAAAAACTATTAAATGGGACTACAAAACAAAGGCAGGAAGTCATGAGCTTAAAGCTAAATGTAATTTTAATTGTTTTGAATTGAGTTCTAAGGTCTAGTGCATAGTCTTCACCTGAAGCATACACACATCTTCTATTTCAAATATTCATCAGCCTTGTTTAAAAAAAATCTTTAGTATTCCAATAGCTTTTAGGAGTGAATCACATCTCAAGTAACATATTCAGAGGAAAATTGAAGATTGATGACATTAGAATGGCAGCATACAAATGTCTTGTGCAGCTGAACCAAAAATATCTGTTGTAAAGGAAGCTGAAGAAGATATAAGATAATGTGAGAGCAGTCACATAAGAAAAATGGAATTGATTTCATTTTCCAAAAACCAGTTAATGCTTGGACATACTAATGTGTGTTAATTTATTTTTCAACTAGTGTCCCAAAGGGTAATGTTAGACATGATATTGTATCTTACTGGAAGTCACAGGAAGCCAAATGCAGATCCCTAAAAACACAGAAGTTGTATTTTAAGTTAGGTTCAGAATAAAATTAGTAACTAGAATTTCAAAGTTGAAGGTATTCTTTTATCTGTCACAGGTTTTTCATAACTTTATCAATTCATAAATCACTGATTTATGTGACACTAATACTGTTGCTCTTAATATAACAAAAACGAGAATTCAAAAAAAGTTAGGAAACAGTTTGGGGAATAATGCATATTTTCAATAAACATCATTAAAATTTTGCATTTGGATATTGTTTTATATATTAGTAACAATATTGTAATAATTATTAGCTTTAAATATCTGTAAAAACTAGTTACACTCAGTATACATCAGCTGCCACTATGTCCTGTGCCCACAAAACAGTAACTTTAATGTAAAGAAAAAAAGCGGTATATGTATAGATTATACATGTAAAAACAACACAGCTGTTAAAAAGAAAGATGAGCTTTGTTGAGCTATATTTTAACTTTCTATGAAATGCTATTTTCTACTTTTCCCTCTCTCGTTCAAAGGAGCACTGTCAACATAAAGCAAAAAAATATATGTATTTCCCTACCCCAGTTACTATAACAACAGTGTATATTATTAAATAGAACAACAATATGAGAAACATCTTTTTACTGATCCTTATGTTTGCAGACTGGGGCAGAGTAGAAGGAAAGTGGGTCATTTCAACTACTTTTCATTTTAAAAAAATAATTTTTTATGTGCTGGGACCCAGTCAAGGAACCAAGGAAGTAGAGTCCAATCCGATGTAGTGCCAAATACCCCCAAATCCCACTAAAGACTGAGGACAAAATCCTAGCTATGTAGAAACAAATGTAAAAAAATCACCCAGGGCAAGAAGTTACCCATCATTATTGTTTATTTACACAGTGCCATGGATGATGTTTGAGCCATGATTAGGGGAGTGGATCATCTTGGACATGGCAACACAAGCTGCCAGGAGACTCAAAAAACATTCACTCCTGTGTGAATTCTTAAAAGTTTGAGTTTTCTGCCTTCTGTTACGTGTCTTGGTTTCATTTGGAGAATGCAAGTTCAAAATCATAATCAGTTATCTTTTTACTCCAAAAAGATACTAAAGACTATAAGATACCTTGGGGTGGTTTATTTTACCAATGAAGAAAGACCATATGAAATGCAAAGAATGTTATAACAGTAAAAATACAGCTGCAGTAAGGCTTCAGCTGTAGTACATAGTGACATGGATTTATCAGTCCTGTGAGGCTGGCAAGGAAAACTCAGTCCTTTATTTCTAAATTAGTGTATCTGTGGTAAGACAGAAGAGAGTGATGAACCTCAGAGAGGCCATTCATAGCCATCCAAGAGCCAGCCAGTCATATCATGGTGTAGCCACACCAGGGCAAAATATAAATTTTTACAAGACTTCTTAAATTAAAGAAGCAACATATGAGATTAGCAAAAATAAAGGAATTATACTGATGTCATCTGACCACTGTTACATTATGTGGCACGTTCCTCTTCCTTCCCTCTCCTCTGGTAAATCAGCATCTCGGCTTAAATTACTGGGTTGCGTCAGCACTTAAGAGAGGACAAGGTTTTTTGACACAGGAATATTCCGTCTGTTGTCTTAATAGTTACCAAAATCTTGTTAAAAATCCCTAGAGAACTGAAATATTCTGCATGTTTGTGGCAGATGCACCTTCCCCAACCACTTCTGAGAGCAACAGAAACTCTTAGGCTGATGGATCACCATGGTCATTCATATGCTCCTTGGTCTACACACAGGGCCTTTGACCAGTGAGATGCCTTGGCTGAGAGAACTTTCTGGACAACTAACATAGATGAGCCCAGGTCATATTCAACTAGGGTATAAATGGAGCCTGCTGGAGACCCCTTTTGAGTTGGTCTTCCTCAGAGCAGCAGGTCTGCAGTTGAAGGCTGGCCATCTAAGGAACATTCCCGGGGTTCTGAGACACCTTGTCAACCTGGTAAGTGATCATCTGGGTACCCGTGAGAGTCCTCACTTCGACGCCGAGTAGGAAGACGTGCATTTTTTAATCATCCCTTTAGCATTTGGGGATCACAGAATGTTAGGGATTGGAAGGGACCTCGAAAAATCATCTAGTCCAATCCCCCTGTCAGAGCAGGAACACCTAGATAAGGTTACACAGGAAGGCGTCCAGGTGAGTTTTGAATGTCCCCAGAGAAGGAGACTCCACAACCTCCCTGGGCAGCCTGTTCCAGTGTTCTGTCACCCTCACTGTGAAGAAGTTCCTTCTCATATTTAAGTGGAACCTCCTATGTTCAAGTTTGCACCCGTTGCCCCATGTCTTAACATTGGTTGTCACTAAGAAAAGTCTGGCTCCACCCTCCCGACTCTCTACCCTTGAGTTGCTTGTGTAATAATTAAACTCCTAACTGGTATCTGAACCTGTGTTGTAGAATGTTACAGGACTGCTGAATAACTTTGGATAAACCCCATTTTTAGTTTAGTTTAGTTTAGTTTAGTTTAGTTTAGTTCAGTTTAGTTTAGTTTCTGTTAAACAGCTCTGGTTAGAACTAAGTTTGGAGCTTGTTGCCTGCCTAAATTGACTTTGGGGTGCCTCCATGACAATGTTGTATTTGCTTTTTGTAACATACTTCTCTGTGTTGTCAGCTCAAGGCATCTAAAAAAGTTTATCAGTGCTCTGGTTAGAAGTCTGGTGGAAGTTCTTCTGTCAGTATCTAAGTTACCCTTGAACCAGAAGTGTATTAAAAATTATTTGCTACTCTGACACATTAGAGGTCCTGCAATACCAAGGGGTGAAAGAAGAGATCTTGGAGACTACAGACTAGAGATCCAAACAGCTGTCCTCTATTTATGCTTTGAGAAAACAAAGTATACCTAAAATCTCAGTTTACAGTGTTCTTTTTCTTCTGCAACAGCCTGAATCTGTGCTTCGTATTAGAGAGAAAGAAAGATATTCCAGGCACTCATTTAGCAAGTGACCTCAGCAATCCTTAAAAAAAAAATACGAGATTTTTTAAAAATCTTTAAAAAATGCTCAGTTGCTAGTGGAGAAATATAATGGGAGAAGTCAAACTGCACTGACAGAGAGTCTAACATAGTCCTTTGTTCTGAATTACCCTCAGGAGGAGCCTCTTTTCTCCAGCCCTGTAATGAAAACCGTCTCTTAATTTAGCTAAGGTAGGAACTGGTAGTTAAACAATGACAATACTGGCTTCTGACTTCTTTCTCTTTTGGATACAAGCACAGATGCATGTGGAAATGGCCCTGATATTTTAAGTGAAGGCTGGGTTCTTTTATCACTTTTAAATAAATGGTGATGAGGGAGATTCTGGAGGGAGCCGGAAACAGTGAATCAACAGAGCTATAGGATGGGTAAAAATCCAGCACTTGAACCATCCCAGTTTGTGACACATCTGATCAAGCTGTTGTAGATCAGCCTAAGGCATTTTCTGGGGACTGCTGACATGCTGAGAAAAGTAGTCAGGTTCAAGGCTAGTCTGAGGATTATTAACCCACAACCATTTATTTGCCCCAGGAAATGCCCAGGGCCCAGAATGCTCCCACAATCCTTTTTCTCCTTACAACAGCTTGAAAAGTTCTAAATTAACTTTTGAAGTATTTGCAAGACTATTATGCCTGGAATATTTTCTCACAACTGCATTTTTTTTAGTACTGAGGAAAAAAAAAAAAAAAGTTCTAGCTTTTTGAAGGTTTAGCTTCATTTCCAGATAAAAAGAAAGGTGGTGAATGGATGTCAGAATACACACACATGCAGCTTTGATTGCACATGATGCACTTTCAAATTCGTTTAATCCAAGTAGACTGAGATTGGACATTCCGTTAGAACTATAGTTCAAAGATACTCTGTTTGCAATTCTTTTGTTTGATATCCCTGCAAGTATATTCGAAAAAAAGACATGGGAAGCTACATGCAACTCAGCCATTATCTTCTGTCATTTGCTTGCTGTTTATATTGTATGTCTAAAACAAACACAGGTGTTATGTGTCTTATGAAATGTGATCATGCTTTCTTCTGCTTGTACCTATGATTTCTGGGGAATGAATGGCAGATATGACAAGCAGCCCATCACATTCTTTGTTTAGGAATGTATACATAGTGTCAGACATATAATTACATTTGGTGTAGACCACAAGTAAACATTTTCATTATTCCTGAAGCTGCTGAAGCAGACTGGCAATACAAAGCTTCTCTTTTGTTCCTGCACCTTATTACTTGACCATCATTTGTGTTAAATATGCCTTTTGCAGAAGGTCATTTATTAGGTAATCACTTGTCTACGGAAAAGCCTAATTACTCCATGTTTGTCAGAAAGAGGAAATGGTTCTGCATTTGAATATTGAATGGGCTGCAGACGAGTATCCAGATGAGGAATATGAAAATTTTCAAAGGCTTTACTTGTTGCCAGTTAAATGAAAATAGCTAAATGAACCTATACATTCATGGTGAAAATAGACAAATACTCCGATGTACAGAGCATGAAAAAGCATACAGTTTACAGCTTTTTCAACTTTAATACTGAAGTAAATGCGTAAAATAATTTACGACTACTGCAATACTCTTTTCTGTATGGAATACTAATGCCCCCTACTGGTCCTTCGCAACATTTTCTGAACATTTGTGTTAAAAGCTGCTCTTCTGTGTTTCATTGCAAAGAAAGGAAAATTATTTAACCACCACCGAGTTTTTTTGTGGTTCACACCCATCAAATGCATATCTGCAGAAAAAGAGATTTTGTCCAGGTTATCTCCAAGATACATTCTGCAAGTGCTGTTTGCATTTTCAGATCACAGCTGCCATGGGAATTACTGACTACAAAAACTCATAGACTTATAACCTTTTTTTAAAGCTTGTCAAAATTGGAATGGAAAATAATTCAGATTTTCATCTAAAATGACATGGAAACAAGCAGCAGGACAGTTACAAATGGGCAGTTGTTTATAACCAGTTGTCTTATGAAGATTTTTTTTTATGTCATCTGGTCCTGAAATGCCTCAGCTGAAGAGGCCACCACTATCAGTTTGTGTAAAATTTCCCTTGATTTGTCTGCATATTTTGAAAATTTACACTGTATATCATACAATTCTCTTGCTGCTGCATCTAATCATTTGCTTGAAAGATAGTTTAATGAAAAATAAATTTTTTAAAACACTTGCTATCATGACTTCCCTTGGAAATGAAGCATACACAGTCACAGAGTCTGTCTGTCCTCAGATCTTTTTCCCCCAGTGGCCTTTGAAGCTGCTCATCAGTTCCCAGCCTGACACAGGGACAGAGCACTCAAGGATCTCACGTTTCTTCAGAGATCACAGCTGGGCAGCAGAAAGCGATCTCCTGAAGAAAAGCAGCTATGTCTTACCTCTTCATACACTTGGACATAGGAATCATCTGGTAAAACAGCAGCCATAAGCCAGCTTGCCAGGCAGTGCCACTGCGATAGACGCTTTCTCCTCTTTGCCCCACTGAAGGGAAGCCAGCAGTGCTATGGACAAGGGACTGGAGCAGGACACAAATCGCAGAAAAATAAGACGCTGTGCTTCTCTGGTTTCACATCTTATAAAACAATGTGCTTTAAAATTGCTGCAAAATGCCTAGCAAAAAGTACCACGTAGCCATCTAGATACGAATCTTCCTTTTCTACTTCTACTTATGGATGAAACTATCTCCTGTCATGGTTGAGATGGACAAACGACATAGACCAAGTTCTTAAGTACAAACAGCAGTCTCCATTTATTGCCACAAACGTCTTCTTATATAGTCTTTACCAGTCCATGTGTCTTTTTGCTATTGGTTACAGGCTGCAATAGTAACGTATCATTGGCTAATTTTGCTAACGTCAATGTTACTCTTTTACTCCCTTCTTTCTCACGGGTACACCTTAATATCTCCACATACTCCTTTACTCCCATCTTCCTCATGGGTAGGCCTTAATATCTTCGAGGCTAATTTCTGTTCCCATACCCTCTGTCAGGGAACCCACGGACCTGCTGTAGTTTCCCACAATCTCCCTTCCACCTGATCATCACTTCTCCTTTTCCAGGAGGAGTCATTCTCTCCAATCTGGCAGCTGAGTTGCCCATGTGAGTTCTTTCTAAGGTTTCTCATGCGAAATGAACAAAGCTAGTTCAAACATTTTACAATAGTAGGTCTTCATTGATTTTGCTGAGTTTGTTTGTATTAAATTCAGTCCAACACGAATAAAAGCCAGGATGAAACATGGACACTGCTGGACATGTTTTGAAATACCGGGGACAGTCATCATGCATACCTGAGGCTCCATGAGAGCAGTATGTGAGTTGGACCCCAATCTGAGGGGAACATTGAATGGGGACAAACACACCAGCCTTGCTAACCGCTGACGCTGATAAGGTAAATGAGGCACTGCAGGTCCATGCAATACCAGCTGGGGAAAGCAATCAAAGAGTACAGGCACCAAGATGTTTCACTATGGCATTCTGATGCTTTGCAATGCAGGCTAGGGATATTCAAACACCACTGGGTGTTCATAGACCTTTTAGAACTATATGCACAACCATATGTCTCCAATAACTGACCTAATCAGGAATTTCCATAGTCCACTACAGAGCAGAGACATATCTAACGGTGGAATCCTCACTGGCAATAACAGAAATTATTAGACCTATAGTCTGCAAAGCACATTAAGATATATAGAACCCTATAACAACATATTAAAACTTTACCCCTAACTCGTTCCAAATATCAACCCGCAAATTTGACACAGAACAGAAATAAGTCAGGAACTGAGCTGCATAAGAGGATGGAAATAATCATTAACAATCAGATCCTACTCCATCCAGGTACCATTTATAGTAGAATACCATGAAAAATAGACAAAGACACAGAGAGCTATACAGTTGCATTTTCTGTGAAGATATTACTATGTGACTCTTTAAATGTGCCACTCCATTAGAAACAAATGTCTCTTTTAGGAAGTAAGAATATTTTCTTGTAATATGAAAGAGATAAGACACAAAAATAATGGAAGAGAGTCTTACAAATTACAGGGACTGGATATGTATGAATACATCTGTCTCTTTAAGAAGATTTCTTTCTGCAGACTGCAGGTAACCTGGCAGAGGAGGCATATATCTACAGTGCTCAAAATGCCCTTTACAGGAACACATTTCTTCAGATAATTCCTTTGCTATGTAAAAGCCTAATTACTCAGTGGTTATTGGACAAGGAAAATGGAGTTCCATTTAAATTTAGAACTGGAATCCAAGCCAAACTCCAGGGGAGGAAAAGAAACGTTTTACAGATGGAGACTTGCAATCTAACTGCAGAGTTAGGTTAATATAAATGTCCCAGAAGAGGAGAGGAAAGCACGATGTTATGATTAAAATCACCCAAATGAGAATTAAGAAATCTGAGTCTGCCTTCAGACAAAAGACAAATTTGCCACAGTTGTGGAAAGATGTTATATAGCTACATGGGAAAGAAATATTCTTAAACTAACATCCACCTATTTCAGTGTGACAAACACCTAATAAAAACGGACCTTTTTCACAAAATCTAGGCATTCAGAATGACGTCATAAGCATGAATTTTATATCAATAGAACTACCACTATTTTAAACATAACTGGACAATTCTAGCAGTCAAAGCCAAATAAGGTGGTTATATATAAGTTGGTAAATAACCCTTAGGGAGAACCCTTTCAAAAACTCTAGCCCATTTTTAATCCAGACACTTATTTCCAAAAGTGACTTAAAGTCAACCTTTTTCGAAGTTATTTAAGTGAGCAATGCTGCAGAAGAATGCTTGCTAGGGATTTTATGCTGGGTAAACAAGGTAGATGCTTAATTCCCATTGATTTCAACACATCTGCTTTCATATGCTTAGATGCCTGAGTTTCAGTGACATTAATCAGATTCTAACCTCTATAAACATGCCTAGTACTTTTTGAAAACAGGATAGCTAGGTATTTCTGACACTTTTTTTTTTCTTGGATAGGCTCTTTTCTCTCTATCGTATAGTTCACCCGCACTGTTGCTACTCTGCTGCAGAACTCTATATAATTTTTGTGATCTTCTTTTTCTCTACCTCTAGCTTTTATTCCATCATATCTTCCTCTTCTTTCTACCCCTTGCCAGCTGCTGTTGATCACAGACAAACATGCACACAAATGATTTATTCTAATTTCAACTATCTTAGTTCTCTTCTTCTGTTGGCACTGTTGAATTCCACCAATTTTACATAGAGACAATTCGAGTGAAAGTCTCTGGAAAATAATCTGGATATAACGTGTCATTGTTTAATCTGAAAGACCAAAATGTCAAGGACTATCTTGAAACTCTTGTCTTCATATGAGTACCAGTTCTGCCCTTTCTGCCGTGTCACTACATTTTCTCTGCTTAGTCTGCAGTGTTGATAGATGAAAGAATTTTAGACAGGATAGTACAACTGGGATGAAAATTAATTCAAGGTTCCTGCTACCTATGCTATTCAAGGCCAAAGGAGGGAGAGCTGAAGAGAAGGTGTGAACTCTCTTTCTAAATACCAGGTTAAAACCACCTCCTTCTGCACAAGAATAAATTTCTCTGTAAATTATTACTCTATACTTTGAGAATTGAAGTTGCATTTCCATCTGCCTTGCACAAAGCAGCAGAGAATATTGGAAGTCCCAGACAAGCAAGGAGAACTACAGTCACTCAGGAGGTCACCAGTCCAGCTTCCTGTCCAAAGCAGGTCAGTTCTGTGATCAGACCAGGTTTCTCAGGGCTTTCCCCTATGGGGTCTTGAAAATTTCCAAGAATGGAGCCTGCAAAAGCTCACTGGGCCTCATGGAGAGATATTTTTCCTTATATCTGTTATAAACCTCTCTTCTTTAAGTTTATTCCTACTGTCATCTTGTCCTTCCCCACATGGCTGCAAAAAAAAATGACTCTGTCCTCTCCAGGTTGAAGAAGCCCTGGTTTCTCAGCATCTTCAACAGGGCTAGTGCTCCAGTTCCTGACTATCTTGTTGGCCCTTCACTGAACTCACATAAGTTTAAAAATGTTTTTCTTCTATTGGGGGTGCCAAACTCTTCACAGTATATAGCTGTGGTCTAATAACTGTCAAGTGAAGGGGGATAATCGCTTCCCTCAGTTTACTGGCTATGCTTCTGTCAATACAACCCAGTCTCATGCTAGTCTTCATCACTGCCAGCATGCCCTGCTGGCCCCTGTTTAGCTTCCCGTATGCATGCCCAGGTCTTTTTCCACAGAGCTGCTCCTCAGTCAGTCTCCAGGAAGTAACACTGCAGAGGTTTATCCCATCTCCTGTGCAGGACTTTGTATTTGCTCTTGTTGAAGTTCCTAGTGGCTCATTCCCATAGTGTGGGCAGCTCTCTTTAAATGGCTGATCTGTCCCTGAACATTTTGATAGCACTCAAGAAGTTGCTATGATCCACAAACTCGATAAGGGCACATTTCGTCTCTTCCTTCAGGTCAGTGGTAAAGCTGTTAAACAAGGCAGGTCCCAGAACAGATCTATGATAATCATTTCCACTCATAACCAGGTTCAAGGTAGACTGTGAGCCCTTCAGTACTGTCCTTTAAGGCCAACGGTCCAGTCAGTTCATCACCCCTCCAGTAGTCTATTCATCTAGCCTATAACATCCCAGCCTGACTAAAACATGACACAGGAGGCAGAATAACAAGACAGACAACATCTGCTACTGAGCTATCATCCACAGGCCTCGTCACTGTTAGGCTGGTTGAGCATAATTTGACCTTGGTAAATCCTAAACACCTTCTTCTCCATATATGTTTGCCTTGAAGAATTTTGTCTAACAGCATTGGTGAGTAGGCAAAAAAAACAGCAGAAAAATTATTTTAGGTAGGTTACAATATTTTGCTTCCATAAAATTGCCCAACAATAATAAACAAAAATAAACTTAAATAAAGACGTGGAATCCAGAAGATGTTGAGAAAGAACAGGTTTTAAATCGCAACATGAAGTGGACTGCTTTTAGTGAACAAGACATTCTGACAGAATTACATGCCATGGGAAAATTGTTGACACATTCCAGTGGGCTTTTGCTGTTGACAGAATTAATTTGTACTGTTCTCATTAAAGGCACATACTTTAATATACAAAATAAAGCCAATGTTAGATTTTTTTCAACTTCTTATGAGAAAATCTGAAATATTTGTGAGTCTTAAATGTAAGAACCGGTCCGCAGCAGACTGGCATATAACAAAGTACACATGTATGCTGGGATTTAAACCAGTTGTAAGCAAATCTGGTTGGATGTCAAAGGGCAGGAAACGCTGATTTGTGAATACATTGCTTGAAAAGTATATGGCTATATTTATTGACAGAAATACCATTAGTTATCTACTTCAACATTTTCATGAGCAATGTTCACATGTTTTTCAATAATAATCCACATAAATGGATTCTTCTGTGGAGAAAAAAATATTTTTAATTATTTATTACACAGAAAATACCTTGTTTTAAAAGTATTTCAATAAATGTATTATTAATTGTTTAAACAGATACGCTCTCAACACCAGGAGGTGCTGTTGAGACTTAAATCTTTGGGGCAGATCCAGTCATGCTTTAATATACAGACCAACGTATTTGCCCAAAATTTCTGAGGTGAGCACTATTCCTCACATTCAGGAGTTAAATCCTGTCTCTGTTCAAGCTAACTTGTGCTTTTCGGTAAAGTTTGTAACCTTTGAGAATGGGCATGGGTCAGTACTACATTTTGTATAACCATGTGTGTTTCTGTGACACATATTATCAGAATTTTTACAGGTTTCCAGTATTCATAATTGGCACTTGGAAAGTCTGTGGGTAACATTGCATGGAATAGTGTTAATAGTTGTTAATAGCCTAACAAACACTGGGTGGTCAAGAAGGCTAAGAATTAAAAAGATTAAGGATTGATTCAGATTTCATTTTGGTAGGAAATCTCCTGTCCCAGATTTGCCATTTGCTGATTTATTTCCAGAGTATTGGAAAAATCAGTTCATTGTGGTGTAAACATGGAGTTTCCAGGTCACCCAGATTTTGTAAATATAAGTATGCTGAATCCAAACATCTGTACTTCAAGTCAGGCAGCAAGTTTTAAACAAGTAGGGTAATGTAATCATTATATAAAGCAATAGATAGAACGAATTTTCACATCTCCATGCCTAACAAATCTGTTCCCATATTTAGAAATGCTATGAGAAAAACACACGATTGTCAGAGTTGCTGAGCAAGTATAATTCCCATCGTCTTTGGCGTACTAACATACAGAGATGTTTGTCCCAGCAGATGCACAAGAAATAATTAATTAAAACAGAATGAAAGGGTGACTGTGATAAGCTGTAGGATCTCATTAAGAATATTCAGTGCAAGGAGTAAAAAAGAGTCTCATTCTTACAGAGGAAATATAAAAGAAAGAAAAAATGAAAAGTTTTCTATAGGAAATGATGCCATGGTACCTTCCCCAGACTTCTATTCCTCTCCAAAAATGGTAGGCCTTAGAACACGTTTCCAGTGCTGGTTACGAATCTCCCATCATGAAAAATAAAGGCAGTTACATCACAGTAGCTCTTGGCCATAGGTCTCCCTAGGAGATGCAGTGTTCAGTTTGTCCATGTTTGTTTTTTAAATTAAATAGGTTTGGGTTTTTTATTGTTTGTTTTTGTTTGGGTTTTGGTTTGGTTTTGTTTGTTTGTTTGTTTGTTTTAAATACACATTTTAAAAATAGTATTCAGATAATTTAATCACTTTTTATTACTGGAAAAATGTAGTTTACATTGCAAAATTGCTATCTACCCCAATCTTTTGATCATACCCCTATGAAAAGAGTTTTAACATACCTGTGTGAAAAGAGTTTATGTTCCCTTCATCTGTCAGCTTCACAAATCAAGCCCACTTTTGCCTTTGCATCCAAGCAGATAGTGATTATTTTTATTTTAATATGCCAAGAAATGAGGTAGTGGAGTCTTTCTTCCGCTTGTACATTGGCACTCTGTCCTTACCTTGCTCTATCTGGCAGAACACATGCACATATACGAGAACATACAGTTCAGAAAACGGTAATTGAACACACCAGGATTCACAGTGGGATCCCACTTGCGGAGAATGAGCTCTTCACTTCTCAGTAAACTCCCCACAGGAATTTCCAGCTGAAGAAGTCAGACTGTTTTACACACCAGAAATTACATGAAAGGGTGGAAACACTGCTCCAGATCAGCATTGTTAGCATTTTTATAGTCAAATTATTTCAGACAGTCAAATTACTGGAAAACAAATCTATCTTCAAAACACCTCCCTGAGGTCAAGCCGTATTATTACCATTCAGCGAGGGACAGATGTGTTATGTGTCATATCTGATGTCATCCACTGAGTCATGGGCAAATCCAGAATATTCTCTAAGAGAGGTGAGAATGGCTGAAAAGAGAAAGACAGTGTTTGCCCATCCTCACTGCAGTAGGTCTTGTTGCCTCTCCACGGGTGAGGGCAAACTAGTTTTTCTGCCTCTGATCTTTCTTCTCATGCAGCTCAATTGTTAATTATAGGTTAGACTTCCTGGGATCATCTTATCTAGAACATTCTTCTTTTTAGCAAAACTTGACCTTTCAAAACAAGAGTATGTGGGGGGACTTTTGGGTGACACATTAAAAAATCTTATGGCTGAATCATTCATGGCCTATTTTTATTGTTTCTGAACCTGCGCCTAAAACTGCAATAATCTATTTGACAATGCTAGAAAATTCCTTTTTTCTGTTTCTTGTATATTTATGTTTTTTACTGAAGTATTTTTTATAATCTTCTACCTTTTGTAGGAAATTTTGACAGCTCCGGTGATTTGGAGGACTAATACTAAACCAGTTTGCTGATTTTTGCAGAATATCTTTATAAAGACACCAAAATTCATTTTAAACAGGAAACTCAACATTAAATTTAAATGTAGTTCTTCCAGTTTCATTTGAAAGTTGCAGTCTCTGGACAGAAAATCTCCCTTATATTCTGTGGAGTTTGAATGATTAAACTTTCTAGTTTCAGTATTTCCAACTTTTGCCATTATATCTTGCACCTTATAATATTTATTCTCTCATTTCTTAAGCCTTGGCATCTGAAATCACATGAGGTTTTAGGGAATCTTTTTTTTTCTTTTGAAAAGCATAATTTTCACCTGCTATTGCTGTTCAAAAAAGTTTGAAATAGGAATCCAAAGCACTTAAATAAAAAGGAATGTAAAAAAAAAAAGAACTTCAATTGTTATTTTTTAAATCTCATTTTTAAAGCAATTTCATGACAGAGCAGAAAAGAAGTGGCCAGATGAAACCTGTATGCATTCACCTGATTCTATTATACAGGATTTTCTGAATTACTAGAGAACACTTCCAGTGTTGGCCCTGTAGAAGCTCTGGAGAAGACAGTAGAACTTCTCGGAGTCAATGCAAGTAGTGATTGTTACGTTATGTTACCTCACCTTACATTACATTACTTTACATTGCCTTACATTACGTTACGTATGTTATGTTATGTTGTGTTGTGTTGTGTTATGTTATGTTATGTTATGTTATGTTATGTTATGTTATGTTATGTTATGTTATGTTATATACATTATGTTACATTATGTTATGTTAGGATGAAAGACTCCAGTCCCTCTCTCCTCCACCTCAGCCCTTTACATCAATGTCATACTTTTTAATATGTAAATATAAGCAAAATGATATAAATATGCTTTAACTATGAAAAATTACTTTAAGAACATCAAAAAATCTCGTTCCTGTGAAATATGTATTGGACTAATTCACTTGAATAAGGTTATGACAGTGCTAAGGTACTTGCAGGCAGAAGACAGAGACAGCCTGGTTTGGAAAATAAATGTGTTTTTAACTTATTGTGGCCCTTCAATCACAATATTTCTTACACAAGCTAAAGACACAAACATGAATGATGTACAGAGGACTTAATTTTTTTTTTCTACAAAGAGTTAAATAACGATGTCTATTTCTTCACTGAAGATGCTAAGTGGAATTTTGAGCAGAAAGCATGTTTCAAGATCTAATGAGATTTTGAGGAATAGAAGCACCCAAAGCAAATTACTTTGTTTTTAATGACTGTTTGTTAAAAGGAGCTAAAAAGGCTGGGCACAGTTGGGTCCAGTAAAAGGAGGAAATTAGGAACATACATCTCCATAGTCAGCTTCCTAAAACAGCTCACTTAGTTATTTCAGATCAAAAAGTTTAGAAGCAAAACGGGGTGTTTCAGCTCCCAAAAGCATACTTTTGATTACACGACAGAAGCCTTTCAATTAGCTGTTAAGAGTGACACATCGTGAGGATTTGGCAGCCCTAGTTCAATAAGCTGACCCTAGGATTTCTTTTTTTTTTTTTTTCTATTCCTTCAGACTGCCAGGAAAGGGAAAAAATAGCATCCAAAGGGAGAAAAAGTACACGGACATAAAACATCAGCACAGTGTAAACAGAACAATGGTGACCAACATTTTTCAATAGCTTTCACTAGATCCTCTTCCTTGACCTTTCTCCACCTTATTACATTGCTTTGAAACAAACAAAAACACTTCTGTGGTAAGTCAAAGTCAAAAGCAGTGCATTTTTCAGCTGTTTTCCCAGATCTTCTAGCTGTGGTCATCTTCTAATTGTAAATTCTTCTTTGTATGTACATTCCATCTTTCTTCTCTTTTCTTTTTCTTCTTTAAACTAGAATGAAACTCAACAGAAATGAAAGCTTAGAAGTCACCTAGGACTTACAGATCTTTGAGACTGCACCATTATCTCTCCTCAGCTGCCTTTTTCTGCTAGCACAGACACTACCAAATGAGCTTGGAGGCTTTCCTGTGTGTTCAAAAGCCTTAAAAGCAAAATTAATTCAATGCTATGAAATTAAACAACACATCCAAAAAAGAAAATGTAACTTTACCACATTTTTTTCATCCCTTCGGCTTCTTCAGGACTGTAAGTAAATGAATCAAATTCTACAAAAGGTTTGTGCATTCTCCTTCTAGTCCATCCAAAGCTAGTGATTCGTAATATGGACAGCTAGGAAATCAAGTTCTAAAATTTATGTGAATTGCCTGTGCTAGAGCCACTAGAAAGCAATAAACACGAGGGTTAAAAAGAAGTAACACAGCACACATGTCTGTGCATAGTATCTAAGCTGTGTATCAAGAGGCCCACTTTTCCCTATTCCACATAAGAAGTACCAAATAACAGAGGAACAAGTTGGTGTGGTGGACTGTAAGGCAGAGTCATGGCAATGAAATGTGAGTATGGGAACCAGTGAATCCTGATTTTACACAGAAGCAAAGACAGGAGAAGGAAAGGGAGGCTGGTGCCAATGGAGAGCACAGGCCTTGGGGGCTTGGGTGGAGATGGCTGGTGAGGAGACCCTGCCTAGGGAGGAGGTTAGTGAAACAGCAGCCTGTGGGACTGTCCAAAATCCACACACCTTGGGTACTGAAGGCCACAAGAGAAGCTGCTGCATGAAGGCAGGAACTGCTGACAGGCAAAGAGCAGCAGGAAGTCTCCTCTCCTGAAACTCCTTTGCAAGGAAAGTAGCTTTTATGTGACTGGGCAAAAGTAAAGACTTCCTCATTTGGAGCCAGGGGATCCAAGAGTATGGAACAAACAGCCAAAGTAGGCCTTGATCTTGAGTGCTAGACCAGCCTTTGTCAAAAAACCATTCAGCCTTTGGGTATGAAAATAAGATTTCAATAACTGAAGAAGCAAATGTACACTTTACTTCAGTATTTTTTGGCTTATGACTCAAAGCTCCATCCAGTTGTCTGTTATTTGCATTGTCTCTACCTCACACTTTCATCACTAGGCAGTATACGTCCCCGATCAGTGAAGGCAGGCACGCAATCTGGGGTCCTCCTTTCGTAAGCATGTGCTAAGAAGACATAAGACGACTGATGCATTATATGTATGCACAGCATGTGCAGGACTCAAATCAGCCCTTGAACCACCACATCAGCAAACAGAGCAACTCCTGGACCCAAGCCTGCACCAACTCTGTGGAGCCACCAACTGCAGTATGCAGCGTGCCCCATTAAATCTGCAACATCCAGGTGAATGGGAATCTTTATGCTCAGACTGGCTCATCTGTGCTTTGCAACTTCCAAATAAAATTATTAGCATTAGTCACAAGGAGAAGAGAGAAAGATAAATACGGTAGCTCATTCCTATCTCAGGACGGGAATTACAAACGGGCAATAGAGTGCTTAGTGAGAACAGTGATGTTCAGCTGCCACTGACAGGTTCTACTTATGAAAAAAAATCTCATTATAGTGTCCCAACAAAATGCTTTGCCATATCCTAGACTTAACAACCAAAAATTACAAGCAAACTTACAAAAAAAAAAAAAGCATGAGACAAAAGCCAGAGTGAACCAGAAGACAGAATGCTGTCAGAAAACATCACATAAAAGCAATAAATTATACCCTTGGACTTAAGCAACATAGAGCTTAATGGAATTAAAAAGTTCCATTGATTTCCTCTCAGCTCCATGAGTGGGCTGCTTTATCAAATGCCTTTGTAAATAAGGCCTCCTGCTGGTCTTCTTATATTAAAGCAGGGAGGAAAAAAAAAAATTCTATTGCCAGGGTTGTTGCAAGGATGTAACAAGAGGTTTGGCATCACAGCTCACAGAAACCAAGCAACTTGAAAAAACACGCCCATACTTACAGTTGCCATTTTTCATTTCTAATAGAATGTTTAATACAATCACTTTAAAACTCAGTAACATCAGGGATAGATAACATGAAAACAAATGACCTTTCTTCCAACTACACATTTTCCTCACCATCATGATAATGCAACAATTGCCTGGAGATTGCTTATTGTAAAGTCAAGATCTTGTCACTTACGAATTCTCTTTTTAGGTCACTTTCCTGACAAGCAGAATCATTGAGCCATGAACTTGAGCCATGAACCTGGGCCACATTTCTATTCGGTCATATTGAAAATTAATATGAGAGTAGCTGAAGGTCTAAGGCTGGAGGACGAAACTTCCATAGGCATCAGGTATTTTGGGAAGCTACAGCATTATCTAAATGAATGGCTGCCATCATCCATCTCAGCACAAGAGCCAAAACACTGTGTAATCAGTATGAGAAAGAGATTATTCAATTGATTAGCTGATTAAGATCCACCATTCCAAAGGGGGCAAAAGTTTACCAAAGGTTTCCTGTTCCTGAGAAGTATGGCTTTTGTGTTTTCAGTATTAACTCATCTCTGGGAATAAGTATAAAGTTAGGACATCACATTTGGATTTCCATGAACTCCACACATGGGCTGACATGGACTTGCCATGTAGGCAGAATAGATGAGATGAAACAGAAAATATGATCGGTATTTTACATATGCAAAATGCAAATAGAGTATGTTCATTTATAATTATGGGGTTTTTTGCATAAGGGGAAAACAAAGAAAAAAGAGAGAGCACATGCACAAAATACTCTAAAGTTTGTCCTTTAAGAAGGTATATTTGATGTGAATAAAAAATTGCAGCTGCATCCAGGAGACATCTAAAAAACATGCAGTTGCAGTAGTAAAATAATTCTATATAGATAGATAGATATACTTATATATATAGTGCTACATAGAATAGATTCTTTGACCTAGAAGGGAAACTGTTCAACACGAAAAAAGCTGGACAGCTTCAAGCTGACCTGAGCTGGATATTATTTATTTGGCTAGTACTTATTTGCCAGCTGCATCAGAAGGATTCACCTGCTGTTGTACAGTCTCCTGAAGGCAGAGAGAGAGAAAATGCGAAGTGAGACAACCACGTGTGTCGCTTGGGTCCCAGCAGCAGGCTTGCCCCAGCTGCAGGCAGCCTCAGGGTTGCTCTGGCTACACCAAGCTGTTGCGGTCCTAGGGGGCTGTATGATGAGTAGGGGTTGCAAGAGGGCAGAGAGCACCAGGTCTGAAGGAACAAGTCAGTGGGAGTTATGTAAATGCCACTGGGCAATTCCTTCTCCCTGAGCTGAGTATCCAGGAGGCTACTTTTACCTGCTGTGCAAAAGTTTTCACCCACTGTCACAGGCTGGCTGAAGGGCAGCTGTAGAAACAGTCTCACCAGATGCACTGAAAACTCCTGTCCCTGATGCTTTGCAGATTAAATGCATCTATATAATAATCAATGTTCTGGAAAATACCTTGACATACATGAGAAGAGCCTCTAATCCCCTTCCCCATTCCCTTCCTTCCTACTTAACATAACTATTACCGTGAACACTATCAGATACCTATAAATGAAGTTCTCTGTGGAGAACATGGATATTGTTCTTCGAGGAGTCTGCTCTATTAATAGCACAAAACCTCTGGTTTTAATTTACTTTATTTGAACAAAGCTTAGCAAGTAGTGCAGCTGTAAACCATGTTTTATTGGCATCTGTATTTAGAGGTTGTCAGCACCTCAGTTTGGTTAATTACATCTATTTTAAGTAGTTTAATGGCAACCTAAACTAATTAGCATTTAGAAAAAAATAAAATAAAAGATAAAGGAAAACAGGAGAGATGTGAAGAGATGGTGTAAATTTAAAAAATAATAATAATAAAGATAAAATATGCTATATCAACGTTTGAGGCAAAAACACTGAAAAGGAAGAGAAAGAACTATGGCAGCTTAGAGAAAAAAAAGTATGAGGATAATTCCTCTGAAAACATTTAATGGGCTTTTTAATATTGTTATTAATAACACTAATATTTTAAATACAGCTATCTAAGCTGACTATGGATCTTCACTGTATTCCTGTTCTTTCCTGACTCCAGTTCTGAGCTGCTCTAACAGCAGTTAGAATGATTGCCTTAACTACAATGACATATGCATACCTTTCTTCATCTTCACTTTTCAGAAACTATTTCTGTTAGAGAACTGGAAGCAGGCATCATAAGTGTGGTTATGCCAGTGGTATATTAGCCAGACAGTTGCCTGTACAAAAGGAAGTCCATGCCTTCTTTAGAGTAATCCCATTACTGAACGAAAGATAGAGTGTTAAAAATACATAAATCTGTGAAACAGGAAACTTCTAAAAAAATCTTTGTGAAGATATTATTGTGCTTTATTCTTAGTCAACTTAACATTGAAAGACAACTGTCTGTGCTGTTGTCTTCTCTGGAGAGTGTTCGTTTGAGGGGTTTTGTGTCCTTCATTACTTCTATTGGCCAAACTTCCCAAAACTGTATTTCTTATTATGCATCAGGATTAAAGAATTCCCACAATGCATTGCTTTGATTCAACAAGACGAAAGAGTGTGCTCTATTATGGGAAACACAGTTAAGGTTAGTAGCTCACCTGATTTTGAATAAATGAGGAGATACTTTAAGTAAAACCAGCATGTTGTGCTATCACATACGAAGTAAACGTGGATTAATGTAGAAACAAAATAATTTGATTTTGTTTTTTACTTAAAATAGACATACCCTGTTTCACTCTTTCCAATGGAAACTTAAAATTCAAGCAAAACCTACACTTTAGTTCTAGCTTTGCAAAAATAAGAGGTGAGACACAAGGCTGGTGTTCCCTGTAAATACTCCAAATATCACCTTGTCCTTATTCAAATGTTTCCTCAAAATTTCCCACAAAATAAGTGCAAAAACAACTAAGATGGATAAAACTACCAAGATGTTGAGGGTACTAATATTGTCTTATTCTTTCCTCCTGTTTCATCCAGCAGTTTCTTTTAGTTTTCAGTTTCTTCTCTTTATAATCTTACTCATACTGTTCATTACCTCAGGCCAGGAATGGTCCCTCTGTTGTAAGCTCACATGAGCCAATAGTAACTGCCTGATACATATGGCCACCTCAGATAAAGGGAGACAACCACTGAACTTCGGTTCAACTTAGCAAATCCATGCTGTGGTATTTTAAGGTTCTGGACAACCCTCCGGTTTCAGCAAAGAGCCAGCTATAATATAAGCATCTCGAGGTTTCAACCTGTAAATGTTTCTCTAGTACAATCAAAAATAACTAATTTATCCAGGGGGAAAAAAAAATCCTCCATGATTTTTGAAGTGTTCGGTAGAAAGGAAACATATCCAAAGCATAAGTTCTTTTCTGACTCCGCAGCATCTCCTTAATCAAATCTGGCCATCTTAGGCTGTCTATCAATCTACTAGATGGTGTTTGCTGAGATGGTGGCAAGAATCTCAGGGGTTCTCAAGAGCTTCTGTGCCCTTTTTCTTAACATTTCCATACAAATGGCAAGATACTTTGCTGTACCTGGTAAGTATATGGTGCAGTATACAAACCTCCATTTCCAAACACATGGATTAAAAGAATATGGGGGGAGTGGGCAGGGAAGTTGAAAGTGTCAGCTAGGGGGATCAAGTCTGAGGCTGTGAAGGCCATTGCATGAGTGGCAATAGCAACCAGTTGGAGAGAGCCAATAACAACATGGAGAGGTGTTTGAATGTGTAACTAACTCAGTCCAGTTGCATGCTTAGATATAACAAACCAGGAAAGGAGTTCTTTGAACTGTAAAATCTTATTGTGTTTCGTAAATGATGAGATAAAATACTGAGGTCTGAAAAGAAAGACCGAGACTGAAATATAATGTTTCTGGTATGTAACAAGATATTTCTCCTCTGTGGTTAGCCAAAGCAGGGTTCTACTTCCCCTTTCCATTATAAAAGAATATATGGACATCGTGAGTTGCCCACAAGGCTCAGACTTCTCAAAAAAGCCTGGTTTTTGTACCCAGAACCATAGATCAGCTGATTCCAAAACAAAGACCACAGTCTGACAGAAATTCTCCTGACACTCCATATTGGCACACTGTCCAAACTCAAGACACCAGAGTAATGTCTCACTCTTTAAATTCTAGGTTTGCACCAGAACACAAATATTAAGTCTAGCTGAAAAGATAAGGAAATTCTTTTAAGTGAGTTGATATTAAAAAAAAAAAAA